>CM019152.1:33277814-33877814 GCA_009733165.1 Naja naja
TAGGAGAGCCCTGCATGGCAGCTTAGCCAGCCAGTCGAGCCTAGGGATGTTGGGGAGGCAGCTAGGTAGGCCCCAGCTGGTGCCGCCAGTAGGATGGGGGCCAGCGGGGAAGCAGCCAGCTGAGCCCAGGGATGTTGGAGGGAGGGCAGCTAGGTAGGCTTGGTGAGACCTGGGGAAGGGTCTTCCTTCTCGCAGTCTTACCTGTGAGCAGGCAGATCAGTGGAGAGGTTCGTGTCGGCTCCAGGCTGCTTGCTCACCTGATCTTGCTGGGAGACCCCTCCTGGCTGGCAGAGCAAACCTGGCAAGTCCTCTCTCCTTGAAATGGCTCCTGAGCAGCAGAGAACCAGGATTCACCGGGATGCTTCTCTGCTGCCCAGGAGTGCCATTTTCCGGGTGCTGTACGGTGCTGTACTGCCCGGCCCAGGGACGGGCGGAGGGGTAGCCATAATTGTTAGAGAGACCTGTTTCCAAGGGAGGTCACTGTCCCGCAGATGGACGGGTGTGAGACCCTCTCGTGAGATTGGGCCCGGTGGTCGGTTGGGTTTGCTGCTAACGCACCTATCCCCCAGCTGCCCTGCTCTGCTGCTCTGACGCCCTCTCGGAGGTGGCGTGGAGTTCCCAGGCTTATAGTTCTGGGGACTTTAATCTGCCGCCGCTGGGGGCGGTTTAGCTTCAGGAGTTCATGGCATCCATGGCAGCCATGAACCTGACCCAGGTGATCCATGGACCCACCCACAAGGGGGAACACACTTGACCTGGTTTTTATCTCGGGCAGTGGTGTAGTGATCTGGGGAGGGTTCTCATCTACTCCCTTTATCGTGGACTGATCACTATCTCCCGGCTGGTTTTTCAATTGGCTGTCCCTCGCTGGGATGAGGAGCATAACGATGGTTCCGCTTCAGGCTCTAATGGACCCGGATAGGTTTCAGACGGCGCTGGGGTTCTGCCCGCCCCTCGACACAGCTCGCCGAGACGCTGACGCCGCCTGGCAAAGGGCGGCGGAGGCGCCGACCGGTTATTGTTCTTGCGGCTCTTTCCCTCGCCAGAGACCCCGATGGGCTCCTGGTTCTCCGAGGAGCCCGGGATGAAACGGCGGAGAAGATGCCTGGAGAGCAGATGGAGGGCCAGCCACTCCCAATCCGGTCCAGTCCAGCTATGCCTATATCAGGACCTATCTGGAAGCAATCAGGACGGCGAGGCGGCTCACTTCTCCTCCGCCTGATTATGCCTGCCGATGATCGCCCTGCTGCCCTGTTTCGGTGACCCGCCTCCCTCCTTCAATTGGGGGGATGACCCGCTGCAGGGCAGGGCAGAGGAATTTAGTATACATCTCATGGATAAAGTCGCCAATTGCTGGCTTGGACTCTGATTGGCAGTGGTCTGATGATGGGGTGGCATGGTGAGTCTGGTGGATTCTACCTGGGTTGAGTTTGACCTGGTCTCCCTGATGAGGACAGGATCATGGAGGCTGTCTTCCACCACGTTTATTGGACCCGTCCCTTCCTGGTTGGTATATGCCTCCAGGGAGGTTACGCGCTGGCTCCAGGCAGTTGTTAACGCTTCTTTGAGTGAGGGAGTCTTTCCTGCCGCTTTGAAAGAGGCGGTGGTGAGGCCCCTCCTCAAGAAGCCTGCCTTGGACCCGCCGCTTTGAACAACTATCGTCCTGTCTCCAACCTCCTTTTTAGCTAAGGTTGTTGAGAGCGGTGGTTCAGCAGCTTCCTTGTTCCTGGAGGAAACTGAGTATTTAGATCCCATCAGTCGGGCTTCAGGGCCGACACAGCACGGAGACAGCATTGGTCGACTGGTGGATGATCTCTGGAGGGCTCGGACAGGGTTTTTCCTCTGTCCTAGTCCTTTAGATCTCTCAGCTGCTTTCATACCATCACCATGGTATCCTTCTGCATGCTTAGAGGTTTGGGGTGGGGGAACCGCTTATGCTGGTTCTCCTCCTTCCTTTCGCCTCGCAGTCGGTGTTGGCAGGGGGCAGAGGTCCACCCCAGACCCCTCACTTGTGGGGTGCCGCAGGGGTCTGTCCTTTCTCCTGTTTAATATCTACATGAAACCGCTGGGTGAGATCATCCGAGGTTTTAGTGAGGTATCATCAGTATGCTGATGATACCCAGCTTTATATCTCCACCCCAGGCCAGATCAGTGATGCTCTCCTCCGGATGTCCCGTGCCTGGAGGCGGTACGGGTCTGGATGGGTAGTAACAGGCTTCAGCTCAACCCCACCAAGACGGAGTGGCTGTTCTACCGCATCTCGGTCTTTATTGGATGTACCATCTTTGGTCATGGGGAGAGGTGTTGCCCCCGTGGATAGGGCAGAAACCTGGGTGTCCTCCTGACTCACAGCTCGGTTTGAGGAGCATGTGGGAGCTGTGGCCAGGGGGCTTTTGCCCAGGTTCGGCTGGTTCGCCAGCTCGCCTCTTATTTGGACCGAGATGCCCTTCAACGGTTACTCATGCGCTGTCACCTCTAGGATTGACTACTGCAATGCTCTCTACATGGGGCTTCCTTTGGACGATCCGAGGCTCCAGTTGGTGCAGAATGCGCCGCTGGTTGTGATGGGGTATCCCGATTCCCATGTTACACCCTCCTGCGCTGCTTGCATTGGTTGCCGTTGCCTCCCGGTCGCCTTCAAGGTATTAGTTACAACTTATAAAGCCCTTAATGGCTTGGGTCCAGGGTACTTGCGGGAACGCCCTGCCAGCATCACTTTCCGACGCCTCTCTGCCTCATAGGAGGGGCCTCCTGGGGTGCCGCCAGTCAGATATTGTAGGCTGGCGGTCCCCAGGGCTAGGGCCTTCTCTGTGGGAGCACCTGCCTCTGGAATCAGCTCCCGTCGATCTCCGCTTGGCCCTGACCCTCCTCCTTCCGCCGGGACCTGAAGACTTGGTTGTTTCAACGGGCGGCCTTGAATGACCCGGGGTTGGGTTTATTTTAATTTATTTGGCTTGTTACTGTTTAATCTTGTTTTATTGTAATTTTTCTCTGTTTTAATGTTACGCCTCTGAGTCCTTAGGGAATAGGGCTGCATACAAGTCAATAAATAAATAAATAAATAAATAAATTTTCCAAAGGGAGGGGGACTTGTAAGCTTTTTGCTCTGCCACAGCGAAAGGCAGGCTGGCCTGGTGGGCAAAAGCAGGTTGTAGGCATGTCGTGCATGCGCATGATGTTGCGCATGTGCAATAGGGACTGACTTGGCAGGGAGCGGAGAAGCGGGTGGAGAGGGATGGGGCCAGCCAGCCGCTTTACCGGTTCTCTGAATTACTGGGAACCATAACAACCAGTACTATAGAACCGGGCTGAACCGGTAGAATCCCACACCTGCCGCTGCCCCTTTTCAGAACCTCTTCTGATTTTACTCATGACATTGGATAACAGTAATTTTGCTTCCTAAACACTTTTGGGTGTATCTTATGAATTTAACCTATCAGGTACTGTTTTATAAAAAAACTTCTGTTTTTGTAAGTCCACCCAGATGATTTAACAAATTTCTTTGCACTGGTTGACAATGTTGCCAGTTTCTGTGCTGACATTGACAGTTTATTCACAGCTTTGGATTGTGAGCATGACCCACTAGAATGGTATCTCTTTATTGATTCATCAGTGTTAAGCCTCAAGGCTGTCTTGTACATAATGGCAATGTGCATTCTTCAGTATCTGTTGGCTATGCTTCACATCTGAAAGAAACTTACAAAAACATGAAACTGTTGTTGGGACACATCCAACTGGAATATCTGTGGCAATATAAAAGAAGTAGCTCTGATGCTTGGAATGCAGCTGAGACATGCCATGTGCTGTTGTTACATATGCAAATGGGACAGCTGTGCAAGAGAGTTCCATTACATTAAAAAGAAATGACCACTCCAAAAGAATTTGGTTCCAGGACAAAAGAACATGGCAGATAAACCACTTGTTGACCCAACAAAAATATTTTTGCTACTGCTTCACATAAAACTTGGGTCTGATGAAAATTTTTATGAAAGTGATGATGAAGGAAGGTGAAGGTTTTTGTTATTTGAGACAGATGCTTCCAAGAATAACTGATGCCAAGATTAAGGAAGGCCTTTGTGATCAGATACCTCATCAATGAGAAGTGGTTCCAAGATTTGTTAGTGGGGCCAGAGATGGCATTGAAAATTTTCTTGGCAATTACAAAGCATCAAACTACATTCAGCTGATTGACAAACTTCTTACAATATATCAGGTCATGAACTGCAGCATGTCACTGAAGATTCATTTTCTGAATTGACATTTGGACTTCTTTCCAAAAGTTAGGTGCAGTCAGTGATAAACATGGCAAAAGTTTTCACCAGGACATTGCCACAATGTAGAAATGGTATTAGGGGAACTAATAGGGGAATCCTTCAATGATGGCTGACTATGTTGGACACTGCAGTGAGATGCATCAGACACTGAGTAGAAATGACTTTGTACTGCCATTACTAGAGGCAGAGATATAACATTACACCAGAATTTGAGATCTGTGGAAATACCATTGATTCTTGGCATAAGAAATGGCTAAACAATCACAAAATGTACCACTTTAATATAATTAGTATATTACTCTGACTTATTTTCAGTACAACACAAATGGAAGTTACAGTTTATTCTTGAGTTTTAACTCCAGTCTTATTCTGTCTAGAATAATAAATAACCAAGGTGAAGAGGTGAGTTATTCAGCCAAAACAAAATAAGATATTACAAAGTATTATACAGACATGTTTTAAACTAAAATTATTCAACATACCATCAATAAAGTATTATTTGCACATCCTAGTCAATCATAATTAAATCTCTTGCTTAAGCTAATGTTCTTATTTTACAAAATTGTCCCCAACCTACTATAGCCACCTAACTGCTACACATAGGAAGATGTCCCTGAACTAAACCCCAAAACCAAACTATTTCCATATTCAATCTGGTAATATTAATTCATAATACAACAATATCAGCTACAACATCACAGAACTGTTCATCTTCAAATATGAGGTATGTTCTTGTTGCTAGAAATGACTTTCTACACTCTGCACAGTCAAAAAGGTCAAACTTGACAAAAAATAAATGGACATAAATCTGACATCAGACATGGTGACATTCAGCAATCAGCATGAGAACATTTCATTCTCCCTACATTTCAGTTTCCCTGGAAACTCTGGTGTACACTCAAAAGTTGCTATTCTCTTCACCAGAACATTAAAAGAGGGATTCAGTGTGAAATATCTGAATTGGAACTAATTGCCACATTTTATTCTACTAGTTTGGGCAGGGAAAAGAACAATGGTTTCCTGTCCCACTGCAAGTATTAATTAACTTAGTAATGCTAGAATGATTGTGTTATCACCAAATATTCCTCCTGTTGTTTATGGTCACTGTGCATATTTTAGTGCATTTAGAAAGTAATCACATTTGCACAGATTGTACTTTTTGCATTTCATTGCCACTGGATTTTTTAGTTTTTAGTATGACTTATAAAATTGCCTTTATGGAGAATAGAATGGATGATTAACAAATATCATAATTCAAGGTCTTTTCACTACCTAGTAAAATTAATAGGCAAGTATAAGATAAATAAGCATGGGGCTATTTTGATCAGTTTTGGAGTCTATGAGTCTTATACAAGTTTCTAGAACCCCAGGAACTGCAATAGTTTAGGGATACCATGAAATCTTTGTTTATAGAGCTTTGTTAACTCATCTCCACTGTAAAAAAATGGCAGAAATTAATTTATCACCTTACAGATGGAAACAAATTAGTAGCAAATGCAACAAAGAACAAGGGTTGCCAAATGAATTTGAATTCACCATGTTCAGCAATTAGGCCACACAACTTCATCTATTAGACTATGCAATATCAGCTTCTTGTCTAAAAGAAATTACAGGTGTTAAATTAGTAACACGACAATTCCCACATTGTTCTGTCACTGCAAGAGAAACACTGAAAATTGTTAGATAAAATTTGAATTCCAAAATGATGAAAGAAAGCATAATTTGGATGTTAATTATTTTCTCAGTCTCATTTCTCAGGTGTTACTACAGTCATAACCACTTTGCTAAACAATGGAATTTTTGGATTACTACTTGAATGTTAAAGAAAATCTGCTCACTGATTAATGTACAATTTTAAATTAATCTTGGCTTTCACACATGTTAGAAATGAATCCAGTTATACTGTACCATTAAATAACACATGAAGAACAAATTCTTCACTGTTTCTACCATCATACTCCAATTCAAATAAAGTGAATGATTTACTGAATCAAAGTCAGACTTTTATGATTTTTTAAAGCAAAGGCTTCGACAAATCTATCCATAGCAGAAGCCCATTCAAATACACATTTTCCTGAAGAAATTGTATTTGCAAGTTGGGGAGAAAAAGGAACTGCATTTTGAGAAAATAATTCACTTATGTATTTCTTTTGCATGTGTAGAAAGGAATCCTTCCAAAGTAATGAGAATATCTGTAAAAAAATCTAACATTGATTCCAAACTTCAGAGCCCTAGGATAAATGCAACAGTAGCTTTGGAATACTATTGTTTCAGAATATATTATTCTTAAAATACAAATTAATAAGCATTTTTAAATTCAAATATACATAAAAATGTGTGTGGTGTGTATATAAATTTGGAAAGTGTGACATCTAAAATCCCACTTCAGATTCTCACATTAATCCTGGAGAGTAGGGAAGATGTGCTGAAGACATTGTATAGTAAAATTGTAATGATTCATCTTCTGAAACATCTCTTATTAGTAATACAGGACATTTCAGCTCTTGAGAGCATTATATTATTACTTTGCCTTGAATAAAGGGAGCTGTTTAACTATTTTCATTAACTACAGTTTATGTGGGGATGATACAGATAATTAAGTACTAAAAGCATGGCTATCTTGACACAGTGCATTAAAGATATGAAGAATTTCTAATAAAAACAGAACCTCCATTGGGACCTGAGCTCACTTCCTTACTTTGCAGTCTAAGCAAAGTATTCTGTTCACTAAGCGAATACTTTCTGTTTTGTTCTGCACTGTTGAAATTTATAACTATGATATTGGCTGCACACATTGGTTCTCCTTGTTGTTATTCTCTAAAAGCTAAAGAAATATACTGCTCTATGACCAAATAAATAATTTCTATAAAAATAATGTACGTGTTATAATGTTCCCAAACCTGTTCCCTCATTTGTGCCAAGTTCTACAGAAATGCTTAATTTTATTACTCATAATCATTTCTTCTCTCTCTTTTTGCTTCCATAAATAAATATGAAAAAAATTGATGTGGCCAGGAGAGGCAGATTTTATCTCATTTTTCAGATACCTCTTTCTATATGAGCTCTGCTAAAATAATCTGATAACCGGTACTATATATGATTAAATGGAGTAGATCTGAATAAGTACACTCCAATTATAATGTCCCATTGTTCCATAGGGTAAGTGTGCTCAGCTATTGCTCAGCTATTCTCCATGAAACTAGCACCAAAGTATAGACGGTAACATATCTGTCAAACATGAAATAGTTCATTGCTATAGCTTCCAAATGTGCTACTATAAATTAAATCATACAAGCTTTCAGAATTGTATGTCTTCAGCATAAATTATATGTCTTTTCATATTATAGTTTTATTTTGTTGGTACATCTATCAAAACAAGAGTCTGGTTTATATATTCTAATCTTTGTGGGAGAAAGATTTTTAAAAAACCTAAATTCAGTTCAATGATGGTCTCCAAAAATCTATAAGTGTAACAGTCAAGTGTGGAATTTATCTATTATAAATTGTATTTTCTTGGCATCATTTTATGCTACACCGACCTACGGTATTATAAGTAGAAACACACTATATATGTAAAACAAAATAGAAACTGAAATTCTTAAATTTGCAGTGGTTCAAACATCTATGGAAAAAATATTTTTCTAGTTCCATTCATTCATAATCTGGAGAGATCGTGTTTGCTGAGAAATATAAGTCACACACCAATGTCTAACTCAGGTGTTCAACTGTATATTTTAAAATGCAGAAATCAATTGCATGAAAATCTATTCTTGTTCATATGTATTTACAATGTTTACAGACTAGTATTAGTGCAAATTTAGGATATGCATGTGTTTCAGAAAAATATGGAATGATCATAAGGCTAGTCCAAAATCTTTGGAAACTTCTGGATGTATAGATTTCAACTTATAATTTTCACTGTTGAAACCAGATCATTGAATAATAACAGAAAAATCATAAAAAGCTGAATATATTGCTGTGAAATTCATATTATTTTCTTCTCTTCCTTTATTTTGTATTGAAGTTTAATAACCAACTAAATCTTGTCCACCAGTAGATCTTCCTTCTCTCCCGGATTCAAACTGGACAGAGAAGGGGGAGAGCAGGATAAAAGGGAGGAGAAGGGAGCCAGCACAAGTGAAAGCCATTTTAAGAAGACAACTAACACAAAGATTAATACAAATAAAAGGGAAAGGGAGGATGGTCAAAAAAACTTAAGAAGGTAATTAAAAAGGGGAACATTCATGAAATTAGGCATGTTAGAAAGGTCCAGAAGGATAGGGAGCAGAAAGGTAAAGAGAGAGAGAGGATTCAAACTGGATAGAGAAGGGGGATATGGATAAAAGGGGAGAAGGAACAAGAAACAAGAACAGAAGATAGAGAAACATGGGAATTACATAATGAGAAATAAACTTGTTTGCATAGAGATAATGGCTAATGCATTAAGAAGGGGGTTCATGCATGAAGAAGTGGTAATAAGAATATATTGCAATTATAAAAGTGTAAAACAATAGGGGTTACTGACAATTTTACTGGTAAAAGGTCACACTTTTATTTCTTATTTACAAAAGAAAGGTAAATGTTGATTAGATAAATTGAATTAATTGAAATGATTCTAGAAAATGTTTAAAATGAGATTTGTCAATAACCAAGATTAGTTATTTTTATTATTATTTTGGAACCATAAATAAACCTTAGGGGGATATGTGTTGCAGAACCCATTGATTAGAGATATATTGTAAGGTAGCTTTTCTTTTTCCTTTTTCTTTTCTTTTTCTTCTCTATCTTTCGCTTTAAAGGGAATGATTATGATTATGCTACTATATTAACCACTGAGGTGTCACTTTCAAAGTAGTAAAAGGGGGGCAAGTCTAGGTTTTTTTTTCTCATTCTTTTAGTGTTAAAACCTGTACGGATTTAGAATCATGGAGAGAATATGTGATGAAAGGGCAAATCTGATGGATAAAAGAATTCTGCAAATGATAAAAGAGTATTAACAATGTGAAGATAATTAAAGGATAGATATGGATGAACTTTATCTTTAATATGATGGGCAAACATATTGTTATTTGTAAGATTTATAAATGATGTTTTTAATATATATATATATATATATATATATTTGCAATTAACTCGAAATGAACTGGAGGGTTATACAGATTGAGATTAAGATTTGAGATTAGATTAATTTCTCTGACCCTTTGTCTGCTAAAATGGAATAGAAGTAAAAATGGGATAAAATAGGAAGTTAAATGTTTAAAATGAATATAGATTTACTGTCATATTTGCATGTAAAAGTGACGACCCAGGAACATGCTGTCTACTGAAAAGAGCTGTTTTAAAAAATGGTTAAAAATTGAATAAAATTTGTTATTAAAAAAAAAAAGAACTTCCTTCTCTCCCTAAGACAAGACATTTTTCTTTTAAAATGGTGATCAAAATCCCATTTTTTTATGTGTGTGCAATGCATCTGCTCCTAAAGTTAACATTAATACCTTGACATTCTAATTCCATTCTGTAATTCTTTTAAAATTCCTTTTCTATTCTCATGTATTAATTTTCCAGGCACAAAATACAGAGGAAACTGCTAACATCTTTCATACATGATAGTGTATGTATGGAGCATCAACAGTACATAGGAAATATAATAAATTATGAAGAGGAAAATCTAAAAATATCCCAGTATAATAATACAATTACTACAAATATACATTAAAAAAACACCACCCCATTTTTTAAAATGTACAAAAACTTCCAATTAAATAGTCCTAATTTTTCAATAAATAATGATCATTCCAATAGACTGGGGCTAAAAGCTATATTAACAAGAAAAATTACTCTTGACTTCCAAAAACAACCTTCTGTTTGGACTTCCATGCATATAAAGTATATTCAAAGTAATAGTGCACTAATATTTTGAAAGCAACTTGTGGTGAGTTGATGTTATGTATATTTGAATATGCTATTGTGAGGTCTCAATAAAAGCTTTTAGGGTCCCCAAAATATTTTTTATGATCTGAAATTTTAATGATCAGTTACAGACAAGTGGAGAACAATATGAAGTTCAATAGAATTTAATTATTTTCAAAGAATTTTTTTTAGTATTTTGACAGATAGTTTAGTTTGGAATATAAGCATGATGGCATAATATCTGTATTTTAGGTTAGCATATTAGTCAAGGACAGTTAAATAAGCCATAGTGGTTTGATTTATATATTTTTCTACAAAGTTTTAGATATGAAATAGAATTTATTTATTTATTTATTTATTTTATTCATTAATCAAATCTACACAGCCACACATCTCACAACAAATGACTCTTGGTAGGATATAATAGTCAGTAAAAAAGGAAATATATTTTAAAAGCATACATTAAAACTCAAAAAATTAGCATTAAAATGGATATTAAAATTAAAAATATATACAATTCCAAACAGACAGAGAGAATGAGTCCATCAATTTCAATAGTAGACATCTAAACAGGTCTCCTGTTCTCTGAGACCCTTGGTCTTAAGGGACTTCCAGAACATTTAAAGGATGGAGCTAACCTAATATCTGAATGCTCCATTTGTCAAGGACTACAGTAGAGAAGACCCATGGCCTGGTACTTGCCAAAGTAGGATTTCTATATTTTATAGAACAAAAGTACAAAATTTAAAGATATACACTTTAATATGTATTGGTTGTAGATATGTATTAAGGACTCAACAGAATAACAAAAAGCTCAGATATGACAGTGTGCTTTAGGTTGTACTGAATGCAATTATAATGCAACAAGTATTGATTTGAATCTTTATCATACATATAAAAACAAATATCCAAATACTTTATTTATTACTCTATATAAATTTATAAAATTGAATTTCTGCTTGAAAGTGAACATGTTTTTGTGACTGTGCAGCCTATAGACAAAATTGTTGAATTCTGAAGATTTAAAATCCTCTGGAACCACATACTGAAAAGATCAATTAGTTTTCTTCACATTTACTTCTTTTTGTGCTATTCTTGCGAAGAAGCAAAAGTTAAGATTCATAAGGAAAGGTATCTATACTCCTCTTGATTTTTTACTTAAATTATAAATGGATAATTTAATTCAAACCAACCTTACTAAAATTAAAAATCAACCTTATCCTGGAAGTAAGCGCATGTTAAGTAATGAAACTGTCAAGTGAGTGGAGCTTACACTGTGCTCCTTTTTCTACTACATCTTTCAAGATTTAAGTGAAAAATCTACAAACGTTTGATAGGATTGATTTTAAAATATAACTTGACCCTAAATGGACAGTGTTCTTCCTAGCAGCCAAACTGTACAAATCAAACGGAGAAAGCCCAAAACAACTTTTGTTAACCAAGAGTGCCCTTGCATTTGCAATTAATTAACTTGTAACTTACAGTGTTGCATATAAGGAGAGCAAATTTTTAAAGAGCTTCTATACTACTCAGATACATCAGTAAAATAAGCTACTGACAGCTCATAAGTGTAAAGAACTCTCCTGAAATTCACAGCCATAAGAATGCCAAATCAGATGTTTAGAGCAGCATGTTCTGCTGGGGAGAAGTTGTCATTGTCAGAGCACATGGAAGCAACAGATATAATTATGTTATGAAAAATGAATAGAAATACCAAGAAATGAATTTTTATGCATGAGCCTATATTTAGAAGGAAGTTCCATTAGGTTAAATGGGTTTATTCCCAACTAAAATAAAAAAAATGCAATATGATCAAAACTGTATCCATTGAATAGTTGCCCTACAAAGCCAGGTTACATCTTTAGCCGCTGTCTTATGTTGTGATCAATAAATATTTTTGTTTGTGACTGGATTTGCCTATCACACAAAGATATGCTGTGGTTTTTATTCTTGGCATAACACAATGGATTAACCAATCCATTGTGGTTTATTTGTGGTGAAACAAACAAACTTAGCTTAACGTGATGTATGATCTTAGTTCCTGTGTATGTTCTCAATATTAACAAATAACTTCTTAAAACTCCTAGAGATATGTATAACTGCTACTCTAAATGTGCCTCAAAAACATGGCTCTTTTCCCCATGGTATGTGGTCAGCCCCTTTATATTGGGGATGTGATAAAAGTTCTTTTTTAATTGTTTCCTTTTTAATTGTGTAGCCAACCAGAGTTCTTCTGGAGCTGGGTATAGATATTTAACGAATGAATGAATGAACAAATGAATGAATGAATAAATGAATGAATTGTTTGGAATAATTTTGCAATTAGAGCAAACAAAAAAGAACAGAACAGGTTGGTCCAGGCATCAGTTTAACTGAGCATGCCTGACTATCTGCTCAACTATCCTGTTAACTTCTTTATACCATATTCATAGTTTTTTAATGCAACAGATGACTGATCACAAAGGGTCTAAGATAGATTCCTGAAATAGAACACTAAAACCCTAGAATCATGAGAAAAATAAAAAAAAATGGTATGATCTAAATATTAAAATGGATTTTATTCTTAAATCATTTTCATCTATTATTTTTATAATATATTCAAAATTACATCCAGGATTTGAAAATATCTTGAAACAAAGGGGGGGAAATAAGGAAATAAATTCCTGAAATGGTTTAGAAACCATGCTTATATATATATATCAGGATGGAACTAGAGTAATAACAATTATTGGTGGTCTTCGACTTACAACATGATTTAGTGACTATTCAAAGTCACAACTGTACTGAAAAAAGTGACTTATGACTATTTTTCACATTTACAACTGTTGCAGCATTGCCATGGTCTTATGATCAGAATTCAAATTCTTGGTAACTGATTCATATTAGATCCTGGTTTCAGTGTCCTGGGATCATGTGATCACCTTTTGTGACCTTCTGTCAATGTTACCAGCTTAGCAGTGATTCATTGTGTCAAGAAAGGTCATAAAATGGGCCAAAATTCACTTAACAACTGTCTCACTTAACAACAGAAATTTTGGGCTCAATTGGATCGTGAAGGTTGAGGACTACCCATTCACTGATTAGGAAAGCACTATCTAAGAACTAGACTATATAGCATTCATGTGTTTTCCCATGTTTTCTCATGTTAAACTGAACTCAAAAACTAAATTACACATCAACATATACTAAGATCTTGGAATTCATTTGTTTAGTACAATTCAAGAAGCCAGACAATCTGCTCTTTTTACACAAGTTGCTTTTATCCCCAAAGAATTCTACATGTTTCTTCCTTCTATGAAGTGACAGGACATAACACAGTAAATCAAGCTCTAGATATACTTTACTTCTCTACTCAAATCAACCCCCTCTCCTTTTATTGAACAAAAGCAGCTACTTCATATTCTGTTAAAAATATTCATTTGCAATGTACAGTGTTGCCTCAAAGGAGAATGAACATGGAGAGAAAGTATAAATAATCTTTTTCTTTTTCTTTTCTGCACACTGGACAGCAAAATAACTCACAGATGGCTCACCAAACACATTTCTGACTGCATAAGAAATCCGACACTTTCAAATTCAATTCTAATGTAATATTTTAAACAGAAGTAAATCCCATTGATCCCAATTAGTTATTTGTGCTAGATTTGGATTGTTTATATTACATTGATAGTAATGGCTTAATGGTGTTAGCCTCTCCATTCCTGCTTTTCTCAGAAGAGTTAAACACGTGCCAGAAAACCCAATCAGCAGGATGTCTGTGAATTTTGGAAATTGTAGTCAAATACATTTTGAAAAAGTATATGGAAGAGACAGCTTTCAAATATTAATTGTATTCTATGAAAGTGAAGCTAGAAGTGGGTCATGTTGTAGTTTGGAGATCAAATAAAAATATGGCTGTTCCAACTCGCCTACCCGGACTGATGGTGGGGGGGAGGGTTTTTAGTTGTAGTTTTAATTCTAATGGTTTATGAGATTTTGGTTTAATCATTTTTAATATTTGTATTATTGTTTTTATCACTGTAAGCCGCCCTGAGTCCTCAGGGAGATAGGGCAGCATATAAATCTAAATAAATAAATAAATAAATAAATAAATAAATAAATAAATAAATAAATAAATAAATAAAGCAAGCTGCACCTTATTAGCTCATTATTGTTCTACTGACTGGTAGCAGTTTCAGAATTCTTTTAACCATTCTAAAAAAAATTGTGGTATTTGACTATGGGCTGTAAAACAATTATTTTACAAATGAGTTATGATTCTTCCATTAAAGAATCATGCAAAAAAACCACAAGGAAAATGCTGTATCATTCATCAGTTTTGTATAGATATAAATGCTATAACTAGGAAGAATTATTTTTCACTTTTTTGTGCCTTTGAGTCAGTGTTGATGCCTGTAACTGTCTGGACTAATTTCTGTGGTTTTCTTGGCAAGATTTTGGAAATGGTTTGCCATTGCCTTCTTGCTAGGCTGATAGAATGACTGGTCCAGGATTACTATGGCTTCATGCCAAGGGTGGTAGTAAAATGTTTTGACGTTATCTATACCATTTACAATTACAAGTTTCCCAGTTTCTATCTTGATGCCTTAACCACTACACCAAGCTGGCTCTCACATACCCAACCCTAGAATGGATCATCATTTTGTCATATAATGACAAAATGGGAGTGGGAGGCACTGTTTTATGGTGGTTCTCCTCCTACCTCTCGGGACATTCGCAAACAGTGTTGGCAGGGGGGCAGAGGTCGACTCCAAGGCACCTCACTTGTGGGGTGCCGCAGGGTTCGTCCTCTCCCTCCTGTTCAACATTTATATGAAGCCACTGGGAGAGATCATCCGTGGCTTTGGGGTGAGTTATCATCAGTATGCTGATGATACTCAGCTATACATTTCCACCCCAGGCCACATCAGTGATGCTCTCTCCATGATGTCCTGTTGTCTGGCAGCAGTGTGGATCTGGATGGACAGGAACATGCTTCGACTCAACCCAGCCAAGACAGAGTGGCTGTGCATACCGACATCCCGGTCCAGTTTTGAGGTACCATCTTTGCTCATGGGGAGGAGGTGTTGCCCCGTGGACAGGGCACGGAATCTGGGGGTCCTCCTGGACTCACGGCTCAAATTGGAGGAGCAGGTGCGGGCCGTGGCCAGGGGTGCCTTTGCCCAGATCCGCTGGTTCGCCAGTTACGCCCATTCCTGGACCGGGATGCCCTGCGCACAGTCACTCAGGCTCTCGTTATTTCCCGCCGACTACTGCAATGCTCTCTACCTTGGACTGCCCTTGTACCACTCGAGGCTTCAGCTGGTGCAGAATGCGGCGCGTGGGTTGTGATGGGAGCTTCCGATACTCCCATGTTACACCCGCCTGCCTGCATTGGCTTCCGTTGCCCTCCGGGTGAGATTCAAGGTCTTGGTATTAACATTTAAAGTCCAACAGGGCATGGGTCCAGGTTATTTACGGAACAGCTTCTCCCAACATCAAATGCCAACCGCCCTGGGCACACAGGCAGGTCTCCTCGGGTGCCGCTCTGACACAATGTCACTTGGCGGCACCGGAGAGGGCCTATTCTGTGGCGCTCCCACTTTGTGGAATCTTCTTCCGCTTGAGCTCCGCTTTCCCGATCTCCGCACCTTCCACCATGATTTGAAAACTTGGCTCTTTTACAATCTGTGCTGATTCTCCTGGGTTGGGGTTATTTAATTGGGGTTTTAAATGTTAATTCGGCTTAAATGTTTAATATCTTTTTAATTAATTTATTTACTGTCGTATTTTAATTGTAAGCCTGAGTCCTCGGAGAGGGAGTGGCATATAAGTCGAATAAATAAATAAATAAATAAATAAATAAATAAATAAAATAACATTTAGCATATTTACAGTAGTAAATACAAAAACTATGTTTTCAATGTTTATATCAGTCTTCATATGCACTTATAAACACTGGATTACATACTATTTACATAAAGAATATAAGCAATGAGAATCTGAAACAAATCTAACCTAATATATAAAAGCAAAGCCTCATCTGATACTGTAGATTACCCATTTTGTTTGTAAAGTATGATTAACTTTATAAATATCTGCCCATTTCCTGTTTTTTTAATCAATGTTTAATTTGCATTTGGAATATTTAGATATACTAGAAGCAATCATTAAATACATTTAATATAATCATCTCAGCTACTCCATGTAGTTCAGCAGTCCCCAACCTTTATGGCTTGGCAGCCCAGTGAGAGGGGAGAGGAGAACTGGGGTGCGGAGGTTAGGGATCCCTGATCAAGTTAATCCTATACTTCAGTAATTAATATAGAAAAAATGTAATCTCATTTCAAAGTATTCAATTCTTGATGGAAAATTGCAATAACTGATTATTCTTTCTGAAGTGGTTGTGATAGTTCTTTATTATATTCCAAGGAAACACAAGCTTAGTATCTTCAGTTTCAGGAACACTGGCCTAGATGCACTTCACTGTGTGGAGTTTTCTTTCAACTTACATGTCCTCAGTCTCAATGTAAACAAGTTTTGACATCCAATAACTCATTTCTTTTTTCTCTATCATCCTGTTCTCTCCTCTAAACTGGTCCATGAGTAGTAAAATGCTTTGGCATTATCTATACCATTAACAATTTTCCACTCAATTAGACCCTTTATTAAGGACCTTTTTTCCTCCAAAGGTTATCAAGGGATGTTTTTAACATGCTGACTTTACCAAGGACTCTCATTGCCAAGGACTTGCAATCTATTTATTGTCCTTCTTTCCACCTTTTCAGCTTCACACATTGTTTCAAAGTCAAAGAATTCTGCAGGGTCAGCAAAATTTCATTGTCTAGCAAATTCTTTATACTCAGTTACTATGTTATAGTAGCTGATATAGTTGATGTGCTACAATATATAAAACATTTATTATGTTATACATATTGTCACTGAAGAAAGATTGACTACTACTAATTTATCTTGCACTTTTATATATAATTTGATTTGATGTTATTACATCTTCTTTAAAAAAATATTATTCAATATTTTTTTATTTTGTTTTCACAGATAAATCCAAAAGATGGGGAAAACAACTAATTGCTTTTGTTTGGGCTCAGCATGAATGAGTTTGGTAATATTTATATGGGGACTCCAGAAAATTCCAGAGCTGGGAAATGGATAATTGAAAAAATAATAACAAAATTCCTTCCTTCCTTCCTTCCTTCCTTCCTTCCTTCCTTCCTTCCTTCCTTCCTTCCTTCCTTCCTTCCTTTTCTTCCTTCCTTCCTCCCTCCCTCCCTCCCTCTTTCTTTCTTTCTTTCTTAACTGATTTTTCACTGTGGGCACAGACAGAGCTATAGTATATGGACATTAATTTTATTTAATTAAGTAACTGAGTTTGATTCAAAGGAGACTAATTTTATTTTGATATTTTGCTAGGTAGAGCATATTGGCAAAAATTAAAGTGTGAATATAAACAAGTAGTTGTACTACTGGTGTGTGTGTGTGTGTGTGTGTGTAAATATAAATAAAAGAGACAGACTATCTGGACCTTTTTAGTCAGGTTTCAGACAGAGATATTACACTGATAGCAATTATCACACTTATAGATGACCTTAAGTGGGAGCAAGATAAAGATGGCACATTCAACTCAGCTTTTGAAATTTCTGTGGCTTTTAATATCATCAGTTATGTTCGGGATAGGGCTTAGACTCTGCTTTGTGAAGTTCCCAGTGCTCTCTTAATTCTTAATTAATACTTACATTATACCACTGAGACATAATCCATTGGCATGAGTTTAAGTATCATCAATATGGTGATGAAACACAGCTTTATATCTCTAGCTTGGGGCCAACCCAGTGATACCATCAAGCTTCTTTCCCAGCATCTTGAGGTTATGGTGATCAAATGAGGAACCTGGAGTATCAGCTCAATCTGCACAAGACCAAGAGTCTGTAGATTTTAAGAGATTTCAAATATGGAGATTTCCCATCTTTAGTTTTAGATGAGGCTTTACTTCTCCTATGGAATTGATGCACAGTTGGGGATCCTCTTGAACTCATAGGTCCTGTCTGAAGATTAGAAGCAGCTATGGTCAAGAGCAGAGGTCTCCAAACTTGGCAACTTTAATACTTGTGGACTTCAATGCCCAGAGTTATCCAGCCAGCATAGTCACAAGTCTTAAAGTTGCCAAGTTTGGGGACCCCTGGTCAAAAGGGTCTTTTATAACACTTTGAGTTCATCTGTGTCGATTCCTTAATTTAAAAGCCTTACTTATGATTACTCTTGCCTTGATCACCTCCCCCTTGGACTATTGCAGAATTCTGTACCTGGGGCTGCCCTTGAAAACTGCTTGGAAGTATAACTGATCCAGAAGACAGTAGCGCAGATAGTTATAAGAATACCATGGTATATTCATTTAATACTATGACTACCAGTCATTCATAAACCTTTAAAACTTGGTTCTTCCTCTGAGCCCTGATTTAGGATGTTGGTGAGATAATGCAGAAAATAGGTTATTTGAATGCATTGTATGACTTTGTATTGTTATATAATGTCTGGTTGTAATTCTTTTAAGTTTATTGTTTACCCTGTTTTGCTTATAACTGTATGTTACCCACCCCAAGTAACATGTTGTGAACTGGTGACCATAAAATTGTTTAAAGAAATAAAATATTCTTCCATGACTGTTTCCTTGCAAATAAACAAATGCCATTAATTACAGGTGAAATGGATCAAAACTACTTTGATTAGCACAGCAATGAAGGATGCTTTGGAATTACAGATCACTTTTTTGAAAGTCTTAGGATCCATTTACTTTTAAATAACAAAAGCTATTATAATATAACTCAAATCACATTAAATTGAGACAACCTACTGAAGTGGGAAGAAGGGTATTTTATGCTCTTTAGTTGAATTGAATTAAATTGAATTTGACTCTCCTGATGGTTACATGTGGGAAGAAATGGAGCGACAAATATTTTTATGGCAATTTAATATTTTATAGTGTGAGAAAAGAGACTCCTCCTTGCATAATCTGGCAAAGTATTGTAGCAATGAGGATATCTCCAAACCGGTGCAGATACTTGAGTCAAAGAAAACAAGTTGTAGTTAAATTTTTATTGATTCTGTTATTTCTTCAGAATATCAAGTACATTCTGCTGTCACTAACTGAATAACAAAATGTCTTAATTTCTCTTCAAATGTCATCATTTATTACCTGGTTAGCAAGAGACATGATGCAAGCTGAAGAACATCATATCCAAAGTCATTATCACAAGATGAATTAAGAATAGTAGGCTCAACTTCAAGACCATCCTTCTAGAAACAGCCTGACCTTAACAGAAGCTAAAAGGCTGGAGGAACAAAGGGAGACTTAACATTACAGTGTTCCTACTGTTCTGAAATCATGACTCTCACCTTGCCATCTTTTCAAAAAGTTTTAAGAACCGTTCTGTTTTGCCAAACATCTGAGTATCCGTAGTGTTCAAAGGCTGCCCTTTGGGTGTGTTATTTTTTAATGTAGATTTTCTTGTGAAGTCAAGTTTATTTTGTCTTTATCTTGTGATGTTATTTTACTATTTACTATCCCTGTGATACAGAATATATACAAAGTTTCTAATAAACTTGATATTCACAGCCCTAATTTTGCAGAGGTGCCACTGACAAATCACTAACTATCTGCTGCTTTCAATTAGCAATTGAAGAATCTAGGACTTGTCTACCTGACACTGTTATCTGGGAACCTGATGGATTAACCTTGGGTTGGATCTATCCAGATCAATACCTTCCTTAACAGAGCTGGAAACATGGTGATCCATCTTACAGATGAATTCTAAACGCATGAGCATAGCCACTTGTCAAGCTTATCATTAAATATCCCTTAGGGCTTTTTTTTTCATGAGCTGGAAAGTCAGCTCTTATTATACATATACTCTGTATGTGTGCCTGTGTGTTTATTATTGTAACTTGGATTTTTTTCTTTATTTATTGCATGCAGGTTACATTATTTTAAATTTAAGTAAACAAATAAATACTGCATAGTACTAACAAGAGAACACTAGTACTTAAATATTCTGGATTCAATTAAAAACCACATTAGATGGATTCTCTATTGAACCTTTTTCTTCCTTTAACATGGAATATGATTTACTTGATGTACTGCTTTCTTAAAGTATCACCTGTTTAGCCTTATATATGTGACAATTTTAATAAACAAAATTTGATTTGTTGGTCTGTAAATTTGCAAGCATCTGATGTGCTGCTGTCTGTTTCAATTCTTACTTATCTTTCTGCCCCTAACCTGTACCTTATTCCTGGATATGTTCAAGCTGCAATGCCTAAAATTACAAGTTGGGTTATAGCATCTAGCAGAAGCAGATCTGTGATTGAATCAAAATGGTGATAGATGCCTTTATATGACATGGTGTGGTATATTATGATATAGTTTAAAGCAAAAAACCCAAATTTATTGCAAAGAAAACTCTAAACTTGCAATGATTATTTATCAACAAATACCAAGAGTACCACTGAGAAGAGATTTAAAATAAGGAAATAGCATAATGAAAAAGTGAATTCCCTAAGTCACAACTCAAATCATTTCAGAATATAACATTACTTCTATTTTAATATTAAACATGATACCAGAAAATCCATGAGCCAACATTTTTATAGGGATAAACATTTTACACATCAAATTTTAGACCATAAACACTGAATTGTTTTTCTAAACAGTTTAAGATCTTTATTATCATTTCTGGGGAGAAGGCAGCTTTAAAGTTTGTCTCCAAGAAATGACTTAACACAGGTCTTATATATCATTGGACAATAAGTGCCCCATTGGATCATTCTTTCAGAGGTATTTCCTTACTTAAACAGAGAAACAGATTGATGTGGGTGAGCAAAAAAGCAGTGAGAACAGGAACAACTTCTGACTTCCTACCAGTTTCTCCACTGAGTTTTCTTGCATTGGAAATCTCTCTTAAATAAACATTAAATATCCAGAAAATTCATCACTGTGGCCCTGAAGATGTTCCTGTAACAGAATGCTCTCCCATGTACTGATCTACAGCCTTCTCTTTGGTGGTGCCTGCCTTATGAGAACTGGTTTCATCCCTGTTGATCTTCTAGATGTCCTCAAAACCTAACTATGCCATTAGACCTGTGGTCACAAAGGGTCAACAAAGTATTTTTAAAAAATTTATATTTTAATTTTTAAATTTTATTAAACAAAAAGAAAACTGTAAGGCAACCAGAAAGTTTCCATGATATCAATCACTCCAAGACGTAGTCTCTCCAATTGATTATTAGAACAGATCTGGTACATCTAAGGCATTTCCCAAAGTGAAAGAATTTTCATGCACTCTACACAGAATCCATCTTTTTCTCCTCCCACTTCTACACTTCATAAATCACGAGAACCAATTAACTGCAACTGGAATTTCGTAGTACGACATACAGAATAACCTTGAACTTGTCAACTCCTCCACCCCTCTTCCCATTATGTTGGCAGCTGAATTTCAAAGCTGATAAAAACATTTAAAAACAGTGAACATGGTGTAATCATCCTGACACACCTAATTGTCATACAAATTAATTAAATGGATGACAAATAATACATATTTACATAGTATATACATCTATATCAACAATTCTTTATACTCCTAATCTATTATCTTAAAATCCTTATCTCATTTTAGTTTAAGTTTTAAGTCCTTCCTTTTTCCCAACCAGTGGTAAAATTTATCCCATACTTTATAATATTAAGACTCATCTTTATTTTTTAATTCCAACATTAGTTTATCCATTTCTGCACATGTCCACATCTTTTTAATTATCTCCGCTTCATCTGGAATTTCCTTAAGTTTCCATTTTTGAGCATAGACTAGTCTTGCAGCTGTAATCACGTGTATTATTAGATACGTCATTTCTTTATTGTACCTCTCTATGTTAATTCCTAATAGAAAGAGTTCCAGTTTATATTCAAGTTTGATTTCACCCATTTCCTCTAACCAACTCTGAATTTTATGCCAAAAATCCTGGGTTTTCCTACAAGTCCACCATATATGATAGTACGATCCATTTTCCTGGGAGCATTTCCAGCAAATAGGAGATATGTTTGGGTACATTTTAGCTAATTTTGTTGGAGGGATGTGCCACCTATAAAACATTTTGTATAGGTTTTCTTTGTATGATGTGGTCAATGGTTTTTTATTTCTTTCCCATAGAATTTGCCATTTATCCAAATTATTACCATGTCCAATATCCTTCGCCCATACCAACATCGTTTCTTTTACTTGTTCCTCCTCTAATTTATATTCCAATAAGACTCTATAAATTTTCCTTATCAATTTATTATCTGTTCCCAGTAGTATTTCATCTAATCTTGTTTTTTGTCTACTAATTCCTTGATCTTTCATATCTTTCCTATATTGTGATTGGACTTGTAGGTAAACCCACCATTCCAAATCCACTCCTTGTTCTTTCAATTCTTGCCTTGATTTCAATTCTCCTGTATCATTTAGAATATCTTCATATGTAATAATTTTTCCTCAGCAAAGCAAATTTGGGTGCATTAGGGCTTTCAGTATGGATAACCGTATTGGTGCTTCTATATATATTTGTTGTTTATATCGAAAGTAATGCCTGCCTGATCTTGTGTCTTTGAAAATATCGGTGGGCCTCTTGTCTATCTTGCCATTAAAAGGCATGCCATCCTGCTTGTAGATTGTGGCCTTCTAAAGCTAACATTCTTCTACTGTCAAAAGTTATCCAATCTTTCACCCAGGTGAGCGTTGCAGCTTGATAATAGATTTCCCAATTGGGTAAGCCGAAACCACCTCTTTCTTTAGCGTCCTGGAACAGTTTTAATTTAATCCTGGGTTTTTTCCTTTGCCAGATAAATTTCAATGTTTGTTTGTTCAAATCACAGAAGAATTTTTTTTCTAATTTTATGGGAATATTTTGAAAGAGAAAAGTAGTTTTGGCAATACATTCATCTTTATAACCGCTACTTTACCCATAAAAGATAACCTTAAATTACCCCATATTTCTAAATCTTCTGTTATACATTTCATTAATACAGTATAATTGTCTTCCTTAACTGGTATACATCTTGCCAAAATCTTAATCTCCAAATATTTTACCTTATTCACTATCTGGATGTGCATTATCTTAGTCAGTGCTTCTGTTTGTTTATTTGTCATATTTTTAGTAATTATTTTAGTTTGTTTCTTAATGATTTTCAGCCCCGCAACCTCTCCATATTCTTCTAGGATTTCTATAAGTTTTGGTGCCAAATTTTGTGGTTCTTCTAGAATAAAAACTAGATAATCTGCGAAGGCTTGTAGCTTAAACTCTTCTTTATTTATTTTTAAACCTTTTATTTGTGTTTCTTTTCTAATTGACCTTGCTAATACTTCTAGTGTTAGAATGAACAAGAGCAGTGATAATGGACATCCCTGCTTGGGGTCAACAAGGTATTTTGATGGCTCCATTGTTCTTAATATCTGATGCCATCGCTTAGCCTTTAATTGCCATTTTAATTTTTTCCTGAATATTTTTATTTGATGATTATTTTATTATTTTATTGTATGCTGTGCAGAGTAACTTTTTCATGTGGTGGATGGCCATATAAATTACACTGACAAACAAACAAATATAGTATTGTGCTTGTAAAGATTCTGTCCCAAAACTAACTTCCAAACTGTGTAATTTTTTTGAAAATCAAAATGGATTGTATGCACCTGGAAGCATTTCCCTGAGAAAAAACAATCCAGATGGCAACAGAATAAAGGCATTCTATTCAATCTTGAAACTAAAGATATGCAAACAGGCATCTAATGAGGAAAAAGAGAGAATAGTGATTTACTTTAGGTCTAACCATGGTAACAATACCAATAAGGAAAACATAATTTCTAATCCAAGTTCATATGAAATTTTAAAAATTACCCTGAAGGAGGACAGTTCCTTTTATATCCCACTATTATAGCCCAAAGAATGAGAGGGTTTGATATTTATTCATCAGCAGACTGTATAGAAAAGATGTCCAAAAGAAAGTAACATTCCATTGCTGGATACCCGAACCATATTTATGTAGTTTCAGCTTAAGAGAAGCTATGTGGCATATTTTCTTTAAGTGTGAACAAGAGAGATGTCACTGAGGAGTGTAGAGAGATTCAATTTTATAAAACATGACAGTCTTTTCTCCATCATTCTCACAGTTAATCACAGTTGTTTTAATGTATTCCACACAGGAGCTTTTTCTCTGTTGTTCTCAGAAAAATCGCAAAGAAAAATAGCTACTTGTAGATAGATAGATAGATAGATAGATAGATAGATAGATAGATAGATAGAAAGAATACGTTATTGGCCAAGTGTGATTGGACACCCAAGGAATTTGTCTTGGTGTAAATACTCTCAGTATACATAAAAGAAAGATACATTCATCAGGAGTCGATAATCATAAGGTACGACACTTAATGATAGTCATAGGGTACAATAAGCAATCAAATCATACTAGGAAGCAGTCAGTAAAAATTGTAAGGATACAAGCGACAAAGTTGTACATGTATGTATCTATACATACATAGGCTCTGTATAGCAACTTTTCTATAAACTGGGTCACATTCTTATTGTCAAGATATATAAAAATATTTTAATTGATTCTGGATAACATTGTTTGGCTCTGCTATTAACTGGAAACAACATTTTAATTATTTTAAGATACCTTAAATGAATAAGGGAGGGAGAAGGAGAGGGAGACACAGTTTGGCATCAAGATTCTCCTTCCTTGAATCTGCACAAAGGATGGGTGGGCAATTAACACAAATGCTTCTTTTCTTCTTCTTTTATCAAGGATGAGATAGAATCAATAACCAAAATGCCCTTTACTAACAATGATTTTTTTTAAATTTATGGCAATCCAAAAAGAAATCACTTCTAATCCTACCCCTTCCCTCCATCTGTCAGTTATATAGTTTTTCTGCCTATGGTCATAAGGAGGAAGCCAAATTATACAAATCACAATTCAACTATTCCTTCCAATCACAAATAAAATCATACTAAGTATGGCAGCATCCCTAACAAAATAAGCAGTCATTTGTTAATGTATTGTTCAAAAGTAGGAAAATTTATATCAAATGGCATTGATTTGATTTATGCATTAGGAAAGTGTTGGGTTGAGAACAAAAAAAATCATTATGAAAAAAGTGATAATTCCTAGTCTATGCAAAGGTACTGATGAAAGTTTATTATAGATTGTTTGCTGTCGCTTTCTGCTGCAAGGAATGTTAGGACTAAATCTCTTTAAAATACACACAGAAAACTGATTTTTATCTGATCTTACCTGACATTTAAAGTATACCCATTTAATTTAGAATGAATTCCACTGAATTTAAAGAAGGTTAAGTAAATTACTTCATAGGAGGCATAAGCCTATATTTGTAATGGAAAGATACAGCCTGCCTTAACTTTACTATAAGAATTCAACATATGTTTTTCTATTATGGATTATCAAAATTTTCATCCCTACTTAATGAAGAACGTAACTTCCTACCATTTTCTCCACAGTTTGTAATCCAGTCCCAAAATACTGTAGATGCAGCCAGTTCAAAAATGAGACCCATTTGCATTCAACTGATACATTTTGTCAAAGAACTATTATAAAGATGTGTGAATGAATATTCAGATTCACTTACCAACCACTGCAAAAATGTCATAAAATCAGGTCTGGTCACATGATAGTTTAGCTACTGTAAATTTAGCAACTGAAACTTAGGTCCTAATTGTGATTCTAAATTAAGGACTACCTGTATTGCTGGTTTCAGGAACAGACTATACCTATTGCAATTCTTATGATCTTATTACATGTCTCATTACATTTCTTGTCTGATATGAACCACCTATTGAAACATTTACACTATGCCCTTGAAGATGCATGATAAAACTTGAAGATCAAGAATAGTGCATATTCAATTAATATTACAGAAAATATACCAAAAGTAAACCCAATAAAATCCTTAAACTCTGAAGCAGTTTTAAGGATTACTCCAGAGAGGAAGAACATTATGCCTGCTCAAAACTATTGCAGATAATTCTCAATTTATTTAAGCCAGAATTATGGTCATGCCAGTTATTAACTGGTCATCATGTGATCACCTCAATGTTACACATTTTGCAGTGGGCTTCATACAATTCCATGTTTGTTGAGTGAACCCATTTTTGCCAACAACTGGAAGTAAACACTGGTTTCTGACAAAAAAATATCTTAACTTGTGGTTATTGACTGTGGGATACTGCAAATAGCAATAAATGTGGGTGGTTGCTGAGTGTCCAAAATATGAACATGTTACTACAGAGTGGGCAGTGGCCATCAGAATTTTGAATTCAAGTCTAAGTAACCTTTGTTTTGGTTCATTGTAATTTCAGTCACTGTGACCAGTTGTAGCTCAAGGATTACCTTCTATTAGGTTTCAATTAGTTATATGCAATTGTATTTCATCCCTAAATCAAAACTGTAAAATCTATATATTGTAAAGTGTTTTGTTGAAAAAGCTAAATGGATCTGTGATATATAGCACAGAGACCCCTCTTCTAAGGAAGACACAAAGGTTAAAGAAATGAAAAATAACACAGGAATTCCCTTGAACAAATGCTCTAAATTGTGTGTTTGCTATTTTCAGAGAGAAGCAAATGCAGCAGAATCTGGCAGTATCATTCTCAAAGCTGTTACTCAGGCTCACATGTGCTTTTGGCAAACAGCTTGTTCTTGTAGAACTCTCAAGGACAATAATAAATAGAATGGAAGCAAAACCATCCCACACAGCTCTTTTTCGAGAGTGAACTGCTGTCCTTGAGAAATATCATCTTGTACTTGTTTGCTTTGAGATGTTTTTTTCTTTGTATCTTTATAGGACAGGTCAATTCCTTCTCCAATTCTTTACATAGAAGCAGTACTAGCAATTATCTTTATCCCACAATAATGGAAAATTAAGAGACAATGGAAGAACAAAGTCCCTATTCACTCACACCCCTTATTCCTTTAAGTGAAACAGGATTAAAAGCAAACTATAGTAGGGTGTTGCACTAGAAAATCATATCATCATCATCATCATATCATCAAGCTGTCTAGAGTAGCTCTACATAAGCAGCAAATAAATTTAATAAAAACATAAATCTTCACCACCACCATCATCCTATTACAACCACCAATTTTTATTTGAACAAAGATATAAATCCATCTCTGGATTCTATACCATATTCTAAGTTAAATAAGTAAAATTTAAACAGTAAAATTACTGTTAGCAGTAAAGAGAAAACATGAACAAATAATTAATGGCAAACTGGATACTTCGCCCCATAATTTTTTTAAAAAATCCATTTCTGATAGAGCTATCTATTAAATGATGGTCCTTTTTATTTTAGCGTGTACAGTAAGTGAGGGTGAAAGAACCCGCTTGCTTTTAATTTGTGAAAAGATGCACAGAACATAGCAGCAAATATCTGTTTTTCAAGAGCACTTTATCTTTTCCAAACATCTCTTTAAAAAATCAATTGCAATGCTACATTAATGATCCTAAACAGTTCTAGGGAGTGTTGAGATAAAAAGTAATTCTGTGAATTTGATGGCTGTGGTAGAAAAGAATGGAATATCTGTCAGTTTTAAGAAGCAAAATGTTAACAGTTGAATACTTAAAAAGAGTTGTTTTATATAAACCATATGAGTGAAAGATCTGTGAAATGGATAAATATTACAGATATAAAGTTGTAAATGGTACGAATTTCAGTTTATTCCTTTAAAAGCCTGTTAATAAATTCATGTTCACTAGAGATTCTTAAACTTTTAACTGAGTTTGGATAGAAATGTCTAGCTACTTAGACGTGTGGTTTAGAATTGCATGAGCCTTCATTCGATATCCTGTAAGTTTGTAATATATTTATTGGTAAATAAGATAAAAAATAAATGCCCAGAACAACATTGTCAGTTATATGAATTATTATTTTCTGCCACTGCATCCTTCACTGGTCTTAAACCAATTCTTTTCTTTCCCCTAATTATGCTTCTTTGGCTGCTTTTCTCAAACAGCCTCCCTATTACAAGCTGCTGACAGATGTCGACTGAGTTCTGCTGTCAGCTTTATTAGTCAGCCAAGGAGAAAAAACTTCATGGATTTGGTGGAACTCCACATACCTAGCTGAGAGCGAACAGCAGTAGCCAGTTACTGAACAGCCACTAGCGATATTGACATTTTCCAGTTAATCCTGGTTTTCAAGTCATACATGAAGCACTGCTATTGCATTTGAAAACAAGGTTGCAAAACCCAATAAAAATGCAGAATATGTTTTAATATAGAAATTTAGAAACAGAAAACTGATGGCAGAAAAAGTCCATTAAACCTGCCCTTTGAGTTTGTTTGTTTATTTTTTGGTTTCTTTTTAAGTTATGTATTTATTCATTACTCTTTAATTATTATTTTTTATATTTTTTAAAGTATTGACAGATAATGGACACGAGTTTATCCCAAGTATGTTCAAACTCAGTTACTAATCATTGATCTACTACCTCTGCTGGAAGTTGGTTCTAAGCTTCCCTTTTTTTCTGTGAAGTAATACTTTCTAACATACTTTTTAAACCTCCCTCCTGTCTAGTGGTGGGATTCAAAAAAATTTACTACTGGTTCTGTGGGCGTGGCTTGATGGGCGTAGCATGGCTTGGTGGGCATGGCAGGGAAAAGATACTGCAAAATCTCCATTCCCACCCCACTCCAGGGGAAGGATACTGTAAAATCTCCATTCCCTCCCCACCCCACTAACCTGCTTTCCAGCTCCATTTTCCTGTGCAAGGCAACAAAAGAAGACCCAGCCAATCATCTGGGACTCAGGAGGCAGAGAGTAGATGGGGAAGGACCAGTCAGACGTGGTATTTGCAGGTACTCCAAACTACTCAAAATTTCCACTACCAGTTCTCCAGAACTGGTCAGAACTTGCTGAATACCACCTGTGCTCCTGTCACTTTGAAGTTTATGTCCCATTGTTGTTTTTTAATTAATATTGAAAATATCACCTTATAGAACCTTACATACATCATTAATATATTTAAAGCTTTCAATCATGTCCCCTCTTTCCCTTCTGTCCTACATATTCAGCCTTCCTGATATGTTTTGTCCCTGAGACCTTGCACCATTTTTGTTGGCTGTCTCTGGACTAATTCAATCTTATCTATATCATTTTAAGTGAGATCTCCAGAAGTGGACACAATATTCCAAATGAGATCTGACTTAAGCCCTATATAGTGAGATACATTAGAAATAATAAGAGAACCATAAGAAAATCATTATGTATAAGGCAGAGTTTTTAATCAAGCTGCATTCCATCCTCTTGTTAATGTTTTCCCATACTTAATGTACCTTATATGATGGAGACATGATCTAAAGTGAATCAGTTTTTGAAAACACACACAGAAAAACCCGTTTCTTGGAAAGATAAGTTTTGATGGGTAAGTCTGGGCGACATCATTTTAGACAAATCCTAAATTAATTCTGGTTCGGGATTTGGTTTCACATCAGCAAGTTCTACTTTCAGAACAGGTATTTTCAAGAGGTCAATTTCAGCTCCCTGTAAGCATTTAGTCTAGTTACATTGTAAAGAGATTTGTCTTTGGAAGCAAGTATAAATGAGTAAACGCTTAGAGAAGCCATTTAGAAGAGTAATATTGAAGGCATTTCTTCATCCTCAGGACTAAAATATATCCCTGAATTTTTTTTAAAGATTGGTGGATATTGGCAAAAATTCTTTTCATTATGAGTTGGGATAAAAGATGTACTGAACGGAGAACTGTTGTATGGCTTTGCATCTTTGTCACTTTGAATTATTAAGTGAAGAAAGAGCAACTAAGCAAGGATTTTAGTTATTGCAATACTATTTTAAGTTGATTTCATCCAGCATGCATTAATGCAAAAATTGGTACTTCATCTGCAATACCAATAGTCTGTAATTTAAAAAACAATAACAAAGAAAACTGTACAATGTCAAATAAAAAAGGCATTGCTGTCTGAAGGAAGGGTGGTTGTTCTTTTAAACTGTGCTGAGTCAGCAGAGAAAATAATTACAGTTGCTAATAATCATTTCATTGGTACCTTTCCTCTAGAGAAGGGTAATAAGGAGCAGCTCTAAATTAAAAGAGAGCACTTTCCATTCTTTTATTTAGAGAAAACTTCAATAGAGAAAAGATCAGGTTTTCATTAATGGTGTGCAATAGATAAAAAGATGAATCTGCAAACAAAAATAAACATTTTTGTCTGGGATCAAGTTACATAATGAAGTGATGCCTAATTAAAAATGGGAAAGAATCTCTTGAATCAAACTCAGCTCTTGGTGACCATATGGACACATTCATATGGCTTTCTTGACTACAAAATTGGGATTTCCCTGCCTTTTTCCCCTCCATTTCTTTTGTTTTCTCCCTTTTTGTTTTAGTCCACATAGCCGTGGCCTGTTCTCCATCCAAGTACATATTTAAGCAGGTATAATCTTATTTAACTGTTTTCTCTTGAGATCAGCCATAGTTAACTAGGTGCTGCCTTCTGAAATCTGAGAAAAGTAAACAGGTATCATACATATACATAAATCTATTTTCTTGGCCTCCTTCCAAATTGAAGACATTAATCAATCTACAATCAATACCACTTTTGTATATTCTTTTGATTCTACATATTAAAAAAACTCAACTCCTGCTCCAAAAGAAACTTTAAGAACAGTTTTACAGTAACTACTGTACAAGCTTTTCTATTCCTCCAGGGGGCCTTTCAATTTCTGCCAATTGGAGAAGCCACTTTTCTGCTCCCTTAGTGGCCATCCAGCTTATGTTTTCTTATCTTGCCAAAAAAACTATTGTGAGGTGAAGAATAAGAATGAGACCAGGTGCCAGAAGCTTCTTATGTTTAGGATTTCCCTACTGGCTGTTTAGAGAAACTCCTGGCTGATGCAAGAAAGGGAAGGTTAAATGGACAGCTGCTGGGCACCATATTATGATTTAAGATTTATGATTATAGTGCAGAGGGTAAAGAAAACAGCTACATGCAAAGCAACAGATACTAATTATATTTCTGCAACCTAAATAATATTTAGAAAAAAAAATAGAAATCACAACTATCAATAACTAATGGGGGAAAAGTGGATTGGACTCTCGGGCTCAACGACTGTAGAAAGACACACTGATTGGTTAAACTATTATTTGTGAGCCATGTGGAGCTCAATGGCTCTTTCTGTAGCCACTGAGCCCCAAGAGCCCCACCCAATTTTTCACAACATCTAGTAAGAGTCAGAGAGGAACAGCTTTATCCCAGTATTGCTAGTAGCAGTAGGAAGCAGTAAAATAGAGCCACTTTCTTTGAAAGGAAGCAAGATTAAATTCTCCTTTCTCCAAGCAGTGATTCTAGGTAAAGATTGTTCTTGCCCTCTTGTTTGCATCAGGGAAATAGAGTTTTTGATTAGAATTGATGAGAGATGAGATTAATATTTTACCCTTTTCTCCATAATCATCTGTCAATATGGAGCATGGTGAATACAAATTGTGTATATCTGTTATGTTTAAAATGGGCTGTAGTAGGGACCAAATGGCCAGAAATGTACTAAATGCAATACCACAAAGCAAGCCTGAGAGATTTTTGAGTAAAATGCAACAGTAAATGTCACATACCTATAACAGTTAAAATAACAGATACAGCTCAAATACAAATTTCCTGAAGTATGGGCATGGGAGCTACCTAGATTGCCTGCCTTTTATTAGTCAAATAATAAATGATTAAACTATTGCATTACTGCTCAGGAACATGATGGCAGGAATATATTTTGGTTTCAGAATTCAGGAGAGGGTAACATTTCAACTGAACACTTACATTAGGGCTTGGAGAATAATTGTCTCCATACATTATTATAACTATACAAATTAGCTTGTTTCTAAAATGCAGGTTCCTTATGGAAGCTGGAACCTCTTTCTTGGTATTGGTGTCAGAGGAATGTGTCTTAAGCTAAATTTTAACATCAAGAAAAATAGCTGAGATATGGGTTGCCATCTTCAGAATCTGTTTGTATTGAAAACATTTTACTACAAAGCCCTCTCTATATTATAATACAGATCTTGGGTTCTTCTGCTTATTACACTTTTAATTCAAGACTAAAAATTGTCTTGCTTCTTAATGGCAATTGTAACTAGAAATTAATACCCTTGCTTCTTAATAGCTATTTGGACAAATAACAGCAACTGCTGTGAAACTTAATGTTAGTTCTATAATTTCCCTTTAAAATATATTAAAATTTATTCAGACACATCAATAGTTTACTTAATATGGTCATGAATCCTCTATGTAGGAGATGACCAGGCTGAGTCCAAGAGAGGCATCATCAGTCTCAAGTTCCTTCGTGTCTTCCAGATAATGAAGTCCAGCCCACCTTGAGTTCTGTTGACTCTTATTTACCTATTGACCAAATTGCTTTTCAGATTCTTGTAGAATCTTTAAAAATGCAATAAACATGTTTGAACTGCCTACACTCCTGATTTCTTGTGCTTAACACTCGTAAGTAATACGAGCACCTAACTTTTTTTAACAATCCTTTCAATCAATGATATCACTTCTACATTTTTCTCTAGAAGTGACATGACATCTCATTTTCTCTCCCCCAAATGCTTCTGATTAGTCCAAGTCCACATGTTGATTGACAGCCTACGAATATGTTGCTGTTGTCCTTTCCTCAGAAGTGCTCCTGATTGGTGCAAAATCCCTGATTGACATTGAATGCACATGGTGATCTAGTACCATCTTCCCCAGAAATGCTTCTGATTGATGCAAAACCATGACTGACAGAGGCAAAACATGGTGAATTAATACTACCTCTATAAAAAATTTTGATCAGTGGCCAGTAGGAATGTCACAACTCAAAAGACGGACATGTTTATACATGTCAGGAACTAATATGATATAACCCCTAAGCATTACTAAAAAATGTTAAGCAAGCCATGCTTTGTTTTAATGCTAGAAATTGGGGCCTTGTACTCTTATTTTCTAGTCAGCTTACACAGAATTGCCACTGCCTGCAATTGCATATTACCATTTGTAAAAAAAAAAACTGAAGAAAAGCCTATATTGCAAAATAGGTTTAAGCATGCCATTTATAACAATTCTTCTGATCCAGCAGTAAAGGCAGGAAAAAAAGAACATGGTGGGAAATCTCAAAAGGATCTTATACAAACGCACAGTAAATATGCAAATACATCTGTAACCAAAGAAGAACTTATTACAAATAAAATAAGTGTTATTAGGTGTTGATTAGAGCTTAAACATAAAATATAATGATTGTATACTAATTCTACACGTGTGTGCCATTCAGAGCATGTCTATTTCTGACATTAAGGGCCAGAAGGCATAGTCAGACTTGTCTGAGCTTTGATGCAGGGAGTATATCCTCCACATGTAGGCTTCTGGCAAGGCATGTTCAGAGTGTATTCAGATGTGTCTGAAGGTTATTATTTTGCACTAGTGTTGTAAATAGTCTCAACTTCAGATGGCTGTGAAGTTCAACAGTTCAACTTCAATTCAAGCCTGCATTTGTGAATAATATGGCAACCTCAGACTCCAACGAAGAGTTGAATAAAGAGGGTAAGGTAGAGTCTGATGATGGCTTATTTCATGAAAAATGGATTCCTAAATCAGCAAAGGCAGGTTGCAGTTAGGAACCATTTTTATATGATCAAATTGTACAATTAGAATAGTTTCTGGGGCTGGTACTAGTCCACCATGTGTCAGTTGTGGTTTTGCACCAATCAGAATAATTTCTGAGGCTGATACTAGGCCACCATGTGCATTTATTGTTAATCAAGGTTTTGCACCAATCGGGAACATTTCCGGGGAAGGGACAATAGAAACATATTCTCTGGCTGTCAGTAAATGCCTCGCTATGGACTTGGACCAATAAGAAGGGGTTCCAGAGAAGGGAATTAGATGTCACATCATTTCCAGCAGAAATGTGGAAGTGATATCACTGATTGAAAGAACATATATTGTATGTTAAGAACTGATAGATAAAACAAATGTGAGAGCATAGGGAAGGCATCAGTAATTAGCTTGCTATTTCTAAAATGCTAATATTTGGTGATTTCAGCTGGTTAGTGCCATTGCTGCTAACTAATAAATTTTAAATACAGTCTAAAGAAAAAAAATTAATGTGTAGGTGATCACTGTAGTCATTTGCAAACTTTGGACTTCAGTCCACTCTTTATTGGAGAAAGCAGATATGGGTCCTGTTATACATCCCTCAGCTACAGCCAAATGCAATGACTATAGTGCATACAATGTGTGGTTGCTTTTGAAAAGTATTCAGAAGCTGCAGCTGGTGCAGAATGTGATTGCCAAGAATTAATTATCTGGAACATGTGACTCTGTTGCTATTTAATTTGAAGCAATTCCTGGTGGTTTTTGGAGGAAGAGCAAAAGACCTGAAATAGTTTAGGATTGGGCTATATTAAGGCCAAACTACTCTTGCATAATCCTATCTAACCAAACATGTCATGCGTGGGAAGCTTATGGTCTAGTTGTTCAGTGTCTGAAGGTGTAAGATACATCCCCTACCCCTTACTTTTTTAGCCTTGAGTAAAGTAACAGTCAGGGTTTTAGTATAAGGATAGAGGGCTAGTACATTCAATATTTGTTGCTGCAAAATACTTCAGTTCATCTTGCTGTTTTGTTGTTGTTGTTCAATGCAGATATCAGACATGGCATATCAACACTATTGCAAAAATGGTTATGCCTGTTTATATTAATTTGTATCTCAGCGTTGAATAAACATACTTTCTATTTATTTTTCCCACAACAACCCCATATAATAAACAGAAAGGCAATGAGAACACCCTACCAGTATAGAATATGCACATATATGTATATGAAACCTGAACAGAAAAATGAAGCATGTAAACTCTCTTTTGTCCTTCTCACATTATGTATTTTCAGCTTAGAGAATTGTTTTTTTAAATTTATGATTTGACATTTTATTGTTAATTATTAAAGGAGTTATAGTTTATGAATTTAATAAATATGTTCTGCACACTTGAAACAAGTTCATTTCCTAACCACAGTTGAAATACACACACACACACACACACACACATAACTATCGGAATTAGTACAAACTGTGCATTGTGGCTTTGAAGTATGCTTCAAATTCTAATCTGACTACTGAACATGATCGTGTTTCTGAAAATTATTTGGAATTTCCTATTGTTATGTATGTAGGTTTGAATGTTATTGGTTTAATTTGAATTGTTCTTGTAAAATGTCAAATATGATTGGTTTGAAAAGTGCAGGAAAACCCTGCACTCTGATTCGCTGGCAACTGCGGCTGCTGGCTATAAGTAGCAGCCGTAGCCCAGCCAAGACGGGTCCATTCGAGCTGTAGTCACTAATAAACTCTTCACTGAAGCTCTTCGCGTCTGACTCTTCATGCAAACTTAACACTGGCAACGAAGGTGGGATTCCCCTGAAGAGAATTCAACGTGAAGTTCAAAGGCCACACCAAACGTTTGCCCCTGACCATCATGGACAAGGATCACCCAAGCTTGCTGGGACTTGAGTGGTTCAATCCACTAGGCATCGAGGTGACTGGCATCAATCACGTGAGCAACTCTGAATGGGAGGAGGACTTGAAGTCTGAGTTTCCAGAGGTCTTCAGCAAAGGATTGGGCAAGTATATGGGAACCCCTATCACTTTCAACCTAGATCCCAAGGTTCCCCAATTGTTTAAAGCCCAGAAGGGTCCCATTTGCCTTAAAGGAAAAATTGATGCACAATTAGATAAACTAATAGCTCAAGGAGTTTTAGAGCCCACTGACCACTCCAGATGGGAGACACCCATAGTCACACCTGTCAAGACTGATGGGTCAGTAAGAATCTGTGGGGACTATAAGGGGACACTGAACCATGCTGCAGCAGAGTGCATACCCAGTTCCAGTGGTGCATCATCTATTACATTCACTTGGCAGGGGTACAGTCTTTGCCAAATTGGATCTGGCCCAGGCATATCAACAACTAACAGTTGATGATGCCACTGCAGAGGCCCAAACCATTGTGACTCATAGAGGTGCCTTCAAATGTAAAAGGTTACAATTTGGAGTAAGCGTGGCACCAGGCATCTTTCAAAGCCTTATGGAAAGGATGCTCCAAGGACTGCCAGGGGTAGTGCCTTACTTTGATGATGTGTTAATCTCTGCTGAAAATGACACTCAGTTACAAGAAAGACTTAGAGAAGTCCTTACCAGATTCAGGAAAGCGGGGTTAAAAGTCAAGGAAGAAAAATTCACTCTTAAAACTGACAAGGTTGAGTTCCTGGGCTATATGATTGACAAGCATGGCATCCACCCTACCGATGCCAAGGTTCAAGCAATCAAAGAAGCGCCTAGACATAAATGCAAAACAGATTTACAAGCCTTACTTGGACTCATTAACTTTTATCACATGTTCCTACCTCAGAAGGCAACCATTGCAGAACCATTGCACAGATTACTTGACAAAAAGTCTGTTTGGGTCTGGGGGAGAAAGGAACAATCAGCATTTAACAGTATTAAAAGACTAATCATGTCTGATGCTGTACTCATACAGTTCTCTGAGAATTTGCCTGTTGTACTGACTTGCGATGCATCCCCCTTTGGAGTGGGGGCTTTGAGCCACAGGCTTCCCAGCGGGAGAGAAGCCCCTATTGCATTTTACTCTCGCACTTTGACCAAAGCAGAGAGGAATTACAGCCAATTGGACAATGAAGCATTAGCAATTGTTGCAGCTGTCAAGAAATTTCATGAATATTTGTATGGGAGAACATTTACCATTGTTACAGATCACAAACCTTTGTTAGGCATTGTGGCAGGAGATAAACCTACACCTACTATCCTGTCACCAAGAATGCTGAGGTGGACTGAATTTCTTGCTGCTTATTCTTACAAACTTATCCACAAGCCTGGCAAGGACATTGGACATGCTGATGCACTGAGTCGTTGCCCACTTCCTTGCCACAAGGAGGACTTTGAACCTGAAACACACATCTTTTTCCTAGAAACTGTTGCCAAGCTTCCAGTGCATGCTGCTGAAATTGCCAGAGAGACTGCCAAAGACCCTTTATTGGCTCCTGTTATAGGCTGGATTAAAAAAGGTTGGCCTCTTCAAGATCTACCTCACCTGGCCCAACCTTTTAAGTCCAGGAAAACTGGACTTAAGAGGATGTATTTTGTGGGGTAGCAGGGTGGTTATTCCTGCAAAACTACAAAGAGAGGTTTTGGAAATGTTACATGAGGGTCATCCTGGTATTGTAAGGATGAAGGGATTGGCCAGGAGTTATGTATGGTGGCCAGGTATTGACAAAATGGTTGAAAACTGAGTTGCATCTTGTCCCAACTGTCAGGTAGTCAGGCCTGCCCCACCTCTCCCCCAAACAGGATTGGGAATGTCCTAGGGGCCCATGGTCTAGGATTCACATTGATTTCGCAGGACCTACCAGAGGGCACACCTTTCTTATTATAGTAGATGCATATTCCAAATGGCTAGAGGTAATTCCTATGGCATCCACCACAACTGATGCTGTCATCAAGCAGCTCAAAAACTTTTGTAACCCACAGGTTACCTGATCTTCTTGTCTCTGACAATGGCCCTCAATTTACATCCAACCTTTTTGAATCCTATTTAGCACAACAGGGTATCAGACATGCCCTCACTGCCCCTGGGCACCCTTTGGCTAATGGCCAGGCGCGCGTTTACCAGCAACTGGGTCCTAGGGACATCACTGAGAAAGTTGAAAAACTTCTTAGTGTTCAGCACATCACTCCTAACCCATCTAATAACTTATCCCCAGCAGAGTTGTTGATGGGTAGGAAACTTAGGTCTTCCCTTGACTGCCTTCATCCCACTTACCAACACACCACTAGATTCCACTTCCAAAGTTCGCACATTCAGTGTGGGTGATTCTGTTTATGCTAAGAACCTTATGGGTGAACCTTTGTGGATTCCTGCTGAGATAACTCAAATCACAGGCCCTCGTTCTTACAGGGTGCAAACAGAGGATGGAGTCCTCTGGAGCAGGCACATTGATCAACTTAGATCCAGGTTTTCTCAGGAACATCACATTTGTTCCTCTCTAGTTCCCTCACCTGATGTCAATCCTAGGGGGGAAGGGGAGGAGCAGGAGGATAATCAGCAAGCAAGAATCCATCCCATGTGCAACGAGCCATTACGACAGGAACCATTCCAAACCTGCACAATGCCAAAATCCATCCTTAGAAGTGGAAGATTGTACATCACTACCTGACTTGGGTGCTGACATTGGGCTGGAGATGGGCTGGGAGGAGAGACCAGATTCTAACGATCAAACAGGGTCTTCTTTCACAGGAAGTCCCAGTAGGGAAATGTCAGCAGACACATTTCCTCTCTCACTGGGTGAGAATGTTAAAACTTCTGAACCATGAAGGTCTCAACGTACACGTAAGAGCCCCACCTATTTAAAAGAATACATTAGATAGTTTGGTATGGACTGAACCTAGTGGGGAGGGGTGTTATGTATGTAGGTTTGAATGTTATTGGTTTAGTTTGAATTGTTCTTGTAAAATGTCAAATATGATTGGTTTGAAAAGTGCGGGAAAACCCTGCACTCTGATTGGCTGGCAAACTGCTGCTGCTATAAGTAGTAGCTGTAGCCCAGCCAAGACAGGTCCATTCAAGCTGTAGTCACTAATAAACTCTTCACTGAAGCTCTTCGCGTCTGACTCTTCATGCAAACTTAACACCTATGATTTGATTACTATTTGACATTGTCACAAAAGAGAATCATACAATATTTCCATCAACATTCAGTGATATATGACAAGGAAACAAACTTGTTATACATGAAAATTGGACTGTGCATGTATGGTGCTAAACTATTGGTTTACTGTTGGTTTCTTAGATTTTAACCAAGCATATTATATAAATCCACTTCCTCTTTATTGATCAAAATATAGCTACAAGACAGCCACTTTGAGCTAGTGACTAAGACACCAGGCTGGAAAATGGAGAGACAGTAATTTCAAGTCCTGCTTTAGGCAAGAAGCACTCTCTCTCAGCCCTAGGAAGCAGGCAATGACAAACCACTTGTGGAAAAATGTGCCACAAAAAACTGCAGGGACTAGTCCAAGCAGTCATCAGAAGTCAAAAATTGACTTGAAGGAAATAAATACATTAAATAAATAACTAAACTGTGGTTCAGTAAAATGTGTGAATACAACCAGAGAAAGAATGCAGAGCATGCTGGATAAAATAAAATGTACAAATTGGAATGAGACCTTAACTCTGTGATATAATTTTAAGCTTTGCATTTGATTTGCCTAAGTTACCCACCACAATTGTTAATCATTTAATGTCCAAATTACTGTTTATCTGGGACAGAAAGGCAGCCAGATTCCTAACCAAAAGTGGCTGTATTTCAAAAGTGAATAAAGTGATTTGGCATCTTCTTACATGAGAATGCCACATAAATATCAGTTGTTATTAATATTTGGCTTTTAAACAAACTAACTCTAAACCTGTATTTTCATCTTGGGGTTTTCCAAAATGAATACATCAAGGCTGGAGACACTATATAAAGCGGCATGAAAAACATAGTCTTCTGTGGCACAGCTGGGCATTCAAGAATGATTTATTCCCAGATTTATCATCTCTATACTGACTCTCCAACAAAGCAGCAGTTTTTAGGCTTCAAGGAATTCTGTCAAGGAGTTAAAAATGCAACCAACCCCACTGCTTTTGATTTAATGTAGGCAAGGAAAGGAATAGCTTTCTGAGGCATAGCAATGACAACAGCATGGCATATTGCTACCTTCTCTCTGCATTCCATACTCCCTAAAAGCTGTGCTGGAAAATTAAATCAAACCAATAAAAGCAGCCCAATACAATATGATTAAAAAAATTAAGAGATCTTGCAGCACACCAATTAATTTTGGAAAGAATTTCCAAGATGAGCATAGGCACATATATAATTTATGGAAATAGGGGCAAAATCCCTTGCTGCATGTGGCAATTTAAAAATTATGCACCAGAAATCTTGTCTTAATGCAGAAGGTGCTGTAGATTTATGTGCTCAAAATGGCAACAAGCTACAGGAATTATTGTGTACTGGAGTTATTCAGGAAGTAGTAGAGAAAAAAGTCCTTGTAGTTGAGTTCTACCAATAGCTTGGCTTCTGTCCAAAATTCATTTTTTTGGGAGTAGACATGTTTTACAGAAGTTCTCTGCCTGTCATAGCTTTGCCTTACACCTGAAATGAACCTCAAGCGTACAAACACTGGGTTTTTAACATATATCACAATTCTAGAATGCTCAGAAAGATCTTTAGCATTTGTTTCCTACAGTTTTACTTTTAACTTAAGCAGGTTAAATCTGAAGAAATAATTGCCCACAGTAGAACACAATTCTACAACTTTTCTATAGCAAAGTGGCTAAAGACATTCAAGGAGGCAAAACTGCTAAATTTTCTAGAAAAAATATGCTACAGTTTATTAAATGAAAAAAATATAAAGGTTGAAAAGTATTTTGAAGGTAATCTAGTAGCAACACCTTACCCTGTGCAGAAATCCACTATTACAGCATTCTCACCGAGCTTTTATTTAAAACCCTCCAGCAAAATAAAGGTTACCATCACCTCCACTATAAGATTGCATTTGCTTTTTTTGCAGCTGCAAAAAAGGGGTCTTATTCAGTTTATGATGCATCAAAATGTGTAGATCATTTCTTTGTGTACTGCTGCCTAATACTGCTACCTAATATGGCACTCATTCAATACTAATACTTTTATCCAACCATTGTTCTCATAGACATCTTCAATCTCTCATTGCATCAGACCATGGTTCCATCATTTTTTAAAGACTGCAATCATTGTACCAGTGCCCCAAAAAACTATAATCACATACTTTAATGATTACAGTCCAGTTGCACTCATTTTCATTATGATGAAGTGTTTTGGGAGATTGGTAAAGGACTATATGGTTTCATGCCTTCCCCCTTAAGTTGATTCATTACAGCTTGCCTATCAGAAGAACAGATGATGAACTTTCCTGTGTGCTTCATCTTAGCTTGGTGTACCTGGAGGAAAAGAATACACATGCAAATGCTGTTTGTTGATTTTAGTTTGGCATTCAACACAATCATTCCTCAGCATTTGGTGAACAAACTGGGCCTATTAGATTTTAATACTCCTTTATGTAACTGGATACTCGATTTCCTCATTGATAGGCCCCAGTTTGTGCGAGTTGGAAGAAAAGTTTCCAATTCTGACTCCTATTAGAGTACAGGTCCCGCACAGGGTTGTGTCTTGAGTCCACTACTATTCACCTTGATGACCCATGACTACTGTAGCAAATCTGCTATGAATCATATTGTGAAGTATGCAGATGACTTGGCAGTGGTGGGTCTTAGGAGGGACAACAATGAAGATGTTTATAGAAAAGAGGTGAAGGCTCTGGTGGACTGGTGCAATAAAAGTAACCTGGTTCTAAATGTTAATAAAAGAAAGGAAATTATCATAGATTTTAGAAATGTCATGCCCCTGTCAGAATCTGTTCCAAGGGGGAGGCCGAGCAGCTGACAGGGAGTGGGAGTGTGGCTCCATTGGCTGTGGAAGACACTGGGGAAGGGCAAAGTCCAGCTGGGCAGAACAGAGAAGAGGTAGAGCAAGGCAGAGGGAATTCAGAGGAAGATCCAGGCCCATCCTAGGGCACGCAGGGAGGAACAGAGAAGGGAGCAACATGAGTTGCGTAGCTTACAGGGGAGGAAAGGGCCTTGATTCCCTTCATTAGCTGCAGCTGGGAACAGTGTTTAAAAATGGACTTTGCACACAGCAAACTGTTGAGAGCAAATCATGAATTATCTGGTATTGTCAAGGCTTATCTGGGTCCTGGTGTCTTCCCAACTGTGTATGTTTTGCTGGCCTTTCAAGTCTGCAATTTCTTATCTTGCCCTGTCAAGTTAATTACTGCAGCGTGGTTTGTGTGGATTTTTATTTACACTTTGTATGCACTTCTTTTTCAGACTAAATTTCCTCCACTTAAAGACTGTTCTTGGGAGAGTTTTTTCTCCAGCCGAAGGTAACCTGGACATTGGGGGTGAAGTTGGAGGTACTAAAGGGACCCTTCTTACTTATGTGACTGTGTTGTCTTTGTGCCATGCCATGGGTCATCACAAGAAAGACCTGGCATAATCATACTCCATTCAGTATCAAGGATGCAGCTGTAGAGGTGGTCAACAGTATTATCTGGGCGTGCAGATAACTAACAATCTGAACTAGTCTCTCTATGCATTATCCTTAGTGAAGCATGCAAACTAGTGTTTGCATTTCCTGCATCGGATAAGAAGAGCACATCATCTTCCTTCTCTCCTAGCCACTTTTTACAGAGGCACAATTGAGAGGGTTTTAATAAACTGCATCACTGTTTGGTTTGGTGACAGCAGTGCCTCAGAGAGAAAGTTCATACAGCAGAGAGTGGTAAGGACAGCCAAGAATACCATAGGACCATGATGGTGAACCTATGGCATGCATGCCAGAGGTAGCACGCAGAGTCCTCTCTGTAGGCATGCGAGCCAGCGCCCAGCTCAGCTTTGCCATGCATGCACATGTGCCTCCCGCTGGCCAGCTGGTTTCTGCAATGGATGCACAGGGGTGAGGTGCATGCAGGGGGGCACATGCATGGGGATGCACATGCATGTGCAGGGGTGGGACACATGCGCTGGGATGCACGCACATTGCATATTGCCCTACGTACGGTCACTCATGCACTCGTCACTTCCCATTTGGACTACTGCAATGCTCTGTACATGGGACTGCCCTTGAGGACTACCCGGAGGCTTCAACTTGTCCAGAATGCAGCGGCGCGGGTTGTGATGGGAGTGTCCCGATACTCCCATGTTACACCCCTCCTGCGTGAGCTGCACTGGTTATCGGTTGCCCTCCGGGTGAGATTTAAGGTGCTGGTGTTAACCTACAAAGCCCTTCATGGCTTAGGACTGGGATATTTACAGGAGACCCTGCTGCCAGCAACTGTTTCCCATCGTCCTGTGTGCTCTCACAGGGTGGGCCTCCTTGGGGTTCCGTCAGCCAGACAATGTCAGCTGGCGACCCCTAGGGGCAGGGCCTTCTCTGTGGGAGCACCCACCCTGTGGAACCAGCTCCCCCTGGAGCTTCGGATGGCCCCTGACCTCTGCTCCTTCCACTGGGACCTCAAAACCTGGTTGTTCCAATGTGCTGACCCGGGCTAAGGCTGGGTAGGGGAGTTTTAGATGATGGTTTTATTTTTTTAGCTTTAATTGGGTTTCTCATTTAATATTCTTTTAATTGTATATTTTGTATTGTTTTATGATTGTACGCCACCCCAAGTCCTTCGGGAGATGGGGCTGGTTAGAAATCCGATAGATAGATAGATAGATAGATAGATAGATAGATAGATAGATAGATAAATAAATAAATATTGGGGATGAGCACATGTGCACTTTTGGAACTCGTTGCTGAACAGGTTAGCTATCACTGCTATAGGATGTTCATTAGGATGTTCATTTCCTGTTATTCAGGAAACTGCTTATAAGCACTATGTGCTTAGAGCTCAAAGCATTGTTAGAGACCCCAAACACCCACTGTTTCTGTTGCTCCCCTTTGGGAGAAGGTTTCAAAATGTTTCTAGCAGGACTCCCAAATTCTGTAGCAGCTTTGTTCCCTATGCCATCCATCTGGTAAACTTGCAAGATTCATTTTTCTCGCCATGTACATGTATACATCTGAACTTAAACTGTGTTGCTTTTTTGTGTCATAATATATGTGAGTATATACATAATTCTTTCTTTCTTTCTTTCTTTCTTTCTTTCTTTCTTTCTTTCTTTCTTTCTTTCTTTCTTTTGTCATGTTTATGTGGTATATATTGCAGTGGTGGCTAAACTTTTTGGACTCCTGTGCCGATAATTCACGTGCCATCACCCAGAAGGCAATGTGCATCCCACCCCACGCCCCCTCAGCATGCGCACACAACCTGAGTGCTCCGTGCTGTATGCTTCTACGCATGCGCACGTGTCTCCCATGTACTGCCGCACCACTGCACATGTGCGCCAGATACCTGACAATCAGCTGTCAGGCAGGCAGTGCGTGTGCATGCTCAGTAGACCTTTTCTGGGTGAGAGCTCACCTGCGGGCAGTAATGGCTCTGCGTGCCACTTCCAGCACGCATGCCATAGGTTCGCCCCATGGGTATATTGCAACAAAATTTCATTTTAATGTATGCCGATTAGTGTACATTCAAAGTGACAATAAGTTCTATCCCAAATTTAGGATTTGGTCCTGCTGAATATTCCAGTTCATCTAGATAATTGTCATGGCCTCTTCTGCCTCCAAGGCCTCAGAAGTCAATAATCTATCAACCATTTGAGGCTGTCTAAACAAATGATCATAAAAGAAGGTTTGGGAAGAATCACATTACGGGGACCCAATTCTGTCAAAAGACATTTTGTGGATTTAAGAGGATTAGCATTGAAAATACCTGAATTGAGCCACACCTGCAGTTGAGATATTTACAGTAAGAGCAAATTAAGGCAGCATACAAACAGTTTGTCAATCAACAACAGCAATCAAGCACTCCATTTTTATTGGATGACTTGGTAAAAGTTTCAATGTATCATCTGACTATACAAAAGCTATATAGGAAATTGGACTATCAGTTTATTGGGCCTTTCCTCTCAAAGCCATCATCAGTGCTGGACCTTCAGTCCCTCCAGTCATTGTTGATGGGAGGGAAGAAAGGGAAGCAATTATGTCCGGAGTCCATCACTTGTGAGGTTACCTCAGGGTTTGACATTCTCACACTCCTATCCTATGAAAGAACTGAGTGTGGTCATTGGATGTGTTTGGAGTTTGGTATCACCATTATTTTGATTATACCTGGGCATAGTTTTCAACTCCACAATGTGCAGGTAAGTATTGATCCTGTGATTGATATCTTGAAGCACTACCCATCGCCAATTGTTTCTGTCCATCTGGTAAGATTGGTGTGAACCAGGCTCCTTCTATTAAATATTATCTTGTGCAACTGAGGAAGCATTCATTCCCTGTGACAGGCCCTAACCACTGGAAAAGTATCTCTTGAGAATAAGGATGATGCCCATTCTCTTGGAGTTTGGAAAATTCTTAAAACATAATTCTGCTCCTAGGCCTGGGATTAAATATGTATTGAATTTACTACCCAGGTTCTACTGGAGTGGGCAACCATAATAAATTTTTAAAAAAATAATGAATAAATATATAGTATCCAAATGTCCTTAATAATTTTACTTGTCTAGGGTTCTCACTATCTGCTAATATTAGTGATTCTGCTTTTGTTAACTTGAATACTATTATATTTTGTGGATTATTTTATTTTACAATTGTATATTTTTAAAGTTATATAGAGTCATAATTGTTTGGCAGCTTTTAAATTAAAATAACTGCCTTTTTGGAAAAAGGTTGAAGTAAAGTAGAAGTTGAGGAATTTAATACTTCATCCACCTCCTGTTTTTTTCCTACCATCTTCTAAGGTCCATTCCTTTCTTTTATTACTGAAATAAAAAGACATTTTGGTTGCTTTTATTTCCCTTACAAACCTGACTTTATTTTGTGCTTTAATTTTTTATGTTTTTTCTATAGCAATTGGCTAATTACTTGATATTACAGCCAATCTTGATTTTCTATATATGTCTCTTTAAATATCTGTTTATCCACAATAAAGCTTCTTCCCTCCTCCCCCATTTTCAAATACTAAGTCACTGTACTTCTAATCTCAGGGACAGGTGTTTCCACCATCCCCCATTCTGTTGACTTGAAGATTTCTGTCCATTAGATTCTGTCTAGTACTTTTAAAGGCAGACAATTCAACAAATGTTGAAACCTACTGAGAACATCTTCAGTTTATCTTTCTGAAGAATCTGAACTCTAAAAAACATGGTGACATCTTTCTACACTATTTTACTCATTTATCCACTTTTTCCTTATTGGTTAGGATTAGATTGGAAGATTCAATATTTTTGCTTCCTCTTCCACCTTTTGAAAATTAAACAGTAACCAAGAACAGTTTGAACATTCCATTCTTGGCATTAGTTCTTCTGCTTGGCTAGCATGCTCCACTGAACTCTTCTGTTGGTTTCCCTTTCTTATATTCCTGTCTATAAACTCTTGATTGAAACCCTGTGCTCAGATTCCTGGATCTCTATACATTTATGCCCTTCCTTCATAAATAATGCCAAATATCTTCCTTTGAATGAGTTATACTTCCAATCCTTGCATTCCAGTCATAATTTTGATTCACCATGTTGCAGTAATGCTTCTCAAATCATACATGCCTCCTCCATTAATATATCTAGGTGCCTCTACCACCTGTAAATACCACCTAGTTCCCTATTTAACATCACTCTGTTTTCAGAGTTTTCTTCTCTCTACCTACAGGATTCAATTTAAAGTCCTGAAAGACCAGGTTTACAATGTATGGGTGGTGGCAGTTTTGTATTATGCAATCAGCTCATGCGTAATTTTTCATGCTTTATGGAAGAAAAGCGAGAGAAATTCCCTGCAAGTCATTCCTTTCATTTCTATGTTTTTCTGATAAACAATAAATAATAAGACATTTCCCTTTCTTCACCGGTACCAAACTCCTGGTGCATTTCCTATTCACATGCTCAATGTTCTTGATTTCTGAGTAGGTGACTTCCTTCAAGTTCAAGTCTGCCATGACCAATGGAAAGTCACAGGGTGACTTAAGGTAATCCCTTTGCCTCAATCCAATTCACCTCACAGGATTATTGTAGAAGAGAGTGATATAAAATTTTATATCAAACAAATAAGTAACAATTCATCATATTTGATCTAGGAAGTTTTTCCATATCCAAATATGGAATGAGTGTATTCAGCCCTCCACAACTTTTTTTCTATTTCAGAAATAAGCACAAACCAATTCAGTGACAAAATGAGAAGTAATAAAAGAGGAATAATTAGCAATTTCCAAGTGCACAAGAGCAAAATCAATCAAGTAACTTAAAAGAATGAAAATTGAGGAAATAGACCAGATCCTACACAGGCAAATGATGAATGGAATGACTGCAAGAGGTGGTCACCTCTACCTCCTGCCAAGTTTATGTTATCCCACACATACCTGTGCCAATTTGCCCTGACAATAATTACCAGGACTTCCTTGACAGATCATTATGAGAACATTAGTAGAGTATTAGAGAGAATTACCCATTTTTCACACATTGATTACATGCCACTGTTGGCTCATTAGCTTATCAGCTTTTAATAGCCCCATTCTATCCAGCACTTCATCCTTTAGCTACCTTCAAAACTCACTTAACTCAAAGCATGCTAAAAACAGATTTTCCTCAATCAAAAATAGAAAGTGTTTAAACACATTTGCCTTGCTCAAAAAGGACCTCATTAATCTATTGCCTGTAGGCAGTGGCTATATACGTGTACTACAAGTTCAGTTTCTTTGCCTGAACACAAGCCATTTAACTACACACTGAGTTTTCTATATCTACCCATCTAACCAAAATGTGCAACCATGATTAAATTATTGCAGAGGCCATTGATAGGAAAGGGAGGGATAGATGTCATGAATCACTGCCTTCAATCTAATAAGGTAGAGGGAAATGGGGTGTGCGTGGGCAGGGAGAGGTGGTAGGTTATTAAATGATGATTGCAGTTTGATAGGTAATACTGGGAAGATAAAAATCCTGGTATGATTATGTATTTTGCAGTGCATATTTCAGACTGTATTTAGAAAAGGAAGGGCAAGGGCCCAAAGGGAGTGGAACAAGCATTGGTTTCCAGTCTCATACTGGAAGAAGTGGCTTAATGAGAGATGAAAGCTTCCCCTAGCCATGATGTGCAGTAGTCCAATGCCACAGTGTTGTTACTTATAAATAACTTAAATCTTCTCTTGATTTTATTTATTACGAAACATAAGTTTGTTTATAGTATAATGAGCATGACAGAAAAGAAAAAGAAGAAAGGGAAATAATTGAAGAGCAACAGGTATTTTTCCATTTGATGCATGGAATCTGGTTGTTCTCTCAATAAGTTCTCTCTATTACAATATAACTAATCCTGATTGATATATGGAGCTTCGAGTTTCTTCAGGATTTTTCCTATTCCTGTTATCAAGTTCTTTGGAAATAAAGGGCAGTTTCTGAGTTGACAGATGAGCCCTGGGTAAAAAGAACTCATTGTAACAATATTGATACCAATGATACTGAGAATGAAGCAAATTAGACTTAGAAACACTGTGTTTGTAACAATATAAAGTACTGTAATAGACCAATCTCTCTCTCTCTGATGAGGGATAACAGACCACATCCAATTTAATCTAAGATAAGAAGTGTATCATTTTATTTTGGGCTTAACAAGATGTCTCTCCCTTATTGTCATTTCCAACCAGGGGTGGGATTCAAATTTTTTAACAACTGCTTCTGTGGGCGTGGCTTAGTTGGTGGGTGTGGCTTGGTTGGTGGGCATGTCTTGGTGGTCATGTGACTGGCTGGGTGTGGCTAGGTGGTCATGTGATGGGTGGGTGTGGCTAGGTGGCCATGTGACTGGAAAACCAAATATAAGTGGTCCTCGCTTAATGGCCAGTTGCTTAGCAAGGGTTCTAATTTATGACTGACCTCCCCAAAGCTATTTGATCTGTTTTTGGACTTTTGACAGTCATGCACACACACACGCACACACACGCACGCACACACACACACACTCTGTCCCTTCTAACCTTGCTATTCTATTATTTTGTAAGGATCTCATGCTGGAGCAGGCGGGGTTGGACTAGAAGATGACCTCCAAGATCCCTTTTAGCCCTAAATTGATGCGCTGTTTCAAAGAGTCTGCTGAAGCCAGGGTTTGTGTCCTTCTTCCTCTCCTTTTTTACTCTCTCTCTCTCTCTCCCTTCCTCCCTCCCTCCATGTATCTATCCATCCATTCATATATCTCATTCATTTTTCCTCCTCCCTCTTTCTTTTTCTTTCTTTCTATCTATCCCTTCCTTCCATCCCTCTCTCTTTTTTTGTCTATCCCTTTTCTTCCTTTCTATCTCCATTTTTCTTTCTTTCCCTTTTCTCTTTCTTTTCTTTCTTTCTTCTTTCTTTCTCTTTCTTTCCCTAACTCTCTTTCCTTTCTCTTTCTCTCTCTTTCTCTCTTTCCCTCTCTCTTTCTCTTTCTTTCTCTTTCTATCCTTTCCCTCCCTCCTTCCCTCTCTCCTTCTAAAATTAGGAGACCCACTTGAAACACACACACACACACACACAAATTCACACTTCCAACCAGCCCTTACACCTTGCCTCGCCTCGTTGTTTGTTTTTAGCAGTGGGCCAGTCACCAAAGTACTTTCCAATCGCCCGGCAGCATCGCTCGCCTCCCAGGAAACCCCAGTGATTGACTGACTGGGGCACATGCACTGTGCTGGCGGGGCGCTTGGATCCGTGTCTCTTCTGCACAAGCATGCATCTCTCTCCAGAGCAGCTGTGGGGAGGAGGTGGACTTGCGGGGAGTTGGAAGGGGTGAGGGGCAGGCGGCAGGCAGCTTGTTTACACTGCCATGCGTTGGAATTCCCTGCGGCAGAGGGTGATGAGGGTCCTTCCTCGCGGCCACGGCTGGTGCATCTGAGGCGCAGAGATTGCCACTCGCTCGCTTGCCCCCTGATTGTCCTAGAGCGAGACACCTTGGTTCTCACCCTGCCCCCAGGGCAAGTTGTTCGGACATGGCATTTGGGGTGAGTTTGCTCCTTACTTCTCCTCCCCCTTCCCCATTTCCCAGTTCTCTCTTTTGTTTCATGCCCCTTCTGCCCGCCTGGGAGGCTTCCACAGTTGGAAAGAAAAGAAAAAGATGAACGGGAGGAGAGAGAAAGAAAGAAAGAAAGAAAGAGAAAAAATGAGAGCGAGAGAGCGCAATCAGAAGCTTTTCAACATTTGTGGTCAGCCTGGGAGGAGGGTATAGAGACCCCCTCCCCCCATTTCCTCTTGATCTCCCTTCCTTGTCCCCCAAGTTTTTCTTTTCTCCCATTCATTCTCTTTTTCTCCCCCCACCTCCTGAGAGCGAGGCTGCACTGATTTGAATGGGAGTTTTCTTGGCTGTGGAAGGGACAGCGGGTTTGCACGGGTTTAGGCTCAGCTCCCCAGAACTTATTTAGGAGAAACTTTGCTCTGAGCCCTGCACTGCTTTGGCAATGGCCGCATTGCCCCAGCAGACCAAGTTGCGGTGCGTGTGCGTGGGGTATCCACTGAATCTTGGAGAGGTATGTTTAACCGGAGGTGGCTCCAGCTTGTTGAGAATGACCCCTTTGCTTATGATGCCTCTGCCTGCTTCCCCCCTCCCATCTCTATTCCTTTTCAGCTTTGCCAAGAGAAGGGGGTTAGCGTTAGCCACCACCCCTCCATCACCAACTAACCAGCTTCAAGGCTGAAAATCCTTTGCTTTTGCCTTCTCCCTTCTCTGGGGAAGGGGGAGTAGGAGGAAGTGGTGAGAAGAGTGGAAGTGGTAGGCCATTCAGGGAGGCAATGGGGAGACAATACGAGGCAGTTCGGGAAGGGAATATGAGGCAATATGAGGCCGTTCGAGGAGCAATACGAGGCAATGGGAAGGCAATACGAGGCCATTCGGGGAGGCAACATGAGGCCATTCAGGGACGCAACATGAGGCCATTCAGGAAGGCAATACGAGGAAATGGGGAGGCAATATGAGGTCATTCAGGGAGCCAATGGGGAGGCAATATGAGGCCGTTTGGGGACACAACATGAGGCCATTCAGGAAGGCAATACGAGGCAATGGGGAGGCAACACAAGGCCATTCGGGGAGGCAATATGAGGCAATGGAGAGGCAATACGAGGCCATTCAGGGAGGCAATATGAGGCAATGGGGAGACAATACAAGGACATTCAGGAAGCCAATGGGAAGGCAATACGAGGCCACTCGGGGAGGGAACATGAGGCCATTCAGGAATGCAATATGAGGCCATTCAGGAAGGCAATATGAGGCAATGGGAAGGCAATATGAGGCCATTTGGGGAGCCAATGGGGAGGCAATATGAGGCCTTTCGGGGATGCAACATGAGGCTGTTCGGGAAGGCAATACGAGGCAATGGAGAGGCAATATGAGGCCATTTGGGGAGCCAATGGGGAGGCAATATGAGGCCATTCGGGAAGGCAATACGAGGCCATTCGGGGAGGCAATACGAGGCTGTTCCAGGATGCAATACAGTGGCAGAGGTAGGCCATTGGGGAAGGCAATGCGGTGGTGGCGGTAAGCCTCACTGTGTCCCCCCCCACTCCCTTTGGCCAAGTGCAGTACCCCCCCCCCACCATTGGCCTTACCTTCTCAGGCTGCATGGGAGGCAGCTGGGTGAGTGAGAAAAGGAAGGCTCACCAGGCACTGTGAAAAGGAGTGAGTGGGAGGGGCAGGGAGGGAAGGGGCGGGGTCAGTCAGTGGCGCGATTTGCTGGTTCTCTGAACTGCACATAATCATAACATCCAGTTCTACCAAACTGGTCCGAACCAGTAGAATCCCACCCCTGTTTCCAACTCATGAGAAGCAGAAAGGTCTGCGTCTATTTTCATAGTTCTTTATTCAATTCATTTTTTCCCCAAATGGACTGGGTGAGATCAGTCACACAATTATTTACATAACTGTATTAAATATTTTTTAAAAAAAGATAAAAACTAATTCAAATTAATATAAAATAGGGAGAAAAAGAAAAAGAAATCAAAGAAAAAGCTAAATGTGTAAAAAAAGGTAAAAGAAAAAGAAAGGAAAGAAAAAAGATACCAAGAAGTAACTTCTAAGCTTCTTCATCACAGTTACCAGTGCAACTATAAATTTACCCTTTAATCCAGGGGTCACCAACCTTTTGGACCTCAGGGACCACCAAACTCATAATTTTAAATCCCAGGGACCACTAACCTGTTCTGTGGACGTGGCCTAATTTGTGGGTGTGGCTTGGTGGTCATGTAACTGGCTGGGCATGGCTTGTATGTAAATATTATAAATATTTATATAAATATTGAATTTTGTATACAAAAAAGAGCAACTTTTACCCAAAATCAGGCAAAGCAAAAATCACAAATTCATTCAGAGATATATCTATCTGTCATTGGATAGCTCAGTCTGTCACATAAAATTTGCTTGCAAGCAAACTCACAAAATTAACTCACAACACACCATGTATGTAAATATTGAATTTTTTATTTTAAAAAAAGAGTAACTTTTACCCAAAATCAGGCAAAGCAAGCAGGCAGATTGAGTTGCTCACAGAATCATTCAGTGATCTATCTATCTGCCATCAGCTAGCTCAGTCTCTCAAATTTGCTTGCCGTGAGTCTGCACTGAATAATAAATAGAACCTTCAGTCCTAAGGGAGGTTCAGCTGTGCTTAAAAGCAGAGCCGAAGATCTAAAGACTAGCTAGAAAGCAAGAAATCCAACCATTTCCTGCTTCCTAGCTAATCTAAATCTCCTGGCACAGTAGAACAGATGATGGTCAGAAAAAGGAAAAATAGCAACTTAGCAGGCAAGTTTGCCGGGTAAGGAGTGAGTGGGCGGGGAGGGTTCCCGCAGGCCATGCGGGCAGCGCAGCCTTGTGTTTCTGTGCAGCCTGGATTGATTGCTTTAGGGGGGTACTCTGGGGGTGAGATTTCTCTGCGCCCCACCAAAATTTTCTCATGGCCCACCAGTGGGCCGCAGTCCACTGGTTGGTGACCACTGCTTTAATCTATGGTTACTACACAACTCTCTTCTTTCTATAATCTATTCTGGCTAACCATCAAAACTATAAACCATAAATTTACTTTTTCTGTGTCATGCAAGAGATTTTCAGTCAACAATAAATGTAGTTGTTTTTTCTCTGATCAAAGAAGTCAATTTAGGCATCTCGTCAGGCTCCATCATCTTAATCAACCATTTCTCCATTGTGGGTATTGCCAAGTCTTTCCATCTTCAAGCATACAGTAACCTTGTTGCAGTTGTCATGTGTATAAACAACATTAAACTGTTTGTCCATCAATCCCAAAGGACTCTTGTTTCAGCTGAATATTAATCTTTAAAATCTTCTGAATTAATGTATGTACATTTGAATCCAACATTTTCTAGCTCTTTTACATGTCTACCAAACGTGATAAAATATCCCTTGTTCACATTTCCCTGCCAGACAATTTCTCAGATTGTTTCCTGCTTAGTTGTTAGGGACCCTGTTTTCCAGAAGTACTCCAATTTCATTTTCTCCTGTCATAGTCAAACTGATACCTTTCAGAAGGACACTCAATTGGATTTAAAATTTATATATTTCAAGCTCAAGAAGAAGGAAAGCCCAGGTCAGCAGGATTATTTCCACAGTCAATCACTGTATTGTGCCTCTGGTTACAAGAACAAGGCTAAGCAACAAAAGGTGTCTGGTGAATGAGGATTTTCATCCCCCTCTTTTTCTTATACCTCAGCACCACCTGTCCCCCTTATGCAGACAAGGAATTTCATTTGGGTTGCATGTTTGATAAGGTAAAGCAATCCTCTTAACCCTATTACACAACCGATTGTGCCTTCTTAATCCAGCAAGGCCTTGCACAGCCCCTGTGATCAGGAGGTTCTTTCCTCTTTCTCATTTCAAAGATGTACATCAAAGTGGCATGAAATATAAGAAGTGAATTATTGAGGCATCACAGGCTGAGCACTCAGCAAGGTTGGTGAGATTACAGGACAACCGAAGGTGCAGGTCCTGCAAAAGAAACGGTCAAAAAGCACATAGCCTTCGGCCACAATTGAAATGGATAAAATGAAACTAGGAGAGGGGAGATGAACAAGGGTGGGGATTCATTTCTTTCTAAGAGCCTTCTCTGTTCCTTGATGAAGCGATAAACATTGATATGTAAGAAGGAGCAGGAGGGGTTGACAGAGCTCCCTGTTAACCCACTGGAATGAATAGGGTTGTTGCAACGATTGTAAAAGCCTTATTAAGTGAATTACTATAAAGGACAGTGTGAGTCACATTTTTAGATCCTTGTCAAATATAGAGCTTTAAAAATCATGCATACAGTCATCATAATACAATAGATCTATTGTACACTCCACTCTTCCCATGGGTAAAGTGAGACCTTTGGGGGAATGGCTTTCTTTCCACAGAGAAGCAAAAAAATGGAAACGGTAAGCATGGTATGCCATTTACTTGAAATATAAATGCACAAGAAGAACATTGGTAAAAACAATATTTTTAAAACCTCTGATAGGTAGCTAATCTATGATCTCATCTGCTAACTAGAGAAAGGCAAATTGTCTATAAAGAGCTTCCAGGATCCTGCCAATTATTCTACTTTAGTGACAAACCATGGTTCTTCTTAGTTTTATACAAGAGATGTTTGTTATCTCTGAACTACAGTAGTAGTTTTTCTAAAAAATATCCACTAGCCATCTTAAACAATAAGGAAATACATCTCACTGTGTTCAGCTGGTACCTTTAAGATATTTAGTTTCCTCCAAATTCTTTTCTCCTGTATACAGTGGGATACAATCAGGGGTGGGATTCTACCTGGTCGAACTGGTTCTATAGAACCAGTTGTTATGATTCTGCGCGGTTCAGACAACCAGCAAACTGTGCCCATGGCTGGCCCCTCCCCTCCCTGCCCACTCATTCCTTACCTGGCATGTACACCATCCAACTTGCCTGCGTTTGGTAAGTTGATATTTTTCCCTTTTTTCCCCCTGACCATCAGCTGTTTTGCTGTGCCGGGAGATTTAGATTAGCTAGAAAGGAGGAAATCGTTGGATTTCTTGCTTTCTAGCTAATCTAAAAGCAGAGCTGAACCTTCCTTAGGACTGAAGCTTCTATTTTTCAGTGCAGACTCAGGTAGCAGATTTCAGAATGGTAGCTCTCTCAGTGAATCAGTGATTCTTTGAGTAACTCAATCTGCCTGCCTGCTTTGCCTGATTTTGGGTAAAAGTTGCCCTTTTTCAAAATAAAAAATCTAATATTTACATACATGGTGTGTTGTGAGTTAATTTTGTGAGTTTGCTTGCAAGCAAATTTTATGAGTTTGCTTGCAAGCAAATTTTATGAGTTTGCTTACAAGCAAATTTTATGTGACATACTCAGGTAGCAGATTGGAGAATGGTACATCTGTCAGTGAATTAGTGATTCTGTGAGCAATTCAATCTGCCTGCCTGCTTTGCCTGATTTTGGATAAAAGTTGCTCTCTTTTTTATAAAAAATACAATATTTACATCTTTACAATATTTACATACAAGCCACACCTAGTCAGTCACATGATCACCAAGCCATGTCCAGTCAGCAAGGCATGCCCAGCCAGTCCCATGACCACCAAGCCACACCTACTAATTAGGCCATGCTCACAGAACTGGCTGTTAAGAAATTTTAATCCTACCCCTGGATACAATTAAGGATTCCACCACCACCACTTGTGATTTAATGAAGTATGAGAAACAGAAGCTGCAGATCACTAGATAAAATGAAAACCAGACTCTTTACTCACATAAAAATTCCTGAGCCAACACATCACTAGGTAAGTGCACTAAAAAGAAAACAAAACAGCTGAACTCTAAAATTCTTTGAAAGTGTGTGAAAAGAAAATCAAGTTAAATAAGAAATTGGATGCACTAAAATGCACTAATTGCAACTCCCAATATCCTCAAATAGCATAACTAGACGAGGACGGTTACAGCAATTCATTCTCAATAGTATATTAATTGGAGCAGGAATATGAACTTTGTTTCTGGGCTTGGCAGAAACGCCTTCCAACACCAATTATCCACTGTAAGTGAGTTTCATATAGCACTATTGATTTGCCTCTATCTGGTAGTGGGGAAAGTGTCCCTGAACTTTTACTTTCACCCTTTTAAACTAAAACAAAGATGTTTCTTGCCAAAGGAAAAGCCTGTTTCATGGAACAAAATGCACAGAAATAATGCATGAGGACAATTTTCTTACTCCAGCAGAATTCAGAGAGGAGGCTTTTAATTTTTAGCTTTTATTCTCTCTATCCTAAAGCAGAGTCAAAGAGTCAGTTCTGGTAAATTTAGACAAATAAGGTTCCTTGGATGGCTGTTCTTTTTCAAGCAGAGAGTATGATTTGAAGGTGAAGTGACCTTAAAAAAAGAAACTTAGCAAGGTAGTGAATCCACATGAAGATGGTAGACAGATAAGCTGTTGCATGGATTATGAGCCTAGATAAATGGAATGGAATCTAAAAAGGACACAGACCAAATATTTGGTGGGAATCTGGAACAAAGCTATGAGTTCTAATCGTATCCATAAATCCACTGAATACATTAAGCCTGCTATGCAAGGCTTCAGTTTAGGAAACCTGATTTTTAACTGGCAACCACTATAATCCACCATGTGAACAGATGGCACAGGGAGGAAAATATAAGAACTACAAATAAGCGCTCACCAGCAGTCATTCCAAAAATTACTAAAGTTCCAACAGAGAGGAGTTGGATGTAAAGGGGGAGGGAAATCCTTATTTTGTTATTTTTTTTAAAAAAATGGCAACTAATTCAACAAGACTAAAAAGGGATGTTAATATTTTATAGAAGTAAACTAGAAGGTGTTATTTGGGCTATAGAACCCATCACACCACCACCATCACCTCTCAGTGCAGGAATTCAAATTAAAGTATCCATAATATTTGGCTGTCCATCTAATGAAGGAAAGTTTTCTATTTGGTTCCATTGCTGAACTGATTTTACTATAAGGAAGTCTTCTCTATCAATAATTACAAAAAACAAAGTTTTAAGTATAGCTATGAGGGTACCAAGATTTGCTTTGAACCCTGGTTTTCCAGCCCATTAATAATGACACAACAGCTTTTATACTGACTAAATATGGATTAATATGCTAATAAGCACCACCTTATATTTTGATTTCTTTCTGATTTTCAAAGTATATTAACACCAATTGTTACTAATTAGTCCATAGGTTATATCAAAATACAAGATAAATCATACAAAATAAAACATATCACAACAGAGCCATGTGTAAAAGTGTAACACAAGGAACAAATTAAATAAAAGGGATAATTAAGGAATACAATATCACATTTCTGATATTGTATTCCTTAATTATCCTACAATTTTCCCCAATCAGATTGGCATATATAGATCTCAGTGGGGTTGTTTTATTCACATAAAGGGCCATGTAATTATCATCAATGAATGATGCACTGGGGTATGGTTGAAAAACTGAAGAGAACGCATATAATTAAGGTAGCTTTGTAGTACTTTGGATTTAGTTTCAAAAGTTTTAGGAAGATCAAGATTGGTAGGGATTAGGTAAAAATGACCTGCATGTTTTTTTGGTTGAAAAATTTGAATGGTCTACATCCATTCATTGCCAAGCAGTTTATCAACATATTGAAAGAATGTAAAGATTGGTTAATATCTGGAAAAACTTACCTGATAATGAAAATTTTAAAAAAGGGGGCAACACCAGGGAACTACAGGCTAATTAACTGCTTATCAAAAACTTTCTAATAGCTAACTGGTGTGGTAGTTGATGCAATTCAGCAACATGTAGTTCAGGACTGTCAAACTCTTAGCCGGTGGGCCGGATGCGTCACGTGCTGGTCACACCTACGCCCAGTTTAGTGAAGGGGAAAAAACTCCCAATATGTCACGTGACAACGCTGTGATGACGTGAGTTTGACATCCCTGATCTAGTTGAAAACAAGCTCATTTCATCTGAGCAGAAAGGAAACCCTGTCAAGCAGCAGAGTTCCTAAATTACAAGAAGGAATCGGTTTCAAGATGTTCTATGGAAATAATAACACCAGTAGTCTGAATGAAGACTATTACTACAAGTACCTGGACATCCTTCAAGTTGACAACATCATATACACTGAAATCAAGAATGCTAAAGTGAACCTATCAAGAAAGTAAGGAAGATCAAAATCCAACCTCAATGGAAGAAATATCATCAAGCCAATTCACATGGGCAATTCCAATCATTGGAAGGATTCAATAGGTGCCCATTGAAGGATTCAATAGTGGATAAAAATGCCAAGAGAAGTTTAAACATCTGGCTGACTGTGCAATCAACCATAATAATAATAATATGGTGGCAAACTCTCAGCAACTCTGGATGGACCAAAAGCCAAATCTTCAAAATACTAGGGTGGGGTGAGTGTTTTTAGAGGGAACCTCACTATACTGAAATGTAGTGTAGATGTAGCACTTCTGCAACTCTTTAAAATATCTTAATTAACAGAGTATACAACCTCAAATTACATGCATTTTTATAAAATGTTTTAGGACCCTTGTTTGTATTGTGCAGGAGGAATCACCAAGATAATTATTTTGAGTAATTGGAAAAGTAGAATTATTCCAGATATTAAGGACTAGACTCAGAAAACAAATTCTTGTTTTTCTCCTTCAGATTGGAATTTTTTATGTAACATATACTTTATATAAGTGATATAAATGCATTGTATAACATCATTTCTTTGTTTATATTGCATATTGTTATTAATTGGTTTTTGTTTTTATTTTGTCATTTTTGTGCACTGTTCTTTAACTTGCTATTTTTAAAAAACTATGATTAAATAAAGCAAAAAAAAGTGCCTAGCTATATCCAAAGCTGGGAATTGGGAATATGCTTATTCATTACTGCATAAATAAGTAAATGCAAAAGCCATGTATATAATAGAATATTTGCTTGATATTAAAGATATTTCACCAAAAAAACTCGGTGTAAAAGGAATACCTGCCATGTACATATTTATTTTTACATTAATATAATATAGTAGATATGCACAATTACTAATGTAAGTTTGTCCTAATTTTATGAATGACTTTTTGGGCAGCTATTTTAAGTAGGTAAATTTCCAGATAGTACATTTGTATATACAGGTATAGACAGTATTTTCAACCAATGAATGAATATCTATCCTTTGAAGTAGAAATAGGAGATTTAGGTGTGGACACAAGAGCAAACAGTGGTTATAATGCCTTCTGCTTCCGACTGTAACTGCCTGTCTAGTTCTGATGTGGGAGACTGATAGTGGTATACTACCAATTGCCAGACTTGAGTAATTGGAAGATTACTATATGGCAAATTGTTCTTTAGCCTTCAACCACTGTAATAATATAATCTATTCACACAGCTATATTTTTATGTTCATTTCTTTCTTTTCCTTTACCACATGATACTTTTGTTATAAATACTAACCTACCACCTTTTTTATCAAAGACTTCATTAGTCTACCTTAAACTCAAAAATATAGGTCTACGGTTCTTCATTTTCTGTGGACCATTTGTTTTAAAATGGCAGGAACTGAAAAATAATATCCTTCCAAAGCAAATGTTTCCTTTTAAAATTAATGTGTAAACAGCTGTAATTTATATACATTTAAATTACAGGGTCAGACATATAGGTTGTTGTAGTTACTTTCACTAGAAAATTGCTAGGTGAAACAACAAAGAGACACTGCATCAGGGATAGGTTTGTTCATTTACATAGGGGCAAATACTATATTTGTCCTTCCTCCAGTGTCTGGAACTGTTTTGTAACTCAGGTGCCCAGATTTTCAAATAATTCATAGTTCATATTTTTCAAAAACAGAATTGGTGCTCTTGCTTTGATTTAAACACTAAAGATCTGTAGGTTCAGAAACATATATATTAGGGCTGCAGAATAGCAGTGGCAATAGCATTAGACTTATATACTGCTTTATAGTGCTTTATAGCCCTTTCTAAGTGGTTTACAGAGTCAGCATATTGCCCCCAACAATCTGGGTCCTCATTTTACCAACCTCGGAAGATGTTGACTCAATGTTTTTCATAAGAATGGTTGGGAAAAGGTCAACTTGAACCTGAAATACTATGACTATCAATCAAGGACTTTAGACTCCAGATTCACAACCCTGAAAGCAAATATATATTCCTAATAAAAGACTGATAGTTTTATCATTATTCTTCCCTGAGGTCTTAGTATAACATTATCAAGGAGATAAGAATATGTTCATTGCTGCTCAAAATCAAAAAATTTCTCCTACAATCTAAAATGTACTAAAACAACCAGTAAAAACCCAATATGGTAATTATTGTCCTAATTATTGCTAGTTATATACAAGAACAGTTTTTACCATATATTATAAACTTCAAAACTATTGTTTTTTAATAATGCCAGTTTTTAAAATGCAGCATTCATTCTTTTTTAAAAAAATATCTGGGCTTTACCTCAATAGGAATCAGACATGAAAACCATGTACAGCTGTATCACAATTAGTGCAAATTTGAATAATGCAATTTTCAATTTAATGGATGTTGTAAATTGATACCAGGTCACATTTAATGGAACCCCAAATTTAGTTAAAGTTAGGATAGCACATGTGTAGTTGCTGTTGGAGTTTTAAACATGTCTAATCTCTGTGTGTGCATAATGGAGAAAAGGAAAATTCTGTCAGAGGAAAATGGTAATATGAAGTGAATGAATTCACTCTTAAGGAATTTAAAAATATCTGTGGAGACTTTGGTGCTCTCTGAACTTGGTTGTTTGCAGATATTTCATTATTGGACTAGGTGAATTCATCAGTATTATTGAGTGTGGAATTTGCTCCCTATTTATATACAATAGCTTACCTTGCCATGTTGGTGGGGGTGTGATTTTCTCCTTGATAGTTCTTGGATTAGAATATTCTGCTTGATAGTTTGTCAAGTGTTAAACCATGGTTATCTGGGTGCTGGCTCTGGAGAGAATGTGTTCTTTTCTTTTTGTTTCCTTCATAGCTTTTTATTGTCACTTAAATGGTGTGTAAATGTGACATTCTGATTTGTCTGAATGCAAAGCCTAACCCCAGCCCTAACCCTACCATTTTTGTATTTAGCTTTGTCTACAATGCTCATAGTTTCCCATTTGAAACTATGCTTGAATCTGTCCATGTATTCTGAAAGTAAGGAGTTTTTACTGTGTTTTTTGACTGCTAGTTGGGGTTCACACTCCACTACTCTTCTGTCTGTTCTACACAGTGCCTGTTAACAGTACTTACATTGCATATTGTAGATGACTCCTGTATTTTTTTCATCTTGGGCTATTGGGTCTTTTAGTTTACTTAAGATGTTTTGGAAAGCTTTAGCTGGTTTGTGTGCTACAATGATGCCATACGGTATAATAGTCTGATGCAGGGTAAGCTATGACTTTTATCAGTAAATTTAAGTTTTGAACAATTTTGAAGTCCCTGAGTCACATGAACAGCCCCTTCTGATTTCAGTTCCTATCTCTAATTTCTACTTAGTAACAACTTTTGCCACCCTTCTCCACGTTCATTATGAGACTCTCATTACAGTGATTTATTTGATAGTGCATCTTCTACATTTTATTGCTGATCTACTGTTCCTTCCATACAGATTAGCACATTCAAATGCATAGGCCTTATATAAACAGTTTGATAGGTGCACACGATTTAAGGAAGAAAAGATATCATTCAACAGGCAAATGGAAAAAAATGTTAATATATCAAGAATATTTATAAGTTAGTTTATAGGTTATCCTTTAAAAAGCTACCACTTTATCTTGGCAAAATAAAAGTGGTTCTTTTCTATTGCATTTCAGCACCTTGTGCAGTCATTTCCAATTTAGTGACATGAACTTCACACTTCATTTTCTCACTTTCCTTTTCCTCTTTTCGTTCATTTAGACTACTTTTTAACATGAGTCTCCCCACCCTTATCCTATTTTAACTTTCTAATCCTCTCTGCTATTCCCCTGTCCCTGTCCCAACCATAATGAAGCCACATGAGATTTTCTTCTGCTAGGATGCCTGATGCAAAAGAAAAAGAGAAAAAAATAGTCACCCAAATTATTTCCATAAAGATTACAGTCAGCCAGAACCCAACCATTCCTTTCTTCAAGCTTCTCTTTGGATTAAAAAGAGAAACAAGAGGGGGGGGGGACACTTCACTATGCTCTTCTCTCCAAAACAACAAAGCCTTCTAATCCTCAGCTCGCGTGGGATTGAAAAGGGGGCCTACAGTGTGATTAAAAAGTAATAAAAGAAAATATTTGGGGAAAAAATTATAGCAGCCCAAAGGCTTTACAATGTTGTTTTTGCTTTCACATAATGGAGCACAACAACGGAAGACTGAAATGATTTGTATACAACTACAGGTGCACACAAAGGGAGAATCACTTGGTGGCTGTCCCAGGTCTTATCCCAGGTGCCTATGCATCTATCACATTGGAATGGGGCAGACAGCATTAATTCATGATTACCATTTGCAGGAAGGAAAACGAAATTGCAAACAAAGAACAATAAATGATTGCCTACATGCAGGACGAAAGCCAAGAGATCTCAAGTGAATAGCAAAAAGACTAGCAGCAAAAATGCTACTGACAAAATAGAAGTACTGAGTGTTGCCAAAAAAGGCAGAAACAGGGATGTCAGCAAAAGTGGTTAAAAAGTGAAGATGTTGGCTGCAAAGGTACAACCCACAGTTATGGGGTTTGTTGTTTTTATGTGTGGTCTCCATCTGGATTTTTTTGAGCCCAGGATATCCCTGGGCAGAAAGGAAGATTGTATCAAATTACCAGGTCCTGTAGTTAATGACAAGTAAGGTTAAAAATAAATTTCCAAACGAATGCGGGAACAAAATGACTTCCTTTCCTTGCTTCTTTCTTTTCCTTTTGTTCCATTCATCTATCCATCCATTTTATTTTGATACCTCCCAATTCCATCTCAATTTGGAAGGCTCATTAAAATAATAAATATTAAAAATAAAATATATTAAATTACACAGAAATAAAAGTAGCTATAAAATAATTTCAAAATGAAATTCAGACAAAATCAGAACAGAATATCACAAGCAGGGGTGTGCCCCCATCCTGCTCAAAGAACTCAGAGAATGGCCAAGTTTTTAAGCCTTCTAGGTTCATCAGGGTGACAGCCATAAAGATTTAAGAGGAAACTTCATTCCAGGAGGCAAATATTGCTAAAGAGCAGGACATACTTGCTGGGTCCCAAAAGATAAACGCTGTTCAAGAGGACTCAGTGTGTTTACTCAGATGGGTCATACCTGACAGAAGAAACGGGACACATGGTCACTCAAAAAAGTATTGGAGGGCTTCTGCCACAGAGGACTACACAGGTAATAACCAGCACTTTACATCACCTTGGAAAAACAGTGGCAACCAATACAGTTCACAAAACAGGTATCATTTAACCAGGCCCAGGCAAGCTAATTAACTGCTTGCCTCATTGCAATCTGGACCATTTGAAGCTTCCAAGTGGTCTTCAAGGACAGTTCTACATAAAATATATTGCAATGATCAAGCCATGGCATAAATGACTATCTGGAAGCTGATTGATCTAGGAAAAGAGCCTTGGTAGCTCAGGCTGTTAAATGCCTGCTCTTAAGATCCAGCTGCCTACAATTATTGTAGGCTCGAATCCCACCAGGCTCAAGGTTGACTCAGCCTTCCATCCTCTCAGGGTAGGTAAATGAGGACCCAAGATTGTTGGGGGCAATTAGCTGACCTTGTAAAAATGCCGCTTAGTAATAAGCAGGCATATACAATGGAATGAAGGCTATTGCTGAGCACACTGGGTTGTATCCCAGAAATTGTAAGCCGCCCTGAGTCTTCGGAGAAGGGCGGCATATAAATGTAATTAAAAAAAAAAGGTGCTAATGCCATGCCAAGTGAAGCTGTACTAAAACCCTCTTAGCCACAGATGCCACCTACTCATTGAGTAAAAGCTAAGAGTCCTGGAAAGCTTCCAAGTTATGCATCACTCCTGACTGAAGGAGTGTAATCTCATCTAGGAATAAAAATGGGAAGTCCCGATATTCAGATAGTCACCAAAACTATAGCCACTGAGCTTGGTAGGACTGACCCTGAATCCACTGTTTCCCACCTAAGCCTTCAAGGCACTGGGACACAACTTTGACAGTCTCATTTAGACTGCCTGAGATCAAAAGGTATAATCAAGTAGCGTGCTGATATCTGACTTGCTAGCTGACCTCATCCAGTGGTTATGGATGTATATGTTAAACAGAAGGGGAGAGGTGTACTGCAGCACCAAGCAAAGGAGTATCACTCCCCCACAACACTGACTTCAATCACCTAGTTGGATATTGAGTTGTTGCTATTCTTATCATTGTTTTAAATAGGGTTACTGTAACATCTTTGTATATAGATGACCCTGAAGACATCTCAGAAATTGTAAAATTGTTAAAGAAAAAGGAATGCTTTGAGTGACAGTTGCTTTAGCAGTATCATATAACTTTGTGGATCCTGCACAAATTATCAATATCACCACTAGGTGAAATACATTTTATAAATGTGCACTTTATATACACTTTATAAATGTGCCTTGACACTTTATAAATGTGCCTTGACTCTAAGTTACCTATGGGGCCTTCTCCTATGAATGTAAACTGTCCATCTGGTTTCCTATTCTTTGGGGAGGGATGCAAAGGATCCCATTTCTGGAGACATTAGAGGTATGGGAATTGGGATTTTTCAATGCCATTGCTTTGTTCATATCACATCACAAAATCCAGATGACTTCCATATTATTGATAGTCTAGAGGGCTATAAAGATCTGGCTCCCACTTGGAATATTTGGACATGAGATTCTATAGTTCAGGATATGATTGTGTGATATTTTGTACTTCAGAGCTGGTTTTAATTCTTTATACATCAACTGTTATTGCTAGTTTGAAAACAATTTCATATTGTTAATTTCAAGATTTTAACCTCAACCTCTTTCTAATAAATATTACCAATCTTATTTCTGACAGAGTTGTTGTTTGGATAAACTGTTTCCTATCAAGTTCTCTACAAGAGATGCCTGACACTGCAGCTGTTATCCTGACATATTTTAATCCCTGTTAACTTAATCTTATCTTGAATAATCTCTTAATATCCTTTTCCCAAAGCCTGCCTTTTTCTCCTCCAAAGTGTCCTACTCTAGCCCACTCAACCCCCTCCCCCCAAAAAATCCATGCAAAATCAGAAACTAATAAACATATTTGAATTCCAGAGGAACTCCGGTAACAGTGGATACTGGTGGGAAAAAAATCATTCATACTAGAGAAAAATATCTGGCCAACAAGAGGCAGATGGCAAAGACTTTCACGGCTGAGAAATAAGTTGCCTTGTGGCTGTTGATTCAAAAATTCAGGAAAAAGAGATCCAAGATTCAAACTTTGGCACTGGATCTGGTATATTTTAGAGGGCAGATTTCCTGTGTGTGGTTATTTGGAGATATTCTTGAATGTGAGGTTTCTTAGTCAGATTTATCTGTCTGTTGGGGTATTTAATTTTAATCTATTTGGAATACAGATTGGTGAATCTAACCAAAAACCTAGCATGAAGTTTTCCCAGTTCTTAGCAGGTTAGCAGCCCTGTCATTTCTATTTTTATCAGCTGGCAATTAATAAATCAGGCAGTTGAAGATTAGGAGCTTATGTATCTCTGTACAACCTTTTTCTGATTTTGTTTTTAACTGTATTGATTTTATTGTAGTTTTATATTTTATTGTTGTAAAGTGATTTGTCTTGCTTATATAAAGAGGAAACCAAGGTATCAATTGCCTTATCATCAACCATCTCTTCTACCTCATTATCTTTTGATGAATGAATGCTTTGTGACTAACCATACCCACAATGCCACCATTTTGAGAAGAGACAAGTCACCTATGACTGCCATTTTGCATGTCTACAGTCCAGTGATTTGCAATCTAATCCTTCAGTTATTAAAAGCTGCTTGAAGCAAATCTTGATCTTATTTTCTCTCTAATAAAACCAGTGCATTGGAAGGCACTGACTTCCGTAGCTGGTTTCTAAATTAAAAGGTGTGCTCTTATCAATAGGAAGCAAGGTGATTAAAGGGGAAAACAGCTTCAGCAAATGGTTTCCTGTCTTCATGCAGCAAGATACATTTATAAAGGTATGGGAGTATTTTTTTAAAAAATAATGATTTTATATTTAAATAACAGTTGATTGAGTTATTAAATTATTTGTTCTAGCTTTACTCTTTTAAATGTAAGACAAAATTAATTTAAACTACATGAATTCCCATATGCAGTGGTAGAAATGGTTATAGCTAACCCAGAGTATACTGGATCCAATCTGAGTGTGATAACTCCCCCGGACACTTCCCTAGATACCACTCTAGATGTCAGCTTGGGGGTGGATTTATCGGTTCCTGAGTTGATTGATGGCTCTGAACAGCCATCTGTGAGGTAGCCATCTGAAATGCAGCTGCAGCAGAACATCCTGAGGTTCCAGGTGGGGAAAGCATGAAGGTGAAGCTGGTCAATGATGAGGAATAGGAACTGCCTTCTGTACTTGATCCAAGAACACATAGGGCAGAGAAAAAGCAGGAGTAGAAAAGGTCAGCCAGATTACTCATGAGGAGAAAGTCTCACCCTTCTTGATGGGATGCATCAGAAGATGGCTATTTAGCACAATAGACAGATGCAGGTGATGCTGGGAATAACATGTTTCTTTCCTAGCTGTGTGTTTTCTGGTCATTGTGATTCCTGCCTAGCTTTGGATTGACATCGTGCCTTGACTTGGATCATGCCTTGGAAACTCTGGACTTTCTTGCCTTGTGAACTTCCTTGTGTTGTAGATTTCAGTTTGCCTGGTGGATTTATCTGGCCATTGCTCTGTGGATTAGCATTGGTCTGCTTGTGTCTGGACTTAATTGGGATAGTGCTGGGTTTTTGGTGAAGGGAATTACTGAGGAATATTTATAAACTCACTAAAGCACAGTTTGTATATGACATAGCAGGACTGCACACTGAGTTAGTCAGTAAGACCAAAGGTTTGTTTTTCCAAGCATGAATCTGAAAATTGGGAAGAACAAATCTCTAGTCCCAGTGACTGACTCAGATTGGATCCTGCAACATTATCCTGGGACATGTATATTTGCCTTAAATCACCAGAGTATACAGTCTGTCACAGAGACCCAGAGTATACAGCTACGCCTATGATATTTTCCTAGTATTCTCTGCTGTTGATTCACAAATCAATACAATTAATGGCTTTATTAGCTTTTCTGTTTACAAAGTCAGAATGCTATAGAATCATCCTTGAATGAGTAAAAACTTTTCCTGGATGAAATTTGATATCCTGCTTCTGTTGCATATGATTTTTAGCTACTGTCAAATTATTAAATTCCTCTTCAAAGACAGATTTTCCACACCTTGAGACTGGCCTTGGACAGTGTTGAAAAAAGGAGAAAATATTATTTTAATACCAATACAGTGAAAGAATTGGGAACATAAAAGAAATGTTATGGAAACATTGTCAGAACTTTTCTGTGTTATGGATTGGACAGATACAATACAGAAGCAGGATCCCAATGCATGTTACAAAATATGACATAATGAAGAATCTTAGTTTTGGGAACTTAGTGCAAAATCAAGTAGCTGATATGGATTCTAAAATAATTTTATTATAACCTAATAATAAAAATAAACAAGCAGAATTGTTCAATTATTTTATCTTTCATCAGAGTATACTGAACAATATATAAAAGAAAACACTTAAAATAGCCCTGCGAAATGTTACATGAGTGACTTCAACAAACAAACAAGAACAAAAATATATGTAAAGTGGCTGACTACTAACATTTGAGAAAGAATCTCACAATTGTACAATCCAAAATCATTTGTTAAACCTGAATTGTAATTAAAGGAATTCATGTTGAGGCTTAACCTACTTTAGAAGACAAAAGTCTACACTAAAGCAATCTACTACATATTAATTATAATCATTAGAAGTACAGCGGTGTGTTTTTCCTCTTTTACATATTATTGAAGTGAGGAGTTAGTGGGAAGTTTATGTGTGATGGGGGGGGGAAACAGGGTCATAGGTAATAGTAAATCACGTGTCTCAGAGTTGGTTTGCTGTCAGGGTTCCAAAGATTGCCCTAATTAAATCATGAGCAATCATTGGAACCCTGACACTATGTTTTTATGAATTAAGATTGAAGTCCTGCCATAATTATTAATAAAAGTAAGCTGAAATGCCAGAAATTACCAGAATATAGTTGACACAATTTGGCAAGGCTTGTCAATCTGGTTGTCTCCAAATGTTTAGCCAACTAAGTCCAACTAACATGGTGCAGTCTGGATATAGAAAATGATATATGCTTCAAATATTACATTGCTTCTCATTTGGACAATTCATGCAAATTAATTTTCATAATAATAATAATTTTGCTATTAAATCCTCACTCCTTTTAATCCTTCAATTAAAACCTCCCTTCAGGTTTCTGTAAGACTCAGAAGTAAATCAATCAGTAGGAAAACTTAAGCTTTAATCACATCTACTTAAGGACCAGGAGCAGGCATCCCAGTTCTAACTCTCCTGTAGAAATGAAAGGCAACTCAATGACTTTCAGCCAGTCACTTCCTTTCATTCCTAGTCTGGGAGCTCAAAACACAGCTACCTACCTACTCACAATAGATAAACATGGTAGATTACAGTCCATAAACTTCACTCAAATGGCATTCATCCTGCAGTAAATTGATTCAGGCAGATCATCATCATCATCGCTTAGTCATATATATTGCATTTTTTGTGCAAATGTATCAAATAAATTGGGTTTGGGGTGCTGTCAGTTGAGGTTTCAAACTTCATTTTTATTTTATTTTTTTAAATTGTCTGATGGAATATCAGAAACCTGCAATAATTACTGAAACACATCCAAGGTATATACATCAGGCTGTATCTGGGGGAACAATCTCCAAGTGGCTGTCCTCTTTTTCCCTATCTTCTAATGACCAATATTAACCTACACATAGTGTGATACTACTGGTAGGTTAGAGAAGCAGTCAAGCCATTAGAGTTAATAATTAATTACCTCACATTTTAAATTGCAAGCCATTAACCGCTTACCCTTTAAAATGGTAATAAATTGTGTGAAGATGTCTAATTAGGGATCCTGTAAAATATTATGGAGTGCTGGGAATACAGATATAAAGAAAGGAAGAAAAAGAAAAGCTGAAAAATAAACAATTTGATCTCACAACAAGGTTCTGCATTACTTCCTGAGGACTAGCCTGTGAAGAATGGTATCTGTTAAAAGATCAGTTCTTTCAATATTAATGTTTTCAAGTGCTACTCTCCTATGACTGACCTGCATCTTAAATTAACACTTGAAAGAGAGACTACATAGACAAGCTAGCTCTTCCTATTTACTTTTGCAAGCTGTGAGATAACAGACTTTCATCTCTAACCCAATCAGATAATTATTTCCCTCTTTTGTCATAGCAGATACCAAATGCCTGCTAGGCACTTAATCCTCATTAATAGCTAGCCTTTCTTTGTGGATGCCTAAACTGAGCAATCTAGGGATGAAGGAATAAGGATAGGTTGCAAGTATATAAAACTTGCCCAATGAATCGTGTTCCAAACACTTCACTACCATTTGGGATCATCTCACTGTTTGGAATTGTATTATTCTAATGCTATAAGTATATTCAGGAGTGATTTCTTGATATACTTTTTTCAGTATCACCCTTAATAGGCTCATTCTTTGGTATCCATTCTGCAAATTCTAAATTAAGTGTTGATGCACAGATCAATGGCAACAGCTACCATATCTTTTAAAGATTCCGAAGTAGGTTAAGAAATAAATGTTTAGGATAGTCTGTCCAGATTTAGTGTAGATCTGGTTTAGAATGACCAATCCATGGGATATATTTACACACAGATCTCCCTTTTCTCAGAGTACAATGAGAATAAGTACTTAAGAATCTAGGAATCTAGCTTAGGAATCTAGGAATCCATTATCCTGTCAGAGCTGAAGAAGCTTTTTCGATGAGAAGTGAAACATCTTCAAAAGAAAAAACAAGAAAGTCCAGTTGCCTCCTGAAAGAGCATCTTTGGGACAACCATGACCTGGATTACTGAGAATCTGCAGAATGTAGAAATCTAAAGAAGACAAGCTGTGTGTCTCTTATCACCAACCACATTCCAAAGGAAAAGAAAGAAAAAACACTTTTTAAAAGGGTTTCTTTATGTGTGGGAATAGAAATGAGATCAAATGTAGCATTGGACTATTGTATTTAAAGATAGGATTAACTCTCTGGAGCATAGAAATGAAATGCTATGGGAAAAAACATATAAAATATTGATCAAATTCAACATGGGTGAGATCTCGTAAGTTTAATATTTTACCTCCCCCCCGCAAAAAAGAACCTTCTTGGAAAGGAAAGCCATACATAAAATTTGACAGAAGAGAAGATGGAACAGGATACACCAAAACAAAAGCCTATGAGCTAAACTTCATTTAATATTCAGCATGAAAGCCTATTTCTTTCTATTGTGAAATATTAACAGTAGTCCTTTGGAATAACAAATTATTCAAAACTCCCTATGGCAAAGTTTGTACTTAACATTTTAAATATTTTAAAACAATGTGCCAATGTTAAAAGGAAAATAAAAATACAAAGAAGACAATAAGAGCCAATCTGGTTTTGTAGGTAAGGCACTAGGCTAAAAACTAAGGTACCATGAGCCCTGCTTTATGCACAAAACCAACTGTGTATTTTGGGCCAGTCACTCTCTATCAACCCAAAGAAGGTGGCAGTGGCAAACCACTTCCAAATATCTTGCCATGATAACAACAGTCCAGACAGACTTCACCAAGCAGTTGCCAGGTGCTTAAGCAAGACCAAGTCAACATTGAACATATAAGGGGAAAAAAGGCAGTAGTAAAATTATTCCCATATGATTGCCAAGAAAATTAATAAATATGTCCAATTAAAGAATTGAGCTTGGCTCAAGGATATTCTTATCTTTCCCAAAGAAAGGTTTTGGGATTGGCTAAAATAAAATCTGATTACAGGGTGAAATTAGACAGTAAAGATTTACAAATATACTTTTAAGGTTTGAATTCTCACTTCCATATTCTAATGGAAAAGAAAGATTTGGTAAATGTTAGATACAGATTGACAGAAACCTGAAACTGTATCCACATGCAAATTGGAAGTAACTGTCCGAAGTCTTATTATAAGGTATTTTCCCCTAAATGTCTAGATTGTAGCCATTATATCATACAGTTTAGCCAATGGTCTCTGCCATCTTTGTCTTTCCATCATTCAGAATAACTTTGGCTATCCAAACCAGTTTCCTGACAGATGATTCTATCAACAGGTCTCACAAATTGTATTTTAAGTGTGGGGAGGGGGGGAAATATCTAATTGATCTTCAGTACATTGCAGTGCATGCTGAATACATCTGAATGAATCAAAAGAATAAAAAGGAGAGTTCCTCCCGTCTTCTACAATCTAAAATGCATTATTGTTATATAAAGGCTACATTTTTTAAAAGACACTGAATCAGTTTGCCTGGATTTTTAAGAAATGTTGAAAACATTTTGCAATACTTGTTATGAATTTAAAACTGAGCTCCTGCTGTTTAATGGTTCTCTTGGTTCCTTTCATCTACTATTCGATCAGATTGTTTTAAAATAGTTGTTTATATGGATTTATAGCACTTTTAACATATTTTAACTTTAAATATATTGGCCTAGTCTTACAATCTATAAGTCAGTGGGAAACACAATACAAATAATATTAAATAATATAATGCATATGATACTGTGCCTTCTCCTTTACCATTCCAAAATAGTCAGAATTAGGAAAAATGCACCCACAAGTATAACTGTAAGAAAATGTTGAAAGCAACTATGCAAATAGTTGAAAGCAACTATGCATACAGCAAACGTCTATCAGTATAATGATAGACGTTTGACACAGTGTGAAAGCCATTATATGATTTGGATTTTGATATATGTACTATATCTGAGGACAGTCTATAATTTATCCTTTAAGTCCTAGCTGGGCTCTACAGGGAGTCTTTAGTTCCTTCTGGTTATCTCTAGTGTCCAACCTTCAAAGTTTCATCTTCATTTTTTTAAAAAAGAAGTCAAAACAAAAGTGTTTTTCCAAGGAAAGGATTACTGCAATTAATTCTACAATCTCATTTAAAATCCACCTGGAATGTTAATTTGTTTATAACTTTCCAGAATAAAAGTTCTAATCACCCTTTTGCTGTTTATTACAAAACAATTTTTCAAGTCTTTAAACTTCTTTTCCTAAGTATTGAAGGAAACTCCTCTAGTGCTGTAAAATTTGTGAATCCAAAGGTTCCTAATAGTTGATAGTCAGAAACAATATTCAAAAGTCATTAGAAAAGGAAATATATGAACCCATTGTTTCTTTTAAGGCACCAACTGTGGTGTTAGCAAGATTATTATACCTTCCACTCCAGACTTCTAAATATTTTATAGATTGCTTTCTAGTGATTTGCTCATGAGGAGTAGTAACTGTATGGGGCACCCAAGGGAGATCTCAAGTTTTCACTTTGTTCTGAATGGAATTAGAAAGAGCTGGTGTCTCACTGGCTCATCATTTCTTCACAATAAACCCAGAAATTGATTAATATTATTAGCCATAACAGAATTAACATGCATGCAGCCCTTTGATTGATGCATACAACATAAATAAATCATGCAAGCAGATAAAATTTAAATATATTTCTATTTCACTAGAAGCATTACATTATTTTTTTTTGGATAGCATGTACCTTGCACTGTCATACTATGAACCATGGAATTGTTGGATTGATGGAACCATAGAATTTGTATTGATACAAAAAGAACATAGCCACTACAGTAGAACTTTCTATGATTGAAATAAATAAAATAACTTCTACCCTGAACTAGTCATATAGAAAAGGTATGATATAGCAAAGATGTTCAGATGGTAATTACAGCACAGAGTTCAACCAGGTAGGGATTATTTCTATCACAGAGCTTTCATTTCTTTGAATGTACTCTATCTTTCAATTCCACAGGGATAAATCAAGGCCATCATGAAAACAAACATCCAATTCCATGCAAGAGCATTTGTCTCTTTGAGGAATGAATTCTTTTCTGAGATTTTAACCTATGTAGCTGAACCATTGCAGGCACTTGTATTTTTGATGTGTATTTATTTTCTTTATGGTAAATTCTTAGCTTTTTCATTTCATTTTGAGTTATATTTATTTTCTCTAAGAGTATTTTATGGCTGTCCTAAGATTGATGTTTTCAGAGAGAGGCTAGTAATATATAAGTATATATAAGATATTGCTCGTACACTATATACTCAGATATTTTGAGCAGGTCCCAAGTGTTTCCTGAATAACTGTGCTAAAAATACAGCCAAGTATTTTAAATTAACTAATAGCTAAGATTGTCCTATCCTATCCATTTTTGGTATATATCATATGATTATAAGATATCTCCTGTCAAAAGGGAATGTTTGAAAAATGTGTTCTATATTCCCAGTATTAACTTTGAACTGTGGGGTGTATACCTTACTTTTTTTTCATAAGAAAACCTTACTTCCAAACAGAAAACCAACTGAGCAAATTGAAAATGTTATATTTCTCATGCTGTTGTTATTGACAAATCAGTAAAAGAAAGCAACAAGAAAACTGATTAAAAACTTCATGAGAAAACATTTTCAAATAGCGAGGTGAGTGAAAAAGGATTTGCCTGGAATATAAAATGTAATTGTGTTAGATGATGGCATATTAATGGAGCACCACTGCTTTATAAAAGTCCCCTTTCAGGTCAACACAAAGTTTTATTATTCATGCAAAAAACATTTGGAAAAGTGTATTTGCAGAAGAGTTTAAAATGCTGCATAGCCAAATTGTTATGAAAGTTGGTAGCTCTTTGTACACTTAGCTTCAGAGTTATTACTCTTGCCAAGCCACTTCAAATGTTCTGATGAAGAAGCAGATAAACAAATCAGATTCAGAAATACATTATTTTTATTAAAACATATTAAGGAGGAATGCATCCATCCATTTGTAATACAAAATTAGGCTACATCTTAACATTGTCTGCATATTTCTCCTCTACAGTTTCAAATGACATATTAAAAACAGAAAATGATATAATAGTGTCTCAGATTGACGATTTAAATAATGGAGGTCCTGCAGTGAGCTCAACTATATATTCTGATTAGCATTGGTACAAGTTAAGGTATTACACACAAATTCAAACCCACTTAAAATACTTATTATTCTCTCATAAATCAAAGTTACATAATTGAAAATCTGGTCCTCATACTTTTTACTATCTGAGAGGTACCTTAACATAAGCACCATCATGTCATAGACAATCTCCATACTATAAACAACCTCTGACAAGAATATGTTGAAGAAAAATAAGTGTTTAGAGAAGTTCATGCAGTGAACAATTATTAGTCATTATGATTACTATTACAAATATTGTTTTCCCCATGTGCAGAATAGTAGACTTCAAGAAGGTATCCAAGATGTTTGCCTTGTAACCATTCCTATAATGTCTAAAACAATTCTTGGAAATAAAATGAAGCTGGTATAGACTGACAGCATACCAGTCAGTTTTAAATGGTATGACCAGCTACCAGGAACCCCAAACCCCAGTCCATAGACCAGCACTGGGCCGTTCCATGCCAGAAAATCCGGCCATGCAAACAAGTGAAACCATATGCCCTCTGGTCCACAGAAAAAACTCTCTCCATGGAACCAGTCCCTGGTGTTCAAAAGGTTGGGGTCACTGACCTATACCATTTAGTTTATTTGTTTTCTTTGAATAAATTTGGCTGAATGGGGCCTGTAGGCACAAAGGAGAAATATCTGCAGGGCACCATGGTCCCTTCTCTACTAAACAGTATCTCAAAAATGTGTCCATTATGTACTGCCAGGGGCCACATTTTCCTCTGAAGCAAAATTGAATATACTGATAACTTGTCTAATATAAATACAATGCTGACAGTGTTCCTGTCACTAAAATGTTATGTGTAATACAGTGGCAAAATGCCATTGGGCATAATTTTGAACTCACTTGCTGAGTAGTAAATTCAATTGAACTCAGTTCAAGGATTGGGCTGTAATTTGTGTACATAATATATTTGTTACGATTTGCAGAGTTACAGAAAAGGTTATGTCAGAGACTTTGTGTCCCTTGATATAAAACCAATAGCAATATTGCAGTCAACATGGCTGTATTTAGAATTAAAGTCTAACTTGTAATATCTGAAGATTAATTAAAAGCAGTTAATGGAATAAGTGTTACAAATTACACAAAAGAAATACAATGTTTAAACATTTGCTTCATTTAAGACTGATTATTGAAGCATCTTTTGAAGCATATTGAAGAATTGGAAATAAAATGCAAGTACAAGTGAGCAGATATGATGCCCACAAAACAAGCAAGAAATGGTGTCATGCTTTTTTTGACAATCTAGACTGTAAATAGGTATTCAAGAACATAAGAGCTCTGATAATAGGTTTCAGGTGGAAGAGATGGAAGAGTTAATAAAGCTGTTGCCATAGAATGTTCACAATCAGAATGTATTAGATACAAACCTTATTTATAATGAAATCAAAATTTAAATTATTCCCCCCCTTTCTCCCCCTCAAGCACTTCTTTTGAGCAGAAGGGATGTTCCACTTGTCTCTTGTTTTGATAATGGATTAGTCCTATTTCTAACCTTGTGAGAACTGGCTTTCATAAGTGAGATCAGAAAAGATGGAGAATTGGAAGCAGAGTGGAAAGGGAGGTATAAGGCAATGAGGAATGGATTTCTGGGGAAAAAAACAGAAAAGAAAAGACCACTTCAATTGCACATATGGTTTCTTTTCATTTCTGTTTTTGCCTATAAAGCACGTGCAAATCCCCTGCATATTCCTCTGGAGGCCCTTTCCTGTCAAACTCAAACCTGGAACTCATATGTTTGGAATAAAGCAGGCAATTCCTTCTTGGATTCCCACAGAGGAACTAATATGCTGGAAACAGGAAATCCATACGGGTAATATATTGAGTGCATGTGCATTTGCACTCTGTGTTTGTGGGCATATTTAGTCAAATAAGAGAAATTGGCTTTCCATTCTCTTTTTCTTTCTACGCTCCAGGATCTACAAATCTTGATGAGTTTGAGGCAGATCTCAGACTCATTTCTCTTGACACTCAAACATTCTTTGTCCAGAAAAGCAAATTAACACACTTGTCTATGAATATGCCAGTAGCAGCAGTTAGATGAAGAGCACCCCAACAGAAATCACTGTTAGTTTCTTATTCCTATTATACTCACAAAATGAAATTCCACCTTGTGACTGTATCACCTGTCTGGAAGGACTTCTACCAGGAGTACCATTAATTAAAAGTAAAAATGCTCTCAAATCAAGCTCAGTTTCTGATAACTTATTGAACACATTTATATTCCTTTCTCGGTAATAGTATAGAAATAGCTTTGCACTGTCTTCTTCCAAAAATGTGTTTGATTTCCAATCTAGAGGGTAGCTTTAGGAGTTTCCAGTGGTCAAGTCAGGCTTAGCTTCTTTGAAATAAGCCAACAACTGGGAAACTAGCTGAGGGAAGAGGAAGGTAACTTATCAAAGCAAAGAAAACTTCTCTCTACAGAAATAACCATTCCAATGTTTGAAGAATTATGAGAAATGGAGTGTGGAACAAGCACAAAATACTATATAATTGTATTTTTTCATGTCCTATGCTGATTTTTACCAAGAAACAAACCATAATGCTCCACATATACTTAATAATGCTTACTTTCTGAAGATCAGAATGCAATACAATTTATGGAAGAACTTAGGAATTTACCTTGAGCTAGTGGGAAGATAGCCATGTTCATAATTTTATAACTGGGAAGAATTACTAAATGTAGGATTTTAGGCTATAAAAATGACCAGAGCATCAGGGCACAATCCAAAATTGATCTGAAAATGTTAACAGTGCTCCTGGTTTTCAAGCTTAATTCATTGATTTCATGCTCTAGTTGGTGCTTCCTTTAGAATAGATTTGTCAACCTTTAATTTATACAGACTGCTGTGATTTCCCTTTAATATATGTCCTATCTTCATATTACTATTCAAGACATGACATATTTACAATGGTGGTATTGTTTTTTTTAAAAAAACCTTTGATGCTGTGTCAGCCTGGACTCATTATATCCATTATGTCTAAGCAACATCAGCTGGTTCAAATATTAGAACAACTGGTTTTCATCTTCCATTATCCTATAGAAAGAGGATGTTAACAAACTGAAATAAAATACAGGATTTAAAAGATGCTTGAAGATTTATGATTAAGCAACAGTTTCTTTACTATCTCTGCCTCCTCAAAGAATCTCAGCAACATGAAAATGCTTTGCATCTTGGCTGCCCAATATGCAATGGGTCATCCCATTTCAAAAAGGAAAGTGATAAATCAGTTTGAGGTCACATCTGACAAGTAATTGACTTTGGCTCAGACCATGCACTTCAGAGCTGACTAAAATTCAGCTTGATTCCCTCTCTCTGCCAAGATGAAGTTTCTTTCCGGTCTTAAAAAAAAACTCTAGAATGAGCCAGATGGGAATTGACCTGCCAAAGTTAAAGGCCAACAGGAAAACAGAAATCAGAGAAATGACATCAAGACAAGACTTATTTAGATACAAATACAGATTGGGTATTCGACTTTAATTATGCATGCCAAAGGATGCTACACATATTTTGACAAATGACTCCAGGTTTAGTATTGTATTCTGATATTCACCCAAAGTCATTAAACAGATTTTGTAAATTTATATACCAGTACTAGGTATACTGTAAGTAATCCTTTGACCTTAGAGCTGAACATGGACCTCAGTCTAATTCCTATGTTAGTTTTGGGTTCAGAAATTTGGCACAACAGACTTTATTTCATGCCTACTTAGGTGTAATAGGAGAATCAGAAAGTAGAAAAGGGGATTGCCAGAAAGAGAGCTTGAATTCTATCTTATGACTATTACTAGATTACTGTAGAGGAGATCACAGCTTTTGGCAGTAAAACAAAATTTACCCAGCCTTGCTGTATACTTTCAAGATCCTCTTCATATAGTAGTAGGCCACACCTCTTGAAACCCGATGCTGTTTTTCAAGCTTACAATGATTCTTCCTTTTATTTGCACATCTAGCTTCTAATACACTCTTAAATGGTTGAAATGTGAGTCTCATACCCATACTGTCACTGACAGCATTGTTTAAGAATTAGGAATTAAAATACTAACTTTAGCATCCAAAGGGCTAAAGCTGTACAATATAGTTTTATTTAGTTGAGTCATATAGTTTCAGCAAATATAAGTTGGTTTGCTTTCAGTCTGGCACATTCTGCTGATTTGGAAGGTTAGGTCCTGTCAATTGATGTGACATTAGCAATATACAGGTGAAACTCGAAAAATTAGAATATCGTGCAAAAGTTCATTTATTTCCATAATGCAACATAAAAGGTGAAACTAATATATGAGATAGACTCATTACATGAAAAACAAGATAGGTCAAGCTGTGATTTGTCATAATTGTGATGATTATGGCTTACAGCTCATGAAAACCCCAAATCCACACTCTCAGAAAATTAGAATATTGTGAAAAGGTGCAATATTCTAGGCTCGAAGTGTCCCACTCTAATCAGCTAATTAAGTCATAACCTCTGCAAAGGGTTCCTGAGCCTTTAAATGGTCTCTCAGTCTGGTTCAGTAGGAATCACAATCATGGGAAAGACTGCTGACGTGTCAGTTGTAAAGAAAACCATCATTGACACCCTCCATAAGGAGGGAAAGCCTCAAAAGGTAATTGCAAAAGAAGCTGGATGTTCCCAAAGTGCTGTATCAAAGCACATTAATAGAAAGTTATGTGGAAGGGAAAAATGTGGAAGAAAAAGGTGCACAAGCAGCAGGAATGACCGCAGCCTGGAGAGGATTGTCAGGAAAAGGCAATTCAAAAGTGTTGGGGACTTTCACAAGGAGTGGACTGAGGCTGGAGTCAGTGCATCAAGAGCCACCACACACAGACGGATCCTGGACATGGGCTTCAAATGTCATCAGAAACATCTTACCTGGGCTAAAGAAAAACAGACCTAGTCTGTTGCTCAGTGGTCCAAAGTCCTCTTTTCCGATGAGAGCAACTTTTGCATCTCATTTGGAAACCAAGGACCCAGAGTCTGGAGGAAGAATGGAGAGGCACAGACTACAAGATGCTTGAAGTTCAGTGTGAAGTTTCCACAGTCTGTGTTGATTTGGGGAGCCATGTCATCTGCTGGTGTTGGTCCACTGTGCTTCATTAAGTCCAGGGTCAATGCAGCCATCTACCAGGAGGTTTTGGAGCACTTCATGCTTCCTTCCACAGATGAGCTTTATGGGGATGCTGACTTCATTTTCCAGCAGGACTTGGCACCTGCCCACACTGTCAAAAGCACCAAAATCTGGTTCAATGACCATGGGATTACTGTGCTTGATTGGCCAGCAAACTCCCCTGATCTGAACCCTATAGAGAATCTATGGGGCATTGCCAAGAGAAAGATGAGAGACATGAGACCGAACAATGCGGAAGAGCGGAAGGCCGCTATCCTGGTCTTCCATAACACCTCAGCAATGCCACAGGCTGATAGCTTCCATGCCACGCCGCATTGAGGCAGTAATTGCTGCAAAAGGGGCTCAGACCAAGTACTGAGTACATATGCATGCTTATATTTTTCAGAGGTCTGATATTGTTTTATGTACAATCCTTGTTTTATTGATTGCATGTAATATTCTAATTTTCTGAGATTGTGGATTTGGGGTTTTCATGAGCTGTAAGCCATAATCATCACAATTATGACAAATCACGGCTTGAACTATCTTGTTTTGCATGTAATGAGTCTATCTCATATATTAGTTTCACCTTTTAAGTTGCATTACTGAAATAAATGAACTTTTGCATGATATTCTAATTTTTCGAGTTTCACCTGTAAATAAAGACATTGGAGGCAATGTGACATCTGCTGAATGCCAAAGCAATGCCCATACACCATTCAAATGCAATAGCTAAAAACATTCTCATGTTAAGATCTTACAATGAAGATCTTCCTTTATACAGTTTAGTGCTCTTGTGACATTTTTAGTCTGTTATGGACACTGTATGTGAAACATTCAAGGTACAAGTCACACAGATTTATGATCGGACTCATTTTTCTGAAACTATATGTCCAACAGATTATTCAACACTAATAGTCCCAAGTGGAGGAGAAACTAAAAGGTATTCGTCTAGGTGTAATTTTGCCTAATACTGGAACAGCAGATCAGCCTATGGAAAAGGAGAATACAGCTGTTTAAAAACACGAAACACTAAACACTGAGAGTTTATATGGCCTACAATATCAATGCCATATTATTACACATGATAGACATCTAGTTTGGAAAAATATAGGATGATATTTCCTTAAACTGAATTTTATTGTTGACATAAGACAAGGCAAAAACAGCAACAATGTAAATGGTATCTTTAGAGATAAATTTGCTATTGTAATATCTATCGAAGGATAAATGAGTATGAATGGGAATGGGGAATTCTTTCATTTGGATCATCTTGCACAAGCTTTTATTCATTCCAGTAACATTAACATAACTGAGGTTTTAGGCAGGTTTGCTTTGATACTTTTATATTAAGGATAGCATGAATTTAACATCCCGCCGCCCAAAAAAAGGCACAGTCCAAATTCATTTATTTTAGTATTCTTCTTTGATAGAGATTGGAACTATCTATAGACTTTTCTATAATTTTGTTGAATTGTGTATTGCATGCCAAAGGCCAGTTTCTGGAATAATAAACTTGATGTGCTAACCTCTCATGAATGGCTCTTCCATCTCCCATCATTATAATGCATAGATCCAGTTTGGCACTATACACTGATCCAAAATAACTACATTTGAGATTCTTGCAGCGTTATTTCAGTTCCAGTTGTGATTACAGGAGGTGTTGCTTTGGTGTCATTACATTAATTAACTTGGTAAGCAATTTCCTTCAGCTTGTTTCTTTTTAAAGGATGCTTTTATTACAGCTCCACACAGGCTTGAACCAAAATACCCCAGGGATTGACTTAATGTGACTGATTTGTTTCTGCAGTCTGAAACTTCTTAGATTCAGCAAGTTCCTTCTGTCAAAAGTATACCTATGCCCTAGCAATCATCACAAGCAAAATAAACTGGCTGAATCATCCACCCCCAACAACAGTAGTGAAACCAATTTGGAAAGATGCTTGTTGCTCTTTCCTCCTCAAACTTTTGGAAGGAAATCCATAGAAAGTATAAGTTCTCTATAGATAAAAAATGCCCTGAAGGGGAAAAACTGGCTGAGGTATGCTTAAAGGGAGGTGTACTTTTTCTAGGATTGTATCCAGATATCACCAAATAATTGTTTTTATTAAAGTGGGAAGTGAAAAATTGCATTTTGAAAGGTCAGTGTCATGGCCTCATTGTAGCCTGGTTCAGAGGAGGAGGAGGAGGAGGAGGAGGAGGAGGAGGAGGAGGAACTGGGACTGTCCGACAGGGATGGCACGTTTCCTTTGGCATGTTGGGAGAGGACAGTGCTGTTCCAGGCCCCTCAGGCATTGTGGGAGGTAGTTGACCAGACAGAGAGCTGCCTGCTGACAGGCAGTAGTGCTGATAGGCAGCAGATCTCCTCTGATGAGGAAAAGGTGCTTCCTCCACTCAGTCCAAGGGCAAGGAGAACAGAGCATAGGTAAGCCCATAGAAGGATGCAAGACTACAAGGGAGGAGATCACCCCACCCTTCCTCACAAGGAACACCTGGAGTGGAGTTTCTTAAGGGGAAGCTGTGGGGATTCAGTTCTGTGCTAGGAACACTTGTTTGCTTTGCCTTATAGTCCCCTGGCTTCAACTCATGCCTGTTGCTGTTTGCCTTGCCTTGCTTCGAAGATTGCCCTTGTCCTGTGGACTTGCTTTTGGCCTCTGCTTCGCGGTGCCCTTGGAACTGCTTCTTGCCTTGGACCTTTTCTTTGCCCTGAAGAATGCCTTTCTCTTGTGTCCGGACTTTGCCTTGTAACTGGACTTGGAACCCTGGAACTTGTCTGGGAGTGTGCTCCTACTCTATGAGCTTTATTTGTACTATAGGAGCTGTTGTTGGAACATGAATGCCTTTGTGGTGGCATCAGGGTGGAGCCTTACCAGTTGTGGAGAACCATCTGCTGGATCATTTGTTGAAAGAAATAAAGGACTCTCTAGAGATCTGGCTTGCCTTGACCATCTGGGTGATAACAGTTAGTAGTTAGGTACCATAAGGGAAAAGGACTTTATAAAAGCAGTGGTGGCACAATGTTTAAAATGCAGTATTGCAGGCTACTTCTGCTGACTGCTGATTTACCAGCAGTTTGGCAATTTGAATCCTACCATCTCAAGGTTGATTTAGCCTTCCATCCTTCTGAGGTTGATCAAATGAGGACCCAAATTGTTGGGGGCAATATGCTATTCCGTAAACCACTTAGCTGTAAAGCACTGTAAAGTGGTATATAAGTCTAAGTGCTATTGCTATTAAAAACCCACCCTGTACTTCTGTCAGTCTTGTCAAGCCTTTAGAATGGTAAAGTAGGCAACATGTACCAGACATTCAACATGATCATAGAATCATGTTGAATGTCCTTTAATACTCTGATAAATCTTCTTTTAGTACTCGGCTAAGACCTTCCACTGTACCACCACTAAAAATAAAATGTTGCTTCAGCAAAAAATGTCATTGCCTCTTTCAACCTGGAGAACAGAATAGAAACCATTCTCTCATATAAATGCACAAAACTGTATTCCACCAGCCACTTCTGTTCAAAAAAAGGATGCTTTAAGAATGTAATGAAAAATATTTAAATTAGAGAATGTTAGAAAGAAAAGGAAAAGTTGTTTCATTCAACGTCTCCCTCAGCAACATCTTTTATCTGAAATTCTGAATAAAAAGGAACAAGTTTCTTAAATCTTCCACTGTTGCAGTCTTTAATCTTTAGATTAGCCATGGTGTCTTTGACCATAGCTTTATTATGAAGAACCTGTATTGTCTGTACTATAAAATCCCACATAAACTAAGGAAACAACACTTATTTATAGCCATATACATCTATGAATCTACAATGATTATATTCCTTATTTATATATACTGATATATTTGGATTAAAGAGGACCAATCAGTCTATTTTTATTGTATGCCACATATAGATGGGCCCAGTCATATAACTAGTTCAAACTACTTTATGCAATATATAGCATTAAAATTGTATTGATATGCACTCTTTAGTTAGAGGGCCTGTTGAATCAGAAGCAGTGGTTCTAACCTGATTTTCTTATTTATAAAATCACCCAATTTGTTTCAAGAGGCCAACTCCAGGCAAGATTCATACATTCCAAATTTTCATGCATTTTGCTCTCATTGGAAATCAATATGAAGCTACATCTTTTTTTACTTCTTAAATTTGATATTTTTTTCTGGAACAATAGGTCTTTCAAAACAATTTTGAATTGAAAAAAAGATTTCACCCCCTCTCCCTACTCAAATGAATTTTATGGATAGTAAATGGTGGATACATCCAAATTGTCTGATAACTTTAACAATGGTTTCCCAGAGGTGGAAGTGGCTACAAGAAATGGAGCCTGACCCAGTACATTGGAATAGGAAACAAAAAGTTTTAAGCCAAGCACTGAGAAACTGGTGAATTAATGGATATAACATATAAATAAAAGGATTTGGGGCAATAGGAAATTAAGAAAGGGCAAAGGCAACAAAACTTCTCCTTTACTGACTGCAAATATTCAAACTACTTTCAAATTACAGAGAGTGGAAAAGGTTTGCTAAATCATTCCATATGATTCCTACGTCTTTCTTGCAGAGCTTACTTTCTACTCTTGTCTATCTTCCCAGCCAATGCATTTTATATATAGAAAAGTAAAAAAGCAAGGTAGTATTTTTTAATGTGTAATTTTAGTCAGTATGTTTACTTTCTGCAGTCCTCTTATGTGCTTCTGGCATTTTTAAAAGTTCCAGATTCAATAGAGAAAATCACACCGTTTTTTTATCAGAATAATAAAAAAACCTTGTTGAGGCAGCCTAATTTGACTTACGATTTGTCCAAATCTTATTTTTATATCTCTAAAAATATATACTCTTTCATACATTTTGTATCTTTTGGGAAAGAATGGCTATCCTACTCATGTAATAGTCTGGTCAATGTAAAGCTTGCTTGAATGGCCATTTTTAAGTGAACCAAGTCTTTTACAGCCCTAATTTAAGTTAAAAGATCTGTAAAAAGCATTCAGAAAATTGCTTCATAAAGCTTTTTGGTGTGAGCACAGTACTTTTTTGGAAACGTTAAAGCAGTCATGTATTTCAGAAGGATCATGCAGCTGCTTTGAAAGGCTGCCTACATGCCTACATACAAATAGCCCTTTTTTGAGGAAGATGGACAGTTTAGAAACATGAATTATAAATAAATACAACTGCTTCTCTTCAGTAGCAGTCCCACAACAGACGTGTTTTCTGTGCATACACATGTATGCACTAATGACAGCCACTGAAGTAGCTGTGCAAACTTTCTAAAAGAGGCAGTGGCTTTAATACTTAGCAGACATGCTTTGTTCACCCCTGGCTTTGAAAAATACCTCTCTCAAAATTGGCATGTATGTGTTTTTTAGTATATATTTTTAAAAATGACTATGCTGCCTCTGTGAGACTTGATGTACAAAATATTAGGAAGGCATCAATTTATAACACAACACACCAAAGCATAGTGCCTTTTTTAATGCCTAAAACATTAAGGAAAAATGACAGTGACAAAATGATGGCCAGAGCAAATATTTGCATGCAAAAGGGCTAGATTCAATTTCTGGCATCTCTAATGAAGATGTTCTTCATTGAAAAATGTGGTCAGCTAATGTCAGTCTAAATGGATGGTACTGAACTAAATAGATCAATGGTCTCACTTGTCTTGCTAAAATCCTAAAGCTGCTAGCAAATTAGCTTCCTACAGGATGGAATTATAAATCCCATGCTGTAAGATTCTTAACTAGGCAGATGGCCTCAAGCAAGAACTAGATGTTCATTTGATTGTACATATGCTTGATCCATATGGATTTCCTTTCCCCATTAATAAAGATTTAACTGTGGAGTTGGGAAATCTCTCATGGGCTTTAGGATATTATCTCAGCTCCTGTGAAAATAACTAAAAAGGGGCTTTTGCCATCCATACATTTTGTTCTTTATTTACAAAGAGCACAAAGTTTATATTGGGCCTCTGCATGCACAAACTTGGTTGAGTTCTAAACACAGTGTACCTTACTCCTTGCTTATAGTACATTTTTCTAGATTGTGTATTTCTCTTTAGGCAGTACTAACCATTCTTTAAACTGAGAATACATAATAGGGAAGGGGTGAACAGCTATTATAAACCTGCATGAAAAAGGGATTTTCCAATTATTTTCATCTTTTATAGAACTACATCATGACTTAGCAACTTACTGCAACATTTTCTATCTTAAATAAACTCCATAAAGTAATATACAACATAATTCAGAATATCGCTCATTTTTATATCTAGCACCAATGTGCTGCATTACGTTTTCATAATTTTCATAATTCCTCTTGTTAGAAGAAATATCCATCTGGTTCAGTTCCAAAATGGGAGAAAGGCACTGGAAACAAAATGGAGACTGGAGGCTAATTGAAAAGAAAGTCAATTTATTGGTGAAGAAGGACCACCAAGCACATGTGATTCTGGGCAGCTAAAACAATGGAGTTGAGAGTGGCTTTTATACCTTTTGGGGGGCTTTATATTTGAGTTTTCTGTTCCTGTGCAAGAACATGTATTCTATTGGCTATTGTCAGATTCCTATGGGATCATGTAGGGGTCATACCTGACTCTATAGGCAAAGAGGAAATACAAATTTTGGGTGTTTGTCTGAGCTAAGTTTGGTTGATGTTTGGACTGCTCTGAAAGGAAGTTGGGCAATTCTATTGTGGCTTTAATGGCTTTGTCTTGTGTTGAATCTTGAGTGAGGGCTAATCCTATCATTCTGCCTTTGTTCAGACTTTGCTGCAAGGACTTTCAAAATATCCTGGCTTGAATGGATTTCTGCCTGCAGTATTTGCTTTGCCTATGAATAGAACTATCTAGTTTTCAATAAATTTTATCTCTTAAATGCTGACATCTGCTGTGGGCAAAGTGGGGTTGCTTTCTGACTGTAAAAATATGTTTCTCCATTTCTCCCTTTGGGAAAATATAATATTCTGCCTTTATTTGATATTTCCCAAAATATTTCATTCTTCTAGGAGAGAGGTGGGCACTGATTTTCTACACTCTTAACCATGCTTATTGAAAACTCTAAGATCTGTCCAACATATCTAGAGAACACCTGGTAAGAAAAAATGATCTTCAATTCCAAATAAAATAAATATGATATTCAACCACATAGATGTTAAAAAGGATGGACAGATCTGTTGATGACAGATATGAAGCTGATTTCAATGTTAAATATTTATTTTTAAAATATAATATATTCCTTAGAAATAAGAGATAATAATGGACAATGTGGAAAGCCACCATATTATTATCAATGTTCTTAATAGACACAGCAAATGGAATTGTTTCCTAGAATCATAGTAACTTGATTTGGTAAAAATCCCCTAGTTGTTCTTCGTTATCTGGACTATCTTTTAAAAGTTGTTGCAAGATTAATAGATCCAAACCAGGGGGGAGGGGATTGAATAAATAGTAGCATGTTAAGAAGGTTCAATTCTCCTTATGATGAACAATAGCAGCCTTATAGAATTGTAGCCAGAAATAGGAAAAAGACTCAAACAGTATCCCTATTTTTTCTATCTCTCAACCCAATGCAACCCTAAAATTTACACAAAAAGTATATTGCTAGGTTTGCATAGATCTCTGTGGCTGACTGAGATATCCCCTACATACATACATTCATACATACCAGTGGTGGGTTGCAAATAATTCTATCACCGGTTTGCCAAAAATGGGACTTAAAAGGAAAATGGTGGCTCACGGCTACTAAATTGCACAAGCTGCTTTCCTACCAAGAGCAGCAGTGGAAAGAAGCAGCTGCTGATGAGGAGAGCACATGGAGCATCTCTGCGAGTGACCGAGGCTTGGCAAGGGACAGAAGAAGTAGCTGCAAGATCACCGCTGCAGAGCTTTCCATATGGGACTTCTTACAGGTAAGAACCATCCAATCCATTCCCAAACCGCTTCGGGCCTCCTGTGCCCCCCCATCATAGCCCTTTGGCCTACTGCAGCAGGCTGCAGGCTGAATAAATTGCTTCGACCTGCATGGCCATAGTTTGTGGCCAGAGGGGGGTGGCAACATGTGGGCAGAGACCCGGAACAAGACCGGAGTGGGGGAATGGTGCATTCCCCAACCTGGCCAAGGCAAATGGCAAGTGGGCAGAGGCTCTGGGACAAGTCCAGAGCCATGGTATTGCATGTTCCCTGACATGGCCGAGATGGGCGGAGGCTCCAGGGCATGGCCACAGCCAGAGAATGGGATATTCCCTGATTCGACCAAGGTGAACGGCGAGTGGGCAGAGGCTCTGGGGCAAGGCCAGAGCTGGGGAATGGCATGTCCCCAGGCCCTGACCTGAGGCAAAGGGTGAGCAGGAGGCATGCTTACCTTTGGGGAGCAGAACGGGCAAGGCATGGAGTCAAGGCGTGGAGATTAGCTAGGCCGCGTGGTGAAGGCAAGATATATAGGGCAAGATGGGGTGGGGTGGGAGGGCAGGACCAGCCAGTAGTTCTATGAGAGAGCACTTTGTGCAGCGCAGTGCTCAAAGACTGCCATCAGTATCAGCGCTAGTGAGGTGAGCTGTTTTTTAGCTCAGCTGAGGCATTACAATCTGCTCTGCTGCACGAATCAGCTGAGCTAAAAAACAAGGGAATATAGGACAGGAAAGGGTGGGAGTGGGTGAGTGGAGCTAGCCAGAGGCAGTATTTGCCAGTTCTCTGAACTACTCAAAATTTCTGCTACCGGTACACCAGAACCGGTCCAAATCGGTTGAATACCACCTCTGATACCTACATTGTAATGAATAATCATTCAGTAGATTGTTTTTCTTTCTTCCAGCTGAATAATGGGCAGCTCTCCCTTTCCTCAAACTGATTCATTAACTGGATCCATTCAGTGCAGTTGTTAGAAGAAGTGCTTTTCTTACTCTCTTTAACAATGTTATGCCATTAGATGTTCAATATTCTAGTTCATTTTAACTGGTATCTAATAATATAACCACAAAGAAAGAAAAAAAACTAGAAAGAAAGAGAATTTATATACTGTGAAAAACAGACTTATTGTAACCCTTATTGAAATCAGATCAACACTTAGCAAAAGTAGCCAATATAAGAATCATTAATCAAAAACTAACAATAGTTCCCATTTCTAATATTGAGGGTTAGACAATGGTCTATTTCATAATGCCCTTCTGCTTATTTTTATAACCTATAAATATATACAGTACAGCAGAGTCTCAAACTCGATTTCATTGAGGGCCGCATCAGGGGCGTGGCCATGATGGGCGTGGCCATCTCAACATCACTTGTGTTGGGGGCACCTGTGATGGCCAAGTGTTAGGGCAGGACTTCCCTAAGACCCTCACTTACTCTCATTATAATCTCCTTCCTTCCTTCCTTCCTTCCTTCCTTCCTTCCTTCCTTTTCTTTTTTCTTCCCTCTTCATTCTTTCTTCTTTCTTCCTCTCTTTTTCCCCTTGTTTTTCCTTCCTTGCTCTCTTCCCATCTTTCCTTCTTTTTCTTTGTCTTTCTTCCTTCTCCTTTCCTGTCCCTTCTTCCATGCTCAAATGCAAAAAGGGAAACATTTCTCCTTTTGTTTTATTTTTAGTTTGTTTTGCTAGTCCTCTGCCAGCAAAAATGGAGCCCGGAGGGTGTGAGTGGCCCCCTGAGCTCCATTTTCTCTGACAGAAGCCCTGCAGACTGGTCCTTTGCTGTTTCCAGGCTGGTCCCATGAGCCAGATCTAAGAAGCCCATGGGCCAAATCCAGCCCATGGGCCTTGAGTTTGACACCCTGCAGTATAATATAACAATCTCAGAGTGAAAGCTTTTTGCCAAGAATTAAAAAACATACAGAAATAGGAATATTCAATATTTTGTCTTTTAAAAAGAGAGGAAAGTACAATCTTTTACAGTATATCACATTCTTCTATTTTGTGATTGGCCAAATATAATATTTTTTTTTAATCAGGAGTCTTATGAAATCTACTGATGCTATTGGAAATGCACTGATTGCTTAGAACCAGCCAGAAGAGAGTTCAGAGACATAATCAAGAAGAGGGTGATAAGGGGGTCCCCAGAGCTGAGACTCCATCAGAGAACAGAAGCAAACAAGGGATTTCAAATTATTAACCTTTCTGTTTCTGGAGGCTCATACAGATTGCTTGAGGCATTGTTCTTATTAAAATCAGGCTACCAGAACACTAGCTGAGTGAAGTATTTGGAAGGGGTTGGGTTTTTTTTGGTCGCAGTCACATAAAATAATTGTATGTATAGGCCATGCTGTTGTTGGACCAACTTCTTCATTTATTTTCCTTAGTTCAGGAACACTGCAATAACACAACTATTATTCATTGCAATACTGAGAGAAGTATATATGCAATAAAAAACATATTTGAGAAACTGACAGTTATTGACACAAAGTATTTACATTTGTGTATATGCATTTGTGTATGGTACCAGCCAGCTGCAGAGACACAGTCAAATTGTTTACTCATCTATTGATAGTTTGAAATGTGATTTCCATGAACATTAGTCTAAGTTAAACTCAGTTGCTCAATTATTCAGTGCAAAAAAGAAAAACTTAACAAGCTAAGCCATACAAAAGAAGCACAGCTGCAGATGAAGTGATTTCATTTTTGTATTGGAGCAAATATTCATGGAACAGATTTTGGAGTGGAATTTATCTCATTCTTATATTAAGCAGTTCACAAATAATTCAATAGTAACTTTGAACAGAACTATTCCATAGAATACAGTTATAGTATTTATGTAATATATAGTCAACTTTTGTTATTAAAGCAAAATATCTGTTCTTACACCTAGACATGTATTTATGATATATATGAACTTCAGTATAAGCATCATTAGGACAGTATGAATGAACATAAAAAAGAAAAACAATTGGGACTTATTTTTGCTCTTTTTCTAGAGTTTCCAATTGAGAGAAGGGGGAGGAACTGGGAGGGGGGAAGAGAGAGATCAGATTTTGCTTCTTCACTTAAACCACATTTTCCTCCCTACCATTCAGTTGGAGGGTTTGAAAGACGACAGAGTTGTACTGTCATAATTCTAGTCTCATAGATCCAATTATATAAACCATGTTTTTATATTTTATTTTATTTATAAAATTTATATGACATTGTCAAACAACTTAATATTTGAAGAATAATTAAATTTGACAAGATATGCTAATTCATTATCACACAATTCTGGAAATGTTTGCAGAAGAATTATCATTCTAAATAATGTCCTTACTAAAGGTGGATAATCCATGGTGTGAATGAAAACAGAATGGTAAGTTTCTTTATGTTTAACATATTGTTAAAGAGTTAGAGTTAGGCATTTCACTTTGAGGACAGAGGTAAAGTGGGCTAAATTAGTTTCTTTTGCTGGTAGCTCCAGACACTTAGAATCTAGTTGGCCTAAACAGGTTTTACTTCAACCTTTTTCCAAGTGTTTCAATCTCTATCTTCAGGTAGGGTTAGGGTCCTCACTTATTGATTACAATTGAGCTAGCAACTAAGTCACTAAATAACATACAGTGAAATCTCATATGACCACACCCGACTTACACTAGTTCCTCAATTCCAGCTGCAATAGCTAAATAAATCACCATAGGTATGTGTAACAGTATGTGAATGTAACTTATGACAACTGATGGCTTCCTCACTGATTTTGCTGGTAGGAAGCCATCTGTGAAGGTTGCAAATAGTAATCATGTGACCACAGTGCCCTGCAAGCATCATAAATATATGCCAGTTGCCAAGTGCTGAAATTACAATCTTATGACTGCAATGACCATAACTTTGAGGACCAGCCATAGGTCTCCTTTTCACTGCCACTATAACCTTGAACAGTTACTGAATGAGTAGTTGGTAAATGAGGACTCTATCATCCATTCATCCATCCATCCATCCATCCATCCCTACCTACCTACCTACCTTTTATCTATATTTATCTATCTATCTATATCTATCTATCTATCCATCCATCCATCATTTCCTCCGTTTTCCCCCATAAAAATTGTTGGGATGCAGGCAAAAAGCAAATTAAATAAATATCATTTTATAGTGATGTTTACAATAGGGGATATTAAAGAGCGGTGGACATTTTAAAAAAAGGTTGAATCCCTGTTTTTTATTAATAAAAATAAATTTATTTAATAAAATGAAATGTAGCAAAACTTTAAGAATTAATTTTCAGATTAACATATCTACATATTAAAAAAATTGTAGTGGACTATTTTGTAACTTTCATATAAACACAGAAAAGTGTTGGGTATTTTTCCTGAAGCTATTGTGAACCAGATTTCTCCATTTGTTCCTCATCCAAGCCTCTGTGTTGACACATTTTGTGCTTGATACTAGTAACTGTCAGGGTCAATATGCTACAAAGTGGCAAACAAAATTTGTTCACCTTGTTGTAATGTATGACAGAATCAGAGCAGGGTATATGGGTTTTATTCTTTCTACATTACAACAGACTAAACAGGTTGTGTTTGTCACTTTCTATCACACTGACACTTTGAGTATGGATGCAGAAAAATAAAGATGAAAATCTCCTCTCTGAAGTTTTTTTGTCACTAATTCTCTGCTTTACTTATCTAACAGATTGATAAGGACAAACAGATTTATATGTTATGGAGGGTGTAACCTTCATCTCTTTCTGCTCACTTACTCATTAAAGGTGAGAATAGGTTCTGATGATATACTCTGGCATCCATGTTGTACACAAAATTGCTCAACCAATATATGAGGTCTAGAACAGAGGGATTACAAGAGCATACAAGGTAGATCTTCGATAAACAGGAAAATTGCAAATTATTATTATTTTTAATTCTTGGGAAAGTGATTTTGAGGTTTGGCACCAAAAATTTGCAAATACCATGTTTCCCTGAAAATAAGACCTACCCCGAAAGTAAGACCTAGCACTATTTTCTAAACCTGCCCTAATATAAGACCTACCCCGAAAATAAGACCTAGTGTAAATCTCCAGTTCCAGGAAGACTTTTCAGGGAGCAACCGTGCACCCGCGAAACACCCCCCCCTACACACTCACACCCACTATTTGGCACCATAAATATATAAGACCTACCCCGAAAATAAGACCTAGTGTGTTTTTGGGAGCCAAAAAATATATAAGACAGTGTCTTATTTTCGGGGAAACATGGTAGTTTTGTATCCAAGTTAAATAAAAATAAATGAATCATAAACTATTTCATCAGAGCCCACTATTAAACAAGATTAATCTAATAAAATTAGTAAATTAGATACAACATTGTTGTATAATAATAGATGATAAATTAATAAGAATAGTAAGAATAGCAGAATTTGTTTGTTGGCTGCATAAAACAAAATTATGTTTCTTCATTAAGAAGGTATGCAATGCAGTATCATGAAGTTCTGTCCTGGATCCAGATTCAACAACTTCATAAATGACTTAGATCAGGGAAGAGAAGGGATAATAATAATACTTGTGGATGATACAAAGCTGGGGTAGGGGGAGAAGCTAGGATCAAGATTCAAAAAGGGTGTGGTATATTTGAACATTGAGGCCTAACAAAGTGTTCAATAAAGTATTGATTAATAAGGACAACTGTTGGGTGCTTCACTTAAACGGTAAGCAGGTATAAGATAGGTAGTACTTGATTTAGAAATAATACTTGTAAGAAATCTGACAGCCTTGGTAGGCCACTGTTTAAGCATGATGTGATGACCCGGGGTGTGGCACAAAGGCAATACAGTCAAATAATAAGTAGGAGTCCCTTTATTTGCTCAGTTTTGCCCCCAATGTCCTGGTTACCTTCTGGGATGGAGAAAAACTCTCACAGGAACAGCCTTTGACTGCAGAGATTTAAGTCCAAAACATTGTCAGCAAAAACTGTAACTATAAGTCCAATCAAGGCAAGATGGGGTAATAAGTCCAGCAGGGCAAGAGAAGGGATTCCAGACATGAAGGATATGCAAGCTGAGTGCGGCTTCTGCTGGAACAAACGTGATCTGCCAGGAATGCAGATAACCAAAGTCAACACAGAATAAATCACGTTTGTTCCAGCAGAAGCCGCACTCAGCTTGCATATCTTTTAAACTCTCTTCCCAGGTGTGCCTAATGAAGGGAATCGGGGCCCTTTCCTCCCCCGAAAGTCATGCAACACACGTTGCTCTCTTTTCTGTTCCTCCCTGCATGCCCTAGGATGAAGAGGGGAGTGCGCCTAGGTCTTCCTCTGAACTCCCTCTCCCTTGTTCTACCTCTTCCCTGTTCTGCCCAGCCACCTTCCCCAGTTTCCTCCACAGCCAATGGAGCCACACTCCCACTCCCTGTTAGCTATTCATCTTCCTCCTAAGATTCAGATTCTGATAGGGTCATGACACATGACCACAGTTTAAGCACGACCAGTTTAAGCAAGTGCCAAAATATCCAGTTCATTTAGGTTGCATCAGTAAAGGTATAGTGTCAAGATCAAGGGAATTGATAGTATTGTTCTATGAGCATACCATACCTGTAATCCTTTGTCCAGTTTTGGTTACACAAAGCAAAAAGGACTCTGAGAAATTGGAAATAGAACAGAGAATAGTGACAAAGATGGTAAGGAGTTTGGAAGCCAAATTCGATGAGGAGAGCTTAAAGGAACTTGTGCTTACTTAAAGAAGAAAAGGTTAAGGAAGGGGAGATGATACTAGTCTTCCAATACACTGAATGATATTACAGGAAAGAGGATGTGCATTTATTCCCTACATCAGGGGTGTCAAATTCGTGTCATCATATTGTCATCATGTGACGTATTACAACTTTTCCCCCTTCACTAAAATGGGGGTGGGGGTGGCCAGCATGTGATGCATGTGGCCTGCAGGCCACAAGTTTGACACTCCTTCCCTACATCAGTCAAGGATGAGAAAGAACCAATGGATAGAAGCTTAACAAAGAGATCCAGACTTTATATAAGGAGTAATCCATTAAGCAACAGAATAATCTGACTCCTGAAATTATGGGTGCTCCATCAGTGGAAGTTTTCTATACAAGATTAGACAGTCATTTATCTGGCATAGTACATGACTCCTGCATTGAATAAGGAGTTGGATTAAAGACCTTTAAAGTCCTTTTCAACCTTGTGATTCTATGAATGTGAGACTCCATTTTATCTTCTCCTTTAAAAAAAAAAGGGGGGGGGAATACAAGTCTATATTATGAAGTTGCTTTAACCATAACCTAACCAATATTACCTAAACTTACAATGCAGATAATGTATGTTAGGTATAGGCTCAGAATTTCTTGCCTTCAAGTAAATAAATATGCTTGTTTTCCAATGCTGCCTAATTCCATATCTCACTTAATCCTTCAAAGTGTGGAATACAATAAGCAATTGGTCCTTCCCATTTTACTATGGTGACTGTACTTATCAAACTGTGCTAAAAGAGATTGTATGGTATTATAGTTGGAATAAATAGGACACACACAAAATTACAGCATTTTAGGTGCTTCTGCTATTACTTTGTAATCTCAGTTTTCTATTGTGGGCATCATACAAACTATGCAAGCTTATAAAACATGATACGTTAATTTTATTTTCACATAGTAAAAGTGTTATTCTTTCACTTCTCATTTCAGAAGATGTTAAAGTCATGCATATGCACACAAAGGTACAGCAATCCCTGTTTTTAAGATAATCTAAAGTAAGTTTCCACTTCTATATTCTACAAGATACTATCCTTTGGGGTACTCAGTTTGCCAGCCTTGTTTCTTCCCTTAAACTTGAAGCAGAGAAAGTAAAAATACTACAAAGATTCAGCTGAAACCCCAAAGACACAAGCAGTTTGCACTGCATCCTTTTTCTTCATAAATACAGCTGAAACTGTGACTGAATAATTGGCTAAGTGCCTGTTAGCTAAATAAGGGAAAGGAAATTTTCACTTACTATTCAAAGCCATAGATACTTTCTGCCAATGGATTTTAACATGGATTTTGGTTGCTAGTTTAGTAGAGTGTGTATGGACATCAAGTACCATAGAGCTATCTCCTTTTCTCTGTTCTTATGCTTAAGATTGACGGAGAAAATACACAGGAAGCAAATCATGTAAAAATAGAGTTTATCTGGTCTTCTTGTAGTCATCTGCTATAGTTAAATCCAATCAGAACTATTACAACTCACAGATCTTTAACCTTCTATACTCAGGAAAGTATACTTCTATAACTAAGGAAAGGCTACTATCACCTGAGTGTGAATAAATGTGTGGTGGAGCAGTGGTTAGAATGCAGTATTGCAGCCTGACACACTGTTCACTGCCAGGAGTTTGATTGTCATCGGTTCAAAGTTGACTCAGCCTCCCATCCTTCTGAAGTTAGTAAAATGAAGACCCAGATTGTTGTGGCAATATACTGACTCTGTAAACCATTTAGAGAGGGCTGTAAAACAATATTAAGTCGTATATAAATCTAAGTGTTATTTATATTGATAATATGGACACTTCTGTAAAAGCTTCTGAGAGGAATTTATCAGGCACATATTTCCCCATCTGAAGCTTGAAGTGTGTAGATAAGATGTTCAAAGTTTTTCTAACATACAGTATACTCACCAACATCATATAGAAAACTGAATTCCCAAAACATTGGAAAGATATATATATTTGTTTTCGTAGATTTTCACGGGTAAAGGTATGTAGGTCTTGGTGTATTCGGGTCTTGTCCCGTGTAAGATTGAGAATACCTTGGCAACGTTTCGACGAAATCTCATCCGTCATCTTCAGGCTGGTGTCTTCAGCTTCGTTCTCCTGGGAGAAGTGTGTGATTGTGGCTGTTTTCCCTTTTAAACTCTAGAGTTGGCTGTGTTGTTACTTCTTGATTGGTTTGTGGAGTTGATGTATGCAGATTGGATGGCTTTTTCCTGAGACCCTGTGTGGCTGAGGTGCTGGCTGTGTGTCTCTCAGCCTTTTGTGTTGTAACGACCTGGGTAATGGGCTGTGTGATGACCTTCTGAGTTCTATTGTTGTGACGTCCTGGGTGTGGTGCTGTAATCTCCTGGGTCGTTGTCTGTGCTGCAACCTCCTGATGTTTTGTGTTGTGATCTCCTGAGTTCTGTGATGTAGTATCCTGGGTGGAAGGCTGTGATGTGGCATTCTGGGCCTTGGTTTGGCTCCGAGTTTGAGGTCTGGCTATGTGTTTATAGCGTGTGTCAGTTTGCTTAGTTTGGGGGTTGTAGGGGGGTGTAGCAGGTGGTGTTGCAGCCATGGTCTGGTTTCTGGATGGTGGTTGCCTTTCATCTGTGGCGTGGGCTTGGGTTTGAGTCTGGTGAAGGAGATTGGTGGTGGCATCATGTGTTATTTTGGGTCCGGTGTTGGTTCCCATCACTAAATGGGAAGCATAAGACATTTTGCAATAAATTGAAGGAGGTCTCAAACTCAAGGGACATCTTTGAATCAAGAAAATACAACCAATAGAGTTTTTCCTCTACTATTATCTTCAATGTAAGTTATAAATTAAGTATGATGTCACTATATGTATATCAATCACTAATTTTGCTGTTGTTTTCCTAGGTAACTGTCATCTTTGATTTGTTAACCCACCTACCTTAAGTCCCTGAAAATATACTTCTGAGCTGACATATGCATTATTATGTGCATATATTCCAAACTCCAGACAGTTTTTCTGAGAAAGTCTGGGGTTATAAAATATATTTTACAATATTTTCTTCTGCCAGGGACTAGGTGCATATATCTGTCTGCTAGGTCTGTATATCTAAAGTTTTGGTGTTGTGTTTGGGGTACATTTGGAACAAAAAAATCCCATACTTTAGAGAATTGTTTTCTTTTATCATTCCTTACATTATAAACTTTTTTTTTTACATTCTTGCATTTGAGTATACATTTTATGCTTCATTTCTAAAGGCTGTACCTGTATGGTTGCTTCACACATACTGTTTCTTCTATATCAAAAGGAATATGTAAGCATGTTATGATTTCTTTAGATGTTCATCCATTTGATTGGTTCTGCCAATTAACAAAGGTATGGGTTTCCCTTCAATGTCATTGCCTATGGAAGAATGATCAAGCTCTCAATCTCATGCAGAACCTGCATATAGGGCATTGGGTTGACTCAAACTCTGCTTTCCAAAGCAATTAGGATATCAATACTTTGACAACCACAGAGATCTTCTAATTAGCAAAACAAGTATATCACTTGGTGAATGTCATTTTGATTCACAAAAATAAAGAAATAAATAATCAAATGTTTTAAAATTAATTGAAGGTGGTTTTTTTAGCATATGGCTGGCTGCCTCAGTGAAAGGAATTTTTTTGCAGTCTTATCTTTAACCATGGAATGCGGGATTCAAATGTTTTAACAAGTGGTTATGTGGGGGTGGCTGGGTGGGCATGGCTGGGTGGGTGTGGCCATGTAACTGGGTAGGCGGGGCTTATTTTTTTGCAACACCCCCTCTGGTTTTTGTCCCTTCTGGACCTCAGGGAAGCCTCCTGGGGGCATGTTTCTGCTCCCAGAAGGCTTCCCTGGGGCCCAGGAAGGCAAAAAATGAAGCCTAGTGAGGCACGCAGCATCCTCTCCCACACCCCTGCCCCTTTTTGCCTCCTGGGCCTCAGGGAAGCCTCCTGGGTGAAGCAGTAAGACAGCGAGGGGGATCCCGGCACAGTTGATCATTGGAACAGCTGATCGTTGGGAGGAGAAAAAAAAAAGAAATACCTTAAGGAGTAACAGGACAGGGGAGAGTGCAGTCAGCAATGTCAGGCATACATATGATGTCGCGCATGCATGATAAGGACTGACTGGTTGGGGAGGGGAGGGGCAGGTGGAGAGGGTCGGGGCCAGCCACAGATATGATTTGCCAGTTTTCCAAATTAAGAGGAATCATAACAATCGGATCTATAAAACCGGTCCAAATTGGTAGAATCCCACCCTTGGGGATGCCTGAATGCTGAGTTTGAACTATAAAATCATGGAAGATTGGATTGCGAATATGACAGAATTAGCAGAAATGACAAAATTGACTTTTTAAAATTAGGAATAAACAATAGGACTTCCTTAAAAGTCTAGAAACCTTTTATGAGCTTTTTATTAAAAATGGATAAAAATGATGATTTCTGGATTTCGATTGAATATGAGAAAAAGTGAATGATAGGAAGAAATGACAACTATCTTTTAACTGCTGTAAGAAAATTGGAATTCATTTCTTTAAATATTTCTTTTCTTACCTTCTCTTTTTTATAATTTTATTTTCTGCATTTTTTAAAACCTGTTTAAAACAATTCCAATAAGTTATGACAAAATATTAAAACCTTTCATCTAACAACAACAAAAAACCTACCAAAACCTACCAAACCTACCAATAAAAATGTTACCTGTAGACTTGAATCCCACTGATATAATACATTCAATTAAGTTGTTCAGTTATTAGGATTAATGATAACTAATATATATTGTTGTTAAAACATTAAAATGTTTTAATAAATTGTTCTGGTTATTGTTGTTTATAGAAAATGTCAATCCACCTAGAATCTATTAATTTGACAGAATAGAAATATTGTAATAAATTACTTGGAAAATGAACACTTGATAACTCTGTGCTACCTAAATTGGAAAGTTAATAGTGAAGGAATAAAAAAGAGTCCTTCAGTTCATCAATCCAATTCCTCCCTCCACTATTTTCTTGGTAAATAGCAATGGCAGATTGTTAACAACATTTTTCCAGTTCTACAGGTGGAAGTTACAAAAAGAAATTGAAACTATTTCCTTACAAATAGACTATAAGAACAACTAGTTATTATAGTTGTTCTTCCATTGAATGACAGATGACAGTCTTATTTTATTTCTCTTTGCATCATACTTATTTTTACAGTCTCTTTGCATCATACAGATTATTAGAAAAAGAATTAAGAATTCAAAAATAAACTTTAATGAGTCTCTTTGCCGAAACTTTAAATTCAAATTGTTATGTATGCAGGTTTAAAGTCATTGGTTTAGTTTGAACTGTTCTTGTAAAATGTAAGAAATGATTGGTTTAAAAAGTGCGGGAAAACCCTGCACTCTGATTGGCTGGCAACTGTGGCTGCTGGCTATAAGTAGCAGCCGCAGCCCAGCCAAAGTGGGTTCGTTCCGAGCTGTAGTCACTAATAAACAAAGAGCTTGAAGCACTCCGCGTCTGTCTCTTCATGCAAACTTAACACTGGCGACGAAGGTGGGATCTCCCTGAAGAAGAAGGCAACGTGGAACAGAAGAAGAGAGAGATGGCTGCGCTGAACACACCCCCAGCCCCGTTTCGATCTGACGGCAGAAGACTGGGAGATGTATGCAGATCGTTTCCAAATGTATTTGCAAGGAAACGATCTTGCCGACATTTCCAAGAAGCGGAGGAGGGCGGTCTTTCTCACGCACTGCAGTCCGGTAGTTTTCAAGATGGCTAAGGCATTGGCAGGAGCTGCAGACGTGAAGGTAATGGAATGGCCTGACTTAGAAAAGTTGTTAAGACCCCATTACACCCCACAAGTATCGTGCCTCATTAAGAGACACGAATTTTACTGTCGGGATCAAGGGGAAAGCGAAAACGTAAACAACTTCGTGGCAAGTTTAAGAGACATTGGGGGTGCATGTGAATTTAACAATTTAGAAGAGGCCATGCACAATCGATTTGTTCTGGGTCTTAAAGACAGGGTGTTACAGAGCAAGTTATTAATGAGACCTAATATCACGCTGAAGGAAGCAATAGAAGAGGCCTCTTCAGCAGAAGCTACCAAGTCCTCAGCAGCAGCCATGAAGAAAATTAACATGGCCACAAGCCATCATGATGTGGAAAAGTCCACAACAACTCATTGTGAGCAAATAGATTCTGAGTCAGACTGTAGTGAGGTGGAGGAAGGAATTTATAGACTCAGAATGGAGTGGAAAAAGAAAGACCTGGGAAGAAAGAGGCAAGATTTCTACTGCAGAGGTTGTGGGGGAAGCCACCCCGCACTGAATGCAAGTTCCTAGATACCATCTGCCTCCGTTGTGAAAAAAGAGGACACCTAGCAAGAGTCTGCAAATCATCCAGAACTCCACCCAACAGAAGGAAGTTTCCTGACAAAGAATTCAAGCCCAACAACCTCAGTGAGAAAATGGGCGCAGCACAGAAGCAAAGGGAAGAATGAAACTCATCAGACAGTAACTATTGGTCATTCTTCTTCTATCAATAACAGAAAAGTGCATGTCAAGGTAGTAACTGAAGGAAGGCCTTGCCAAATGGAAGTGGACTCAGGCTCATATTTATCTATGGTGTCATGGGACACTATTCACAGACTACTCCCAAACATTCAGAAGAATCATTTCAAGAAGCAAGCACTGACTCTTAAAGACTACCAAGGGAACAAGATTCCAGTAGTTGGAACAAGAGAATTCAACGTGAAGTTCAAAGGCCACACCAAACGCTTGCCTCTGACCATCGTGGACAAGGATCGCCCAAGCTTGCTGGGACTTGAGCGGTTCAAGCCACTAGGCATCGAGGTGACTGGCATCAATCACGTGAGCAACACTGAATGGGAGGAGGCCTTGAAGTCTGAGTTTACAGAGGTCTTCAGCAAAGAATTGGGCAAGTATATGGGGACCCCTATCACTTTCAACCTAGATCCCAAGGTGCCCCCAATTTGTTTAAAGCCCAGAAGGGTCCCATTTGCCTTAAAGGAAAAAATTGATGCACAATTAGATAAACTAATAGCTCAAGGAGTTTTAGAGCTCACTGACCACTCCAGGTGGGAGACACCCATAGTCACACCAGTCAAGACTGATGGGTCAGTAAGAATTTGTGGAGACTATAAGGGGACATTGAACCATGCGCTTCAGCAGAGCGCATATCCAGTTCCAGTGGTGCATCATTTATTACATTCACTTGGCAGGGGTACAGTCTTTGCCAAATTGGATCTGGCCCAGGCATATCAACAATTAACAGTTGATGATGCCACTGCAGAGGCCCAAACCATTGTGACTCATAGAGGTGCTTTCAAATGTAAAACAGATTTGCAAGCCTTCCTTGGACTCATTAACTTTTATCACATGTTCCTACCTCAGAAGGCAACCATTGCAGAACCACTGCACAGATTATTAGACAAAAAGTCTGCGTGGGTCTGGGGCAGAAAAGAACAATCTGCATTTAACAATATTAAAAGACTAATCACGTCTGATGCTGTACTGATATAGTTCTCTGAGAATTTGCCTGTTGTACTGACTTGTGATGCATCCTCTTTTGGAGTGGGGGTTTGAGCCACAGGCTTCCCAGCAGGAGGGAAGCTCCTATTGCATTTTACTCTCGCACCTTGACCAAAGCAGAGAGGAACTACAGCCAACTGGACAAGGAAGCCTTGGCAACTGTTGCAGCTGTCAAGAAATTCTATGAGTATTTATATGGGAGAACATTTACCATTGTCACAGATCACAAACCTCTGTTAGGCATTGTGGCAGGAGACAAATCTACGCCCACCATCCTGTCACCAAGAATGCTGACATGGACTGAATTTCTTGCTGCTTATTCATACAAACTCATCCATAGGCCTGGCAAAGACATTGGGCATGCAGATGCTTTGAGTCGCTGCCCACTTCCTTCTCACACTGAGGACTTTGCTCCTGAGACTTACAACTTTTTCCTAGAAACTGTTGCCAAGCTTCCAGTACACACTGCTGAAATTGCCAGAGAGACTGCCAAAGGCCCCTTATTGGCTCCTGTTATAGGCTGGATTAAGAAAGATTGGCCTCTTCAAGTTCTACCACAACTTGCCCAAACTTTTAAATCCAGGCAAACTGAATTATCTGTATTAAGAGGATGTATTTTGTGGGGTAACAGGGTGGTTATTCCTACAAAACTGCAAAAAGAGGTTTTGGAAATGTTACATGAGGGTCATCCAGGTATTGTCAGAATGAAGGGATTGGCCAGGAGTTATGTATGATGGCCAGGTATTGACAAAATGTTTGAAAACTGGGTTGCATCTTGTCCCAACTGTCAGGTAGTCAGGCCTGCCCCACCTCTCGCCCCCACACAGGAATGGGAATGTCCTAGGGGCCCATGGTCCAGGATTCACATTGATTTTGCTGGCCCTACCAGAGGGCACACTTTCCTTATTATAGTAGATGCATACTCCAAATGGCTAGAGGTTATCCCTATCGCATCCACCACAGCTGAAGCTGTCATCAAACAGCTTAAGAAACTTTTTGTAACTCATGGGTTACCTGATGTGCTTGTTTCTGACAATGGTCCTCAATTTACATCCAACCTTTTTGAATCATATTTAGCACAGCAGGGTATAAGACACGCCCTTACAGCCCCTGGGCATCCTTTGGCTAACGGACTTAGGTGCTGACATTGGGTTGGAGATGGATTGGGAGGACAGACCAGGTTGTAGTAACCAAACAGGTTCTACCATTACTAGAAGTCCTAGTAAGGAAATGTCAGCAGACACATTTCTTCCCTCACAAGATGAGAACCTTAAAACATCTGAACCACGTAGGTCTCAACGTACACATAGGAGCCCCACCTATTTAAAAGAATATATTAGATAGATGGGGTTTGAGTATGGACTGAACCTAGTGGGGAGGGGTGTTATGTATGCAGGTTTAAAGTCATTGGTTTAGTTTGAACTGTTCTTGTAAAATGTAAGAAATGATTGGTTTAAAAAGTGCGGGAAAACCCTGCACTCTGATTGGCTGGCAATTGCGGCTGCTAGCTATAAGTAGCAGCCGCAGCCCAGCCAAAGTGGGTTCGTTCTGAGCTGTAGTCACTAATAAACAAAGAGCTTGAAGCACTCTGCGTCTGTCTCTTCATGCAAACTGAACACAAATAGATTCTTGAAGTGTTGTATATTAACTTGCTCCTTATTATTTTCATTACATAGCACTTATTTTCCAATAAATAAATACTTTCCATGTAGTCAAAAGTAGTTAATTGTAACCCACTATCTGCTGCTAGATAAATGGATTTTTTATCCCCGGCTTGTACTAATTGTAGAAAGAATTGATACTTAGCACAATTTGTCTTCAGTTAGGATATAGTAACTATAGCTGATATGGTAGACATGAGTAAAGACTGAGAGAAAAGTTATCTATTTGTTTTTGGAAACACTTAAAGGCAAAAGGCTGCAGCAGGTCAGATTATACTGAACACCAGCAAGAAATAAAAATATGCCAAGTAAAGCAATAAGTAAGAAAATGGATAAAACAAAGCCATTGCTTCCATTTTGGCAAAGATGAGGCAGCAAAAAGCTTAGTCTTGCATAAATGTCAAGTTCTACTTGACACGGGACAGAAATCTTTCTGTTCCTAAGTAAACTCGTATATATCTTTCCCTTCAGTGGTATATCTTTCAGCTATTGCTGACACAGATCTGATAGCTCTCCCTTTATACATTGAAAGACTACTGCCCAGTGAGCTCTAGAATACAGTCATTTACAACAATCTCCTGTGTGTTACTGAACAAAACAATGGCTTATGTATGTTGCTATAACAAGTATCAATAATATTGTCAATGGCAGCAAGAGTGGATAGCATACTGGACTAGAAGTAAAAGACTCGGTTCTGGTTATACTCTGGGCATCAGAGTCAGTTGGGCCCAGATCTTGGCTAGAAGTTAAAAAAGAACCACCTACAAATTTGCACTGGTTGGAGGAGTAGATTTAGTACAGGGTCAATCTATAGTGGTTTGTTCTAGGCCACAGGTGTCAAACTTGATCGTGTCACATGATGTATTATGATGTAGCATGACATTTTTTTGCCTTTGTGAAGCCGGGGTTGGTGTGGCCTTTATGTGATGCACCTGACCTGCGGGCAGCCAGTTTGACACCCCTGTAATCTAGGCTAAGAATAAATATTTATATTTATAAATAAATAGTTACAAATATATTGGTTAAATGCTCTAATTGTAATCTTTCTGGGCTAAATATATATTTTACAGTTTTTAAAATATAATCATTTGTGTTTAATTTTATTTAAAGCAATATTCTCCATAGTATCTTAGCAGTAAGTGGATATTCAAATTTAGCTATATAAATGCAATGAAATAGAAGTGTTTTGCCCATGAATTAATATAGGCATTACATTTTAAAGATAGAAAATAAAATAAAATGTCACATCTCTACTTTCATGTATGTTTTTTTAAAAATAAGCTCTAGTACATCATATCTTATAGTTATATCTGTACAACATTTTACAACTATACAGTGTTGGATGAGGTATATCACTCCATGTGGAAAGACCGTGTGAAAATCACACCATTTAATATCCCTATTAGATATTTATAAAGATAACAGTTTTACTAACTTCAAATACTAGAATCCCTTTTGAGAAGGAAGCCTAAATTAAGCATTTTCAATAAATTATGTGCATTGGACTCACATTCCACTATTCATCATAAGAAACAGCACTTGAGTTTTATTTCATTTACTTCAATTCTATTTGCATTAAATAACATAATGTACACTGTATATTCATAAAATCCAATATAACAACAATTTGGAGAAACAGTCTTCATAAACCTGATACGGAAAACTCTGAAGTGAAACACAAACTTCAATTCATATATTGGAAATTAATGAAATTCACAACATAGTCTTGGAAAAGCATTGACATTCACATTATTTTATAATCTACAGGAGAATGCTTATAAAATAATATACTATTAGTTCATGATTCAAGAAAAAATATCTAAAAAATATAAGGCATTTCAAATTTATATTAGAAATACAGAGAATATAAAGGATGAATTTATTCTGCTTAGCGGACTTGTAAAAAGTCAGAAAATGTTTCAAATATATATACGGAATATATATATATTTGAATAAATATATATACGGAAAGAAAGATGTTTAAAGGTTAAGATTCACCTTAAAACCAGTACTCACAAGTTTGATGGATAGGTAACTCTTAAAAGTCATAGAAGATTGTTTTTATATATGATCAGTGCTGCAAACAATGATATGTGCAAAAATTGAAAGAATTGTACTGGTTTGTGTATAATGGGAAATCACAATTTCCACCCATGTGAATAAGATTGACTTCCTATGCTCCTCTTTAACTCAGCTTCCATAGTCATGTCAGTTAGACTTTTTTCTTCTTTCTTTAACTATCAATGATTCACACTGTATTAAATTATTTTCTTAATATGAAAAAGATCATAATTTTGGCTTATTCAAAACTATATTGTTCTTTACCTTCTGATATAATGTAAAATTGAACAGTTCTAGGCAACCTAGAACTGCAAGATTTTATATCGACCGGTAAATTTCCAGTTATGCTAAAGTATGTTCTACTTTGGACAAGTTTCCTTGCTCTTTTCAGGTAGGAAAACATAAAAATATCTAATATTTTTATAGTAGGTCTTGTTTAATACAACCAATATATGTATTATATTACATTATAACATGATATAATATATAACTTTACAATCCGCATCAGGATATGCATGTGATATTAACCACCTGACTTTGCATTAGTGCATTTGCCTCAATTCACTGCAATCCTAATCCCCTTCCAAATAGCTTACATGTATTCATCAAAAACTAATGGTCACTCTCCACTAATGTTGTGTAATCCACTCTTGTGGATACACTCAAGAAGAACAAGATAGACCTGTATAGAGTCCTTGGCTTACAACCATTCATTTGGCAACCCTTTGAAGTTATAGTAGCACTGAGAAAATATCACCAGTCCTCACACTTATGACTATTGCAGTTACATGATCAAAATTCCGGCACAGCAACCAACCTTGCATTTATGATGTTTGCAGCATCTTGGAGTCATGTGACTGCCATTTGCAACCTTCCCAGCCAGCTTCTCACAAGCAAAGTCACTGAGAAAAGCCATATTTCTTAATGACTGTACTTAACATTGGCAGTAATTTTTTTTTAATTACATTTATATGCCACCCTTCTCCGAAGACTCAGGGCGGCTTACAATTTTTGGAGCACAACCCAATGCGCTCAGCAATAGCCTTCATTCCATTGTATATGCCTGCTTATTACTAAGCGGCATTTTTACAAAGTCAGCTTATTGCCCCCAACAATCTTGGGTCCTCAATTTACCTACCCCGAGAGGATGGAAGGCTGAGTCAACCTTGAGCCTGGTGGGATTTGAGCCTACAGTAATTGTAGACAGCTGGATCTTAAGAGCAGGCATTTAACAGCCTGAGCCACCAAGGACTCATTTGCTTAAAACAGTAGCAAAAAAAGTTGTAAAAACTTACTTAACAACTATCTTAGCCCCAGAAATTTTAGTTCTAATTGTAGTCATAAGTAAGGACTACCTAGTATGTTCAAGTCTATGAATGTTGTGGATTATGCAAATCTTTTATACAAAAGTCAATAATTATTCTTTAATTCTATTAAGTTACAGGAATACAGGTTCAGCTATAGAGAAGAATCACAGAGATATAAACTTGGATTTTAAATGTAAAGCAGAAAATATTTAGATATCATTTATAAACTTGTGTGGAATTCCCTTAGAACAAGTAGGTCGACAAATAATGAAGAATCACAACTTGTTCACTGTAATTTCTTTGAAGGAACCCCTCCATTTGGAACTTTCTTAAAGGCAGAATTTTTGTTAAGGATACTCTGATGGGGCATCTGCCCATACCCCATACCTTCACACCCAAAAAATGTTTGCAAAAAAAAGAGCATGTCATGTTGAAGATTTTTGATTGTATTAACTTAACATATATTGACAGTCAAATGTATATTAAATAAGTACCATTCCCTATCTATCTACACTTCATCAAGGTTTAGTTAGTTAACACAAGTTCATGTAGGGTGATCTGATAATTTGTCATTATCATTTTCCAGAGATCATAAAATGTATCTATATACATTTTATCCAAATAAGATCCTGAATGCAAGCACATTGTGATATGGTCAGAAACTATTATCCTAGATCTTTTATTCCTAAATGAATATCACCACCTGTGCAGTACTGTGTACAACCAGTACTTGTCAGAATTTGTGGGCTACAGCAATAACTAAACATATCCTTAATGTAATTACTTTAAATAAGCACATTTATGTGCAACATGCATACAATTCCAAGCCAAATAGATAAAATCTGAACTGGAATGTGCAAAATTTATAAAGCACGCAACCCTTTTTATAATCATAATGGTGAAACTCTGACTTCTACAGCCAGCTTTCTCTTTGGCTTTCTTAGTTAAATCATTATGCGTGGAAGTTGACATACTGTTGCCTGAGATAAGTTGATGAAAGGAAGGAATTGTGCTTGCTTTTTTTTCATAGTGTGTCTCTCTCTGCTGGATGCCAATACACATTACATCTCTCTCTCCCTCTCTCCCTCCCTCCCTCTCTCTTTCTCTCTCTCTCTGTCTCTCTCTCTTCCTTCCTTCCTTTCTCTAGCTCTCTATCTCTCCCTCCTTCTCCCTGACCCCAGATACTAACACAGAATTAAATGCTTACTAAAACTAACTGCCTATACATATTTGAGAAACTCTAAAAAAGGAATAAAATCTGTACATGTTTGTTCTTCATCACTACCCTGCAGACTGCATGCATCTTTGCAGCAAATGCATTCTGGGCACCTTATATCTGTAGATAAACTTCAGAGCTGCAAGGTTAAGTGGGAAATAGAAATCCAATGACCCCTAGCTGGGCAAGTGAGCTTAACGACTTCGCTAGTGCCATATGTACACAGTGAAGCTGAACATACACCTTTCTGTGCTACTTAGGAAAGGGGGAGATCAAACCAGGATCTTACACTATGCATTTTAAAATGAAAGTCTATAAAAACAGGAAAAACCCTACCCCAAAGGGTTAATTACTAAATCTCAATAGGGAAGGGCCATGGTGAGGGAGAGAGGGAAAGGGAGGGAGAGAGAGGGGGGAGGGAGGGGGAGAGAGAGATCTAAAGTCACAGATAACACTGGTTTGGTGTTTCAGAAGCTTTCTATCACAAAACGCAAGTCAGATGAATTGCTTGCTAAATCCTATTACTCCATGTGGAAAATCTTACATGCAAGTTAACAAGGCTGAAGAGCTGAGGAATGGTGCTTCTGACAGTATATTCCAACATCAGAACACTCTTAGCTCATGAAATGAATAGGAGACTGCTGCTTTGCATTCTAAAACCTCTCTCACTAATATCAAAATACAAGGGATACACACTATTTTCCTGCATGTAATAAAAATGCACTTCTAGCCGCAAAACAGGGAGGTGGATGAAAAAATGCTCAGGTTCAAAGGCAGAGTCTGCTAGTTGTCAAGTTTTATTCTACAGAAATGGAGTAAAAACTTTGTGTTGTCACTATGTTTGCTGAAGAACTATTCCCTGGATCTTTGACAGCTGTGCAATATCTGTTCTTTGCATAAATTACTCTCTTCTAAATCACATCCAGTAATTTTATTGCCACAATATGCAGAATGCAGATACTGATGCAGGCATAGTTTCTATAACACAGAAGTTTAAATACAGTAGAACAGATTGCAGTGTAAGGATTTGTTTATTTATATGAATAAGAGGGAGTTTTAATTCAAGATTTAAAGTGCCTAGGATTTATATAATCTCAATTTGAACAGGCAGTACAAACACCAAGATGCAGCTTCCCATCACCAGCCAGTCAAGTCACACACATATGCACTGAACTTAGCTCTCCTTCTAGGCTTAACAAGGAAAACCACACAGGCAACTCAGAATCAATCACCTGACAAGAAACCATGCACATTTGAAATTGCAACATTGCACTTAAGCTGTCCAAAGATATATTTTTTAAAACATCATAAATGAATTATGTTGTTAAATGGGTTTTAATCCATTTGTACAAGAGCCAGAACAACTAGCAAATAATTCTCTTAAGTAGTGCTTAAATTTTAGAAGAGTGTGATAATGGAGAGGGAAGAAAACCAGTTACTTCCATAATGACTTTTCTCTGACCTCTCACATTATGTACACTGCCTTGAGTTGGACAAAACAAAAATCAGGATATAATTCAAATAAATAAATGATGTGGGTGGGTGCTCAGGGCTTTCTTCTGCCATTTAAATGTTGGCAAGAAGGGAAAGACAACTTGGATATTTCCCTTCTGGCTACTTATTTTCTCCTTCATTTGTCTGGATAACAAACTAACCCAGAGGTATATGAAAGATCAGCAACAGAAATGATCCAATAGAAACAGCTCCATGCAAGCACATTTAGATATATTTCATATAATCATTCAGGAGCTATAGAAGACAAGTTTTTGAAGACTGACCACAAATCCTATTTACAACAAACATCAAATATTCGCAGAAAATTCTTTAAAAAAAAAAAGCAACAGCCACATGGTTAATATACATTGGGAAGTCTTTTCAATTTTCTGACAAATGTAGGATTTGGGGAAGGGGAGGATGAATTGGACAAAATGCCCTTAGAAACAGGGTGGGGAAATTACACTTGGGAGACAAGCGGGCATGATTAATCAAAATCGGTCTCACACGAACACCTTAGTCACATCCACACGACCAGGAGCACACACACTCGTCCTTCCCACCCCTCCATTCGCAACCCCGGTCAGGACTCTCAAGCGGGAGACAAGAAGACGGTAAGAAAAGTTGGCCGATCGCCCCCTACCTGAGGATAGCTGTGTCTCCCTGCCTCACCGTGATGTTGTCAGTGCCTCGGTTATAATCCACGCTGCGGACCGGCAGCCCTGTAGGGAGAAGGCAAAGCAGTCTCAGTAGGACCAACGGGAATTGTCTCCGATCGGGCTGAGCCCTTCCCACCATGGCTGGAGTTGCAAAGGATGGACTTTTTTTTGTCCTCTCTCTTTCTCAATCACTCTCGGTGCTTGGAGGATGGTGGACTTAAACCCAGAAAAGAGAACAGGGAGAGGGGCAGCAGGCGAGAGAGAGGTACAGTGATATCCGGCCAGCGATCGCAAAACGCACAACTCTGCCTGTCCAGTTGATAGTTCTCTCGGCTTCTTGGGGGTGGGGGGGTGTCTCCTTCCCGACCTGGTCCTCGTTCGCTGCTTCCTGGCTTCTTTTTACGCTTCTCCTCCCCCAACCCTCTCCCTTGCGATGCCTTGGGGTTGGAAAGAGATAATGTCTTGTTGTTTCGCGCGCGCGCTCTTTTTGCTTGTTTAAGTCCCCCACAGGCAAGCCGGACAGGGATGGAAGCGAAGAAAAGAGGCGAGGAGGCGGTTACACGCACACACAACCATAAAAATAAAAATAGACGAGGGTAGGGACGGAGAAGCCAGACCCCGACGGGAGGGGAAAAGACGAAAGCAAACAAATCAAGGCGTCCGAAAGAGCTCCGAAAGGGCAAGCGAGCCCCCTAAGGCGAGAAGCTGCGACTTCGCCTGCCTGCCTCCCCCCCTCCTCCTGCTCCTCCAGCGCGTGGATGCTTTTGCTAGAGCGAGCGGCGCAGCAGTCTCTGCGCTCGGCTCTCTCCCTAACCCACTTTCCCAGGCGGAGCGAAGGGAGGAGGGAACGGGCGAGCGGCTCAGCGGTGGAGGGAGGTGGGGGGGGGAAGAGGGTCTCCTCGCTGCCTGACTCGGAGGAAACTCGCTTCCACGCGCTCGTCGTCCCCCCCCTCCCCACTCCAGGAAGCCACTCGGCCAGCTGCGCCGTGCATCCTCTCTCCCCTGGAGCCGCTGCCTGGTCAGCCTGTCCCGGGCAAACCGCCGGTGCTCTTTTAGGTTGTCACGACAACAGCTTCACTGGAGGCATGCCCCCACTTCTAAAAAGAGGGGTGGTAGGCCGTTAGGAGGAGAAAAAAAAGGAAAGAAACTGGATGGGTGGCAGAAGGAAGGGTTGGGAGACTGAAAGGAAGGGAGAGAAACAAAAGGCTGTGGGAATTGGGAAAGAGGGAAGGAAAGCATATAAAAAGAGTGAGGTGACATTGGGCAAGTGAGAATGAAGAAGCAGAGTCCAATCTCATTCAGTGTGAGCAGCCATACTGTTATTAGATTTCTTCTTCTTCTTTAATTCTGAAAGCCTAGAGCTGTTCTTTTGCTCAGCAGAACTGAACTTCTGTGAGGCATTGGCTGAATATACGAGCAGCTACAGCTTGGCAAGCATCATGAGGCTAAGTGTGGCTTCCAGTGGCAGGCTTGCCAAGCTGGCTGCTTCTACATGTGATGAACAGAGTCCAGTCAAGTGCTTGCAATGAGAGAAAGAGCTGCTACAGGATGAAATGGCTGGGTGTGTGTTTGTTATATTCATATAAGCTTGGTTTAGATGTTCATTCTAAGAGAGGAGAGAGGACACAAGCATGCTGGCCTGATCTGTAACTTGCCAAACCATATTATGTGGAGTCCTATATGGGTGACTCTTAGCAGCATTTAAATTGGGAGCTTACAAGGATTTAGGGATCAACCATAGGCCAAAAGGACTTAAAACATAGTGAGGTCAGCGTCCTGGATATAAAGGTATAACCCTCCAATTTACTCCCCTGCTTACTAACAAAGTTTTTGGCATATGAATGTTTGGCTCCAATCTGTTAATCCACACAGGTTTTGTGTACATATTAGAATTTATATCATCCATTACCTGTAAGGGACAATTATTTCATAAGACATTTTTTCATATGTTTTTCAAAACATCTCTAAGTAACATCTGAATTTAAAACTTAAAAATTGCACTCATCAATTTTCCATTTTCACTGATTTTTTTTTAAATCTTGTATTGGGTCCAAAACAGGATTATTCTCTCTCTCCCTTAATTTATACAAACTTCACCAACAGTGCTCTGATATTTATTAGTTAAGAAGAGGCTGTTATATAACTGAGGCAGACAATCTCTGGGTTTAGGATTACATACAGTCTTCAACCTAATTTATATGGCTATCACCCTCATTTCAAAAGTCTGTTATGGTCAGTGTAGGCCACAGACAAAAGTGATTGTTCCTTTCCTTGACTGTCTGCTGTCTAAAAAGAGTGAGACTAAGCAGAAGATAAAAGAAGACAGTGAAAGAAAGAACATTGTGCTCCCAATTGCCTTGCGTGCCTATTCTACTCACCATGGGCAATGTGCCTCTAATATTTCTTTTCCTGTGTGAATGCGGCTCTTGCCTGAAATACATTGACCAGTTGATAAAAATGATTCTGAAGTACATGCCTACATACATACACACACTTTTCCCTATTGCAATAACTAATTTTAATGAATAAAATGTGATCTGCAAAATGAAATGTATGTTGCAGAAAGTGGAAAAGAACTAGGAAAACATGGAGCTCTTTCTTCTCCATCCAAATCAGTAGAGCAGTCTTTATTTTTTTTTTCTTTGATGAAAAATGGAACATTCTTCTGGATAATTGGCATTTCAGGCTTATATATTGCTCTTTTATCCCATATTTTTCTTTTCCAGATAAAACATTCTCTACCAGAACCTCAGACCAGCCATTCCTCCCCCATCTCTCTTCTGGGCCCTTAATGTATGAGGGTCTAACTGGAGCAGGGACAATGGTGGTATTGAGTTGCCTGGAATGTGAATGCTGCATCTGTCCTCCCCAAATGCCAGGATTGGCAGCTGAGCTCCAGTTCATTTCAGCAGCTTCACCAACTTGACCCATGAAGCATTAAGACAGTAGCTAATGTACATTTGGCTCAATGCACAAGAAAAGAACTTCATAGAGAGCCACATTCATGAAATGGGCATCTATATACATTTGATAAATAAATAAACAGGCAATCAATCAATGTTAGTAACTACCTTGGATGATGGTTTAACTAGTGCTGTCACCTTTTCTCATTGCTCATATATATGAGAAATGTATGTTTAGTGTTCATGTTGACAGTTCTAGTATCTGACTGTATTTTGGAGGACAGCTTTCGAAGGACAAAAGGAGAGATTGGAAACGTATTTGTTTTGTAGGCAAGTGCCTAAAGGAACTGTTGTTACTTCACTCCTGCTACCATATTTCTGAAGATACTCACTAATCTGTAATTACTTTCACTTTTCCAATGGGCAAATCTGCACTGATATTCACTATACTGTTTTTTTCTAGTATTGTCATGTGTTGCTATCCTTCAGCAGTGTACAAGGATGAGATCATTAAAGAATCACCAGTATTCTGTGAATACTGGAAAATTATAAATGGGAAACAATAGGAGATTGTTACTGTGTGCTATAAAATAAGACTGTATGTGTTAAAATAAGATCTTCATATGCAAGGCTGTTTTATGCTAAATCCAGATTGTAGGAGATACAAAACAGGCCAAGCAGTAGTATTGTTTTAGCTTTAGTCCCACACAGTGGTTGCTGATGCTGGATGATGATGCACACTTACATTCAGATCAATAAGCACACTTAGACTACTGAGGCTTAGAGGACCATTGCCATATGCTTGCATGTGCTTTAGCTGGGTAAACTGTAACCTATCCATACATGAAGATACCCTTTATTCAAATGCTAGGTGTTTTTTTAAAGAACCTGGAGCTAGTACTTTCACATTTTTATGCAAGTTTTATAATTATACAAGAATCGAAATGTTGATTTATTTATACTTTTTAATGCCACAGGTTAAATAATTGGCCAGGGCAGATGGCAACACCAAGCCTACCACAGCTAAACCAGATTAATATTTGGCTGGGAGAGTGCCAGGAAATCCCACAGTTGTAGACTAGACTGTGAAGTTTAAAAAAATCAAGAAGATATTTCTTGCTGGCAAGAAAATTACATGAATTACATAAACCTATGGAATCACAGAGAGCCAACCCCTGTTGAAGGAATCTTTACATGCAGTTTTAAAATTACATCACCCTGTGAAGCTTTATTTGTGTTCTCCGTAAAGAGAGGAGGGAGAGAACAAGGGAGGGAAGACTTCTTATTTTTGGATCCGAATTTTAAAATGAAATGTCCATCAAAATATAAACTAGAATATATTAGTAGTAATTTCTCACTAACACCATTTTACAGGGTTTTTAAAATAGAATACACAGAATAAAACTTATCTGACTATATTGTTTTGTTCCCCAAAATCCCCACCAACCATTTCTGGTGCTATCAAGTCTACCAGGACTTCCATTGACCTTTTAAATTGATTTCTTCAATATATAATAAAACATCAACTTTTCAATAATCATATTTTTATTTATGTACAATGATTTTTATATTATCCAATCAAAAGAGTTGAGTAGTGTACATAATTGCATATTGACATATATGCAGGGGTGGGATTCTACCAGTTCAGACCAGTTCTATAGAACCGGTTGTTACAATTTTGTGCAGTTCGGAGAACCGGCAAATCGTGCCTCTGACTGGCCCCTCCCCGCTCCTGTCAGATTTCTGCTTTCTAGCTAATCTAAATTGCTGTTGTACTGCTTTGCCTTTACCCAGGAGGCTTCCCTGAGGCCTAGTCAGGGGTGGTATTCAGGGAATTGGGGGGTGGGGGAGAAGTGGCCTGAGAGCAGAGCCAAACCTTCCTTTGGACTGAATCTTCTATTTTTCAGTGCAGACTCAGGCAGCAGATTGCAGAAAGGTAGATCTGTGAGGGAATCTATGATTCTGCAAGCAACTCAATCTGCTTTGCCTTATTTTGGGTAAAAGTTGCATATATATAATATATATATAATACCATATTTACATAAATATTTACAATATTTATGTACAAGCCACACCCACCCAGTCACATGACCAAGCCACACCCACAAATTAGGCCATGCCCACAGAACCGGTTGTTAAGAAATTTGAATCCCACCCCTGCATATATGCATCTTACGCTAAAGATACCTCATCCAGTCTATCTATCTGGGTCTTAGGGAAAATGAAATCCAAAATGACTAGAAAATATCAAAATTGGAGAGGCTGATCTAATGCTAGAAATTGGAACTTATGGGTATTAGCTTACATTACTTTAATCTTAATATTAAGACTCCATTGCACTGATATGCTTTTGAATAATGAAGCTTTTTCTCCCTTGTCCAAAATGACCTTGACAATATTGTGCAATAGCTCAAAGCTGTAACAAAGCTTGTGATACATTGAGTGTAATCTAAAGCTTCCAATTCTACCAGGCAGTAGTGCATGCTTAATTCTATGTAATCATATGAGTTGTTCATTTGTAGTTAATAAGAGTTATTATATGTTAATTAAATACCAGTGCATAAAGAAAACATATTTATTGGAGATTTACAATCATACAATGCGAGTTGCATCTGCCACATAACTGCTAAATCTAGCTAAATATATCCTTATCTCAGAATATTTACTTAGGTGACAGTTACTACCCTGTTAAAACTAAATTTAATGCCTAGTTAAATATATTTAGGATTCACTTCATGGAAAATGGCATCAATATGTTTTATATGGAAAATAATAGAAGTCTTTCCTAGATGAAATAAGGCAATAAAAGCATTTCTGATGATTGCAGTAACTACTAAATGCCAGATGGAAATACAAATGGCAAGGAAATTTGTCTCCCCTCAAGAGAAGCCAGATGACTAAAACTACCTTACTGTTTTGGTCACAAAATGGTCTTCAGCTTCCCTGCTCCAAATTACAGAAATGAAGAAATCGAGTGAAGATTGCAAAACAGAAAACTCGTTTAAAAAAACAAACTCTAGGATCACTTAAGAGCAAGGTTTTGCACACCTTTGATTTGAGAAGAAAATCATACATACAAGCAGTGATGGGATTCAAACATTTTTATTGCTGGTTCTGTGGGCGTGGCAGGAGAAAGATACTGTAAAATCTCAAGTCAGAGGTGGTATTTGCTGGTCCCCCGAACTACTCAAAATTTCCACTATTGGTTCTCCAGAACTGGTCAGAACCTGCTGAATAGTTCCACCTCCGTGCAACTATTTAACACGATCTACTGCTACCGGTGGATGAATTAGAGTTATACCCAAATAAAAGTAAATCTTAGGAAATGTCGTCCATTGTCTTAAATTCTTTGCCTTCTCTGAATTTCTCCTATGATATTTTTTTCTGGCTATTTATTCTATTTCAGTGCCCTGACACTTTTGTTTCTGTGCCTTTTTTCTCTATTTATACTGCCAGATTCCTGACCTGTTTGTTGATTCTGCATCTGCTAATCTTTGCTGCTGTGATTATCTATTCTACCCATTGCACTGGCAAGGCAAGACTGGTCATCGGATATTGTTATCTTTCACATCTAAGTTTCTTGTTCTCAACTGCTCAATGCTTTTCACCATCCTTTCTTTTATCATCAGTTAACTTTCACTGACAGAATATAAAGCTCTTTACCCTTACACATCATTGGAGAGTTCCATTTCCTACAAATGATTTGGTGCTTTCTCATATTTCAAGTCTTGCTTAAAGCAAAATATTACAGCAACCTATTTTTAAAACCTCTTGTTCCCATGAGTTTCATTTATTATAACATAAAACAAGATAAGAGTTTCTGATTATTTTTATGGCAATAATACCACCCTTAAAGCGTATGACTTTTAATATGCAATTCCAGCTAGATAAGGATTCTGAAAAATATAATTTTTCATTTCACAGATAGACAAAGATTGCTTGTATTGTTGTAAAAATTTGAAAATTGGTTAATAGGGCCTGTGTTACCAAACTACAAATAAAATTAAATTTGAAAAGCAAGTGAATTTTGGATATCCAGTTTGAGCCTCTTCAGCAACGGACGCGAAATCCGCGATCGTGCGCTGTTTCGGTCTGTGCTCGTTGCTGGAGACCCCGAGCCGCTTAGTTCAGGGGTTAAAACCACCCCGTAGAGGTGGTGAAGACGGGGGAGCTGACGGCAGGAGTGAGGAGAGCCCCATCTCTCCTCCTCAGCCGATCTTTCCCTTTCCCGAAGGCAGCGCAGCGGTGGTCAGAAATGGCCACCTCAAAGAAGACCTCAAGCGGACAAGTTTGTGCAGGAGGAAGTGATTAAGAGAAAGTGTGGTGATCCAGGCTGATATTGAAACATCTACTAAGGTACCTGGTTTTGAACAGTGGGAAACAGTAACAACTTTTTTTCAAAAAAAGAGAAGGAAAGCGGCGGGTGAAAGTGAAAAGCTAGTTTGTCGCTTTTTTTCCCCTCTTCCTCTTTGATGTTAACAGTTCTGAATAAAGAATATTGAGATGGCTTGGATGGATACAAATACACTTGGACATTAATAGGCTTTTTTATATAGCTGGAAATAATCTGCCAAGTGTTAAAGACTTTTTGAGAGACTTTAATACTTTTTTTTCTATAAAAGAAGAGAAAGGAAGCAATAGAGGAAGAGAGGAAAAAGTGAAAGGAGGGTGTGTCTGCAGACTGAGGATACTACCCAGATTTAAAAGAACAGAGAGTGGATTGGCAACAGGGAAAGACATACTTTAAAATACATTCTATTTGGAACTTTGTTGCAAGCCTAAGCCCTGAAAAGGGAAAGTGTTTTAAAGAAATAAGAAACAACTTTGGATACTTGGAGGACTTTCATTTTTATGGACAGAAGATACTAAGCTGATTAAAGCTAACTGGGAACTGTTTTGAAGAAAAAGGGGGAAACCCTTTAAAATGTTAATACCCATGGAAGAATCAAGAATGTTATTTAAACAACTTAAAGAAGAGCTACAATTGATAAAAATGGAGGTTCTGAAATATATGCAACAACAGGAAATATCGGTGGAACAAGAAGGGCGGAACAAAGAAGAGGAAACCATTTTAAAGAATCAAACAATTGTTAAAAAGCGAAAGGGGAAAAAAGGGAAAAGAGGGAAGAGAGTTAAGATTTGAAGATTTGAAGCAACAATTTAAAAAAAGTATAATTGCAATGCTACAAGGAAAAACCAAGAGACAGGATTCCAGAAGGGAGAATTAATTAAGAAAGTGAATAGCAAGATAAGGGAGGAAAAGGGGGGGCAGGAAAAAAAGGGGAAGCCGTAAATGGAAACAAGATATACAGAAACAAGAGAAGTATACCAGGTTTAGAGAATTCATTTTTTGGGGGGGACACCGAGATAATGGTTAAATAAGTCAAATTAATTAAAGAAATCTGCAAGGGTACATGAGCTGCAGGGTTATTTTAGGAACAGATAGAAGCTAGAAGTTTTAGAGGATCAATATGATGTGTATTTCCTTTCTTTTTTTTAAGGTCACTATGATAAAAATATTTTATGGGAATGGATAAATAAGATAGATATGGTAATTAGTGCTTGAATTGAATTGAAATGGGAATAATTAGCTTATTTACAATGGTTATATACATTTATAATATCTTTACTTTATACTGTTAAAAAGCATAATAAATAAAAATGAATGTGCCAAGCAGAAATGGATCGGTAATAGAGATTTTATTAAAATTGAGGTGTAATAGAAACAATAATGCTAAAGGAGAAATATAAATGTTAAACAATGATGGGTAAAAGAAAGATGGGGTATTATCCTCTGAAGTAATAATTACAGGGTAAAATATGTTTTATAAGAAATATAAGATTGTAAACATTATAGATAAAAATGTATTAAAAACTGAATGGAAAATATTGTAAGAGAATAAAGGAAAATAGTATAAATTGTTATGATAATTGGGATAGAACACATGAAGTGTGTTAAAAATTGAAATTATATTTGTATGGAAAAGGGAAGGTTTGGACACACACTGTTCTCAAAAAAAGAATTTTTATGTTTTTTGTTTGTTTGTAATAATGTAATAGTGGTTTGCCCATATTGTATATTCAGGGGCTGGGAATGGTGGTGATATGATGAAGCGAAATGTAGTAAGGAAAATTAATTTACTAATATGGAATATTTTGTATTCAATGATATTGGAGAAGATGAGATGCAACCTACCGGCATACTGTATACTGAATTTATATTCTTGTCAAATAATAAAAAAATATTGTTTAAAAAAAAAGAAAAGCAAGTGAATTTCTGTTAAATCATAGATTGTCTCATGCAGCAACAGTATCTTTCCTTCAGCACAGATAACGTTACCTATTTTGGGTAACTAAACTTCTGCAAGAAAACAATCAAGTTCAGAGAGCACTAAGGAGCCTTCATTTCAACCCTGAGCTATAAATATTCTTTTTTTTATTGGTAGCATCTTCCCATCTAGACCAGAGCAACATTTCACAGTTGCATTTTGTCACTGAAGGAACTTATAGTGATGAGATATTCCAGTGACGAAATTCCTGAGTTTTCCACTATTTCTGTCTTTTTCCATACCTTAAAAACATACTTCAAGGAAACATAGCATGTATAATATTTCACAATAAGTTCAGATCTCTGCTTGGAAGCATTGAGTTTCGTTTATATTTCTCTAAGTCCACCCTCTTCTGAATTCCCTGAAAACTTACAACATGAACTAATATTCCAATGAGAATATTGATTGCCCCTGCCAGATCATCCAATAATGATTGAACCTTTACATTTAAGGTGAAGTCAATATAAATAAGATCTATCAAGAAAAGCAAAATGATATTTTTGATCTTGAAGATTGCCTAGTAATATTTTGGATATTATAACATCTTGTGGTAGTGTCCAAACTGTATGGTGAGATACATTTATATATTTTTAAACAAGCCATTTTAGTAGATCTTTGGGAAATCTTACAATTTTGTCAAAAGAATTTGAAGTATATGTTTATTCTAAAAATAAGTTCTTTCAGAAAATACTTTAATGACTTTGAACATATTACCTAGAAAATTAAAGTCCAACATATCTAGATGATATCAGGTTAGAGAATGGTGTTTTAGATGCAGATAATTACAGATTGATTATTCATGACTTGCATTTATTTTTATCTGATATACAATTTCAACATTTTAAATATTTTTTTTATTTTTCCTACAAATCTTCCAATAAATTAGTTTTCAAATATTGGCAAATTGTGTTTCCCAGAGGTATTCAAAACTGCTAAGGCTGACTCTTTCTAACAGGTGCTAATATTTTCCCAAATACTTTTTTGATATTGATTATTACTGGTAGTAACATATGAAGAAGTTGCAACATCTTGCTGAAATAAAACTGGGTGCATAATCATTTATCATACATAGTAAAATGTATATTTCTGATTAAAAATGGAACAAATCTGTACTTCCCTGCATTTTTTATAATATTTCCACAGCATTTTATAAGGTGTTTCATGAACTAAGAAAATTATTTTTGGCATTTTAAAATGGAATCAGTAGAAACAGAATTGTCAAAATGGCCATAGGAATTTGTCCAGTAAATGAATTTGTAACATTGAAGAGGTCCTTGATCACCTTCCTCCATTTCAGGTGTTGAAAAAGCTTAATAGATATAGATTTAATGAATAAGATAAACTGATCTTCAGAGAGAGAAAAATAACAATGTGCAGGGTTCCATTTTCATAGAAGAAAGTGGGAAAGCATGAAAACAAACAATTTTTCTTTGGTTTTTTGACATTTTAAAAAAAATATAGCAAAAGCATGAAAATGAACATTTTTTCTTTGGTTTTTTGACATTTTAAAAAAATATATAGCAATGAAGAAAAGGAAAAACGTGTCGTTTATCAATTTTCATTATTTTTACACTTTCTTTTCTCACTGCTGATTTTAGCCTCTTAAAATTGTTTTGTGCTATCAGTTCCACCTATTATGCATAGAGAGTATTTGAAGTGTTAAAAACAGTCCTTATTTTAAAAATCATACACACCCATTCATCATAAATGGCTTTGGAGCAAATCTCCAAACAGATGACCACAAGCTAGAAAATGCTTGGAGGAATGTGCATAGCCAGGATAAAAACAAAATATATTAAACCAGTTTTGCAAGAAAAGTGGAAGAGGGAAAAAAGGAGGAAGAACCAAGATAATAAGCTGTGTGTTGTCAATGCTGCGGATACTATTTTCTAAAACCACTGACTGACTGCTGATGGTTTCTTGTGTGCTGCTGATTGCCCATCATGCCTGATTGCAGCATTGCACTTACTAGTTTAATGTACCTGAAAGGATATATAAGGAACCCATTTTCCAGAGAACAAGCACATTGACAGAACATACAGGGAGCTCAAAAAAGAATTTGGTGGGAAATCAAGGAAGAGGAATGTTGGTTACTTCTTTTCTTTTTCTTTCTTAAGGAAACAGCTTCTAGGATCCTACAACCAGAGCAAGCCAATGGAGAAGATCTGAATGAAAGTATGAGAAGAGAATCAAGGGATGAGTCTCTAAACTACTTGGACAGCAAGGAAACATTGTCATTATCTGCAAGGTACAATATTTGCCTTTTTAATAGAAACAAATGCAAAGTATACCAGTTGCAAGTGCAACCTAATATCCTTATTAAAAAATAAAGTGATTTGAGAAGAAAGGTTCTATCCAGCAAGCCATTAGGGAGAATTTCCTGAGCATGGTAGTTGAGCTTTTCATAAAGGATAGGGCAGAAACAGCAGAGAACAGGAAAAATGTCCTTTACTGAGCTAGACATGTAGAAGTAGGTCACAAAAAAGCAAAAGATGGACAACACTGGAGTTCAGTAAACATTATATCAGGGTTTCCTTCTAAGGGGTAACCCACAGCCACCTGGGAAAGATATTTGGGTTTTATGAAGAAACTAAAGAAAAAAGTGGGAAGTTATGATGATGAGTGATTCCTGCTGAAAGAACCAAGTGAGAAAACTGCAGGGTGTACAAGTATTCCTGCCCCCCCCCAAATCCTTTTAATTGAAGATCATGATAAAAGAAGAAAAAAGAAATTCTGGAAATCAACAAGGGTTGGGATTCTATGACAATACATATGCTCTGTCAGTGAAGGACTCTTGAGAAAAAACAGATTGCATCTTGAGAAGACTAGGAAGAATTTGTTTGGCAAAATCAAATAGGCAACTAAGGACTGGACTGTAAAAACTGAATGCAAAGGGGAAAGCAGTGTCAGGGTAGGCTTGCAGAGTTTCACAGGAAGCTAACACAAGGAAGCTAATAGAGAACCCTATTAGAGAATAGAGATGGTGCCATTCTAAACATCAAATATTTCCACACCACTGAGCAGAGGAAGATAAACAAATGAGGGGAACTAAACCTCTTAATTCTGGAAGACAAATATGATGTAATAGGCAACCATGATTCATGAGATGATACTCATGACTAAAGGCACTAGAAGGCTACAACTTATTTGAAAGAAATACGTTAAACAGAGTGAGTACTGTACCATTTTTAAACAATGCATGTATGTAGTTGTGCAGAAACTCAGGATTATGGGGACGTGGTAGTTTATCATGGTCATTGAAAGTATCTTCCAGCAGTAATTGAAAGCTGGAATTATTGTAGAACTGTGGAAGGAGTCAATGCCTATTTCAGATCTAACAGCAGACACTAGAGCCTTTTATCTGTTTAGTATTTATTTATGAAACAAATTTATATTAAGTAATATACATTTAAATGATGTATAATTTGATGTTAATTATCATGACAGAGTTATGACCATATATCCTCAACTGGAAGATGACCAAGACTTCTAGGTTACTTGGAATAAATCAGCAAAACTATTTCCTTTGTATTGTTTAACAATGCCAGAAACCTTATCTTCTCCTTTTCAGTTCCTACCACAAGTTACTGTAATAAAGAAAACTTGGACTAATCAGAAAATGGTTTTTAGGGAATGACTTTGAGTTGTATTATATTATGGAGTTCAGAAACAAATTTCTGAGGTCAGAATGCATTTACTTATGCATTTACTCTAGGCTTCAGTTTGTGGGCACCATGGCTTCTATAAAATGAACAAAAATACAATTCATTTCACAACTGCTATATATCTCATAGGACAGAGGATATATATCTTAGCTAATTGCCTCTCTCTCCTCATTGTATTGTATTGCATTACTTGTCTTATTTTCTTTATTAGAATCTTGGATTGTTTATTTTATTTGGAATGTATTGTGAATGTTTGATTTGATGTTGGAAATAATCTTAATAGATGAATAATACAATGTTATTTGTTTTTAAATAAATATTTAAATAAGAAAAGATCTTGAAGGTGTATTGGATTTCATTGCCTCAAATTGGATAGTAACTATTGTTTGTGGGTGGATGTTTGCTTACTTTGAGTCTTTTCCCGTCATTATTCCAAATACTTGAATTACATCTCTTATTTTATATTTTGGACTCTGTCAAGAAATCAATGCTGAAGCGAAAATATTGGGAACAACAGATTCAAATGTAACTCATTTGGTTAATAAATTCTTTTTGTAAGCTTTCATTTACTTAATAGCTTTTAGGAGCAGTTTGGTGAATTCTGTAATGTTTTTTAGTGGAAAAGGCTACAGAATATTCTGGGCTACAACAATAACTTTCCTGTAACAAGGAGGAAGAATAGCAGTGCTGACATCTGTTTCAGTTACTGAGAGTTCTATTTTATCATTCCTGTTTTGCATGATATATATTCTTCTTTTCTTTAGGACCTCAAGGAAGCCCACAAGGAAGTCCCACTTCAAATGTTATCCTGTCCCAATTCTGAAAGTGATTGATTCAAAGTCACCCAATTAATTCTCATGGAAGACAATGGATTTGAATCTGGGTTTCCCTAGTCCTGGTCATCACCATGACCATTATATTGCCATTTTCGCTGGTAGAACGCTCGGGCTACCACAGGCACCCCTGACATGAGTGTCGTCAAGCTGGCCATGTCCACCCCAGCCCACCAAGATCACAACCCTGTTGCAGCCCTCAATGAAATGGAGTTTGATGCCCCTGATGTAGGTAGTTATTTAAAATCATTTCCTATTGTTTCCAACCATTATGGGTTTCTTGGAAAAGAAAAATCATATAGACTAATGGTATCTTTTCTTCCTCAAACTTTCATGAAATGTTGGAGTTATTTGCCCCTTAATGTTAAATAGGTGCTATTTATTTGCACAAGCATTTTTCAGCATAACTATGCATACAACTCTATATTTAGACAGAGCAAAGCTGGGTCATAAATGTACTTAGTTTGTATGAATGGAATTCCAAGGTGATTAATAATAATAATTAATAATAATTAATAATAAATTAATTATTATTCCAAGGTGAATAATATTATTTCAACCTTTGATTATTTGTTTGATTATTGACACTTTTAAAAAATGTTTATGCATGCTAGTTATTTTTCATTCAGTGCCATTTCTTAATTTTACTATTTAAAGTAAAAATATCTAAAGTACTTTTTTACTTTTAGATTTTAAATTATCTAAAAATTGATTTTTTAATGGCTGAACATTAATGATATTGTCCGATTGATTTCATTTAATGCTGTATCATTGTCTAAACTGTTTAATGGAAAAGATTTTTAGTACTGAAAATGGATACAAATATTAATCCAACCTTCTCTTCCTCTGTTAGTTCAAACAATATATTTTCTTCCAATATTAGAAACTATCATGTGTCCAAAAAGAGTGAATCCTTTAGAGAGAGAAAGAGAGAAAAAATTATTTCTCTCACCACTAATTCACCCATATTAAGTCATTGTTCCTAAGATATGTTTTCCTCAATTTAATAACAATTTTTGTTTACAAACAAGGAATGATGTAGAGACTATTAACTCCATAAAGCTAATATTTATATTTACAAGAGGAACACAATACTTTGGAGAAGAGTTAATAACTAGTAAGAGAAAAACAGATGCCCAGCTTGTATTCTGTACTGCGGATTAAGGTGTATTTCAGAAAAACTTATTAAGAATGTCACAACTTTCAAACATCAGAAAAAGTTTTAAAGATTTATTACATTATAAACGTAAACAAAAAGCTGTATTCCTTTTATTATTCAGTGAACACCTCAGACAGCAGAACTCAAGGTAGGCCAGCTATTTGCATCTAATAATAGAGCTTTTCACACAATGTTTGTGTGTGTGGGTAGCTAAAATGTGTGAGTCCCCTTATTTATACAGATTTGGCAGACGGTAAGGACCTTCTCTATATCTAGGATGCCTGTTTTCTGTAGGATTTCAAATGGCATTTACTTTTATATGCATTTATATATCCAGTGTCTTCTTTGACAGCTTAATCTTATTTAAAATCAGATAGAAATATTCAGACAATGGGCATGATCATTGATTTTTCAATAGTTATGACTGATTTGCATTATTTTAGACTCTTCTTAATTGGTAATGACATCTGGACAAGAAAATGCAATGCCTGCATTTACATAAATACATTCTTACACAGTTGGAAATTGAATACTGAATATATTTCATTTTCTTTGGACTGAATAATCCTGCAAAGGTATTGTTGTTACTGAAGATAGGAGAGCAAATATCAGCATATATGAATAAATTCAACATGGATACAATTCATCCTTTTCATTAATGTCTTTCCTTTATATAACAGTTATGATTTTTGGAGAATTCAAAATATCCAGCAAAAGGCAAAACTGACAATTTCATTGCTCAGATCAGCTGAAAGCTGTCAATAGTCTATACACAATCTGCAAATAAGTTTCATTAAACATAGTGGAAATAACTTCATATTAACTCGATTTTGAAACAACTTGTACAGGATTGTTCCATTTGAGATTTGACTTCTACACAATTTGTACATTCAAATAAAACCTATCCAGATTACCCTTTTATATCAAGAATGCTGAGCTTTTAATCAAGATGATTTCCCCCCTAATTATGATACATAAATCTGGAAGGGTTAAGAATGGTAGGCCATGACCACCTATTCCAAATATAATTGAGTGCCTAACAATACTATCAGCATTTAAAATACTTTCTTTTAAAAGGAAGGGAGAAGAATGAGTTTACCAATCTGTGATGAGAAAACGTATGCAATCAATTGCCTTACCTAACTTTCTCTTCATAAACTAATGGAAAAAAGAGATTTTTTTTGTAAGTGCCTTCAAATGTATCATCCAAGTCCATACATAAATGGGCTTTAGTGTTTTTCTACTATGGCATCAAAATAATGGAATGATTTTTCTAGAGAAGCCTGCATGCCTTACAATGGTCCATTCTCCAGCAACTTCTAAAGAAAGAGTAGAAGGAACTATTGGGTTTCATAAATTTATTAATTATTTTATCATGCTGTTTAGTATTATATTGATTATTTTTAATATCTGCATTATTAGCACCTTTGAGAACAAAGTAGAAGAAAAGTGGGATAAATAAACGATATAAACATAACAGATATATGAAATACAGCAGTGTTAAAAGTGAAAAGTAATTACAGAGAAGAATAGTATGAAATATTTATTTAAAAACAATATGGTTACAGGATATTGTGCAGAGCAATTACTCACATTAACCCACAGTGAATCCAAATCACAACCTGTGCACAATAATATCATCACATAAATGCTGTGATGATGAACTTGTATTCCACTATTTGACACAAGTATGTATGTCATAGTATTTACATGATAGTATCATTACACATTTCAGAATTTGCCTTATTTGGCCCATTTGTAGATATCCACAATTTTGCCATGGAAAGTTGAAAATATTTGCCATAATATATGAATAGTAATCTGTCCTCATTTGTTCAATTTTAAAAAAATGCTAAAGCTCTATAGCATTCTCTTCTTGATTGGTTTTGCTTTTAGAGCTTCATTAACTTCATAATTGCTATATTTCCAATAAAGATATCTATCTCCATGTATTCTGAAAGTCATCCATCTCTCCATGCCTCTCTACAAACACATGGCAGGTCTATAAGAAGATATGATAGTGAATGAAGAAACTGAGGGCCAACTCCATTTCATGAAAATTCCATTTCTTTGTCCATGTGGATGATTAGTGATAAAATATTTGATGGGGAAAAACTTGAATACCATGACTGATTCTAAGATGACAGACTGAATAACCATAGTAGACAATTCTGAGAAAAAAGCAAGCATAAGCAAACCCCAATTTTCTCTTTCTATGTTTATTTTACTTATTTTTTGTTCATAGAAGGAAACAAACATATTATACACATACACTTACAGAAAGTAAGTAAAATAATATTGTAAGAAAATGTAATAATGAAACACATAACATAGGTGTACAGCATTTTAAAATATTGCATGTCTATGTCATGTGTTTTATTATTACATTTTCTTACAATGTCACTAGTTTCTTTTTACAAGATAATGTTTTCTGCTCCTAAATACCCATTTCTATCTGCCAATCCCCAGAGCATCTCTCTGAGAATAGAACAGAATGGGACCAAGGTTGATTTGTTGGGAAAAGCTGGAAAATAAAAGATATAGTCCAAAAACTGACTGGGAACTGAAGAGAAAAATATTCCAGAAAAAAAGTCAGAAATGGGAAAAGCAGTTTAGCACTGGAAGAGAATACATTTTTTATAATGTGGTGATTAAAACTGGATTTAGTACTCTAGGTGTAGTCTTACTAAGAAGAATAGTTCTGGGTCAGATGACACATTCTATATGCTTTTTATGCTTTCTTTTTTTTAAAATCCACTACAGGATTTTTTCTATTATAACTGCAAATCTGACCATGGGTTTAAACATGTGGGTCTAAAATGAGTCTTGGTTGATCCCATGGAGCTGTTCTTACGTTGTGTGACTCCTACAGAAACTAAAGCTCCATGGTAAAACCATTCCTGAAATGTATAATAATGCAGACATTATTTATACCTACAAATCTGAATCTATTTTTTCCTGATAATTTTTTTCTGGACAAAATTCTTTTTGCAGAAGAAGCACGTGACCCACACTTGCTATGTAAAATAATACAATCCAGGGACAATTTTTCCCACATGAATTATTCTCTTGGCCAGTCCTAATGCTTTAGTGTTTTACCTACTGCTATCACTATAGCAGGTCGGGACCAAAACAGATTCTTGCACTTTGCATTATATGAACGAAGATGTTGATATCAGTATCTTAAAAGAAAAAAAAAACACTCAAGTGGGATTGAAGACAGCATGTACATAAAATTGCACTGACCAAAATTTGCATAGTTTAAATTTTGAATGCAGCGTGAATCTATTATCTGGAACCCAAATGTCAAGTTTCCTGAGGAATTGGGCATTCAGTTACAGCACTAACACTTCATTCACACTGTCACTATTTTTTTTAGTGTTCTTTCTTAAAACCTTGTAAGTAGTTGGTGGATGAACTAACATCACATGATGAACGGAGAGGAGCAGCTAAAATTCCAAATGCGAAGAGAGGCAGCATCATTTTTTAAAATTCTCCAAAGGTCACTCATTTGAATTTAGGATTTTTTAAAAAGATGTTTTCATTAAATATCTAGCAACATGCAACTATCAATTTTTGAATCTGAAGTGGACTGTTTGCCACTGAACAGAATCAACAAATGCCCAGGTACAATATTATCTTTCCACTGCATTCTGCTTTGGTCTTCGGGAAATGATCTTTGAATGATCTAGTGTTAGGATTTTACACAATATGAAATCAAATTAATTATAATGAAGTCAAATACTAGACACTCCTGTTTAGAAAAATATTTGATGGGGAAAAGTAAGCTTCCCACAAAGGGTAAAAATGAAAACTGAATTCAGTAGCCTGTTTTCTGCTTAAAGCTATAATCTTTGCTGTTTATTTTCTTTCCCTGAGTCAAGTTATAATGTTTATTAAGAGAGAATTTCTCATCACAGTTTGTATTTCCCTATTTATTTCTCTACAAATTACCTTTGGCACACACTTTTATTATTGTAGTTTCACAAGATTTTATTGCTAAGGCTAAAGAGCAATATAAAAGGATGTCTTAAAATATTGTTACAATGGGTAAGGAGCACATTGAAGTATCTGTTTCCTTCTCTACTGATGGAAAGCTATTGGATCTCCATGGGACAAATGTGAAAAAACTATAGGAGTGTCTAGAATTACCCAATAGTATTCAATATTCAACAGGGACAAATTGTTAGATTTCAGTCATTTATTTTTTGAATGCATCTAGTTTGTTTCCTTTTGTCTGTGTGTGTGTGTGTGTGTGTGTGTGTGTGTGTGCACATCTGTCAAGTTTTATCAACACCCCCCACTCCTGTCTCCTGACTGAGTTAACAATTGTTTAATGATTCCATCTGCTGTGTATTTTATTTTATTTTACATACATGGGCTTTATTTCATTCCTATTTTTATTTTTAGCCACCCAGTTTTGTATATGTGAGATGAGCTATGAGATTCAAGGTTTTAGTGTTAACATTCAAAGTCCTACATGGCATGGGTCCAGGATATCTTTGAGAACGACTCCTCCCAGTTTCAAGTACCAACCGCCCGGTACAGGCCCATAGACAGGGCCTCCTCAGGGTACCGTCCGTGGCTCAAAGTTGCTTGGCGGGGACCCGGGGGAGAGCCTATTCTGTGGCGGCCCCCACTTTATGGAATCTTCTTCTGCTGGGGCTTCGGCTTGCCCCCGATCTCCGTACCTTCCGCCACGAGTTAAAAACCTGGCTGTTTTTACAATCAGGGCTGTGCTGACTCCTTGGGTTTTGTTCATTTTAAATTTGGTGGGTTTTAATGTTAATTCGGCTTATTTGGTTTAATATGGTTTTTAGGTAATTTATTGTTGTATTGTTTTTAATTTGTGAGCCGCCCCGAGTCCTTCGGGAGAGGGGGTGGCATATAAGTCAAAATAATAAATAAATAAATAAAAAATAAACAAATATTAATTAATAATTAATTAATTACAATTTTAAAGTTTTCAGTGAAAATCTCCATGTGTTTTCATGTACATGTCTTCATTTGTGTGATTTTTGTTTGTTTGTAGTTCTGCTTAACTAAACAGTATGTACAAATAATTTTTACCTGTTGTGAATTATTTTCATGTTTATTGTTTCAAAAACTACATGTTGTATAGATCGACATGGTCATATTTATCCTAATAAAAAGATTTATTGAAATGCCAAAACTAGAATGCATGCATCATAATTAAATGACTGAAGAAATCTATATTTCTACAAAGTGTTTAGTGAATGCTCTCCTAGGTCAATAATATGTTTTATTTCAATTCAACTTATTCTGGGAGAAAAAGTAGCATCCATATGACAAATGACTGCCAATGTCAGATTGAAGAAGTTCTTTATAATGTATAAATTGAATGCTGGTGTTGTACAATGTGACACTGTTACTGACTATGAGTTATTACTGACCTTCAGTTATTGATACAAAAATAGCTGATTCTGTCTATATGTGATATACCAAAACAGGCAGAAACCCTTGCATGTTTTTTTAACATAACAATTTGCCTGAACACTGTCACCTTGTGGTTGCTTGAAACATGATTAAATCCAAGAAGAAGAGAGTCTCTATGTATGTTATAAAAAGTCAAATATTTCATCTTCTTAAATGGTCATCAAATATATTACATTATTTTTCTTTACTCATATAGAGTAAACAAATTTGAACACAATACTTTATAAGTCAAATAAAAACAATTTAGCCACAATTTGTTATAGCCTTTGACACATCTCAATACCCTCCATTTACACTGGATTTTAGATCACAAAATCTCCAGCCAGGAAAGTATCCCAGATGAAATATGAAGAGATAGGTGAAGCAGTATTAGCAATTAATATTATTATGGTAGTGCTACTACTAAATAATGGACAGAAGGAGTTTGGTAATTACAAGAGCACTGATTCAAATTGAAGGCTTTGATGTTTCAAAGTCTTAAAATTTGATTCAAACTTTTGATTTGAGATCAGAAGGCAACAAGACTTTTCAAGAGATAAGAGAAGGCATAATGATTCAATTTAAATTGAATAGTTAAGATTCAAACCATCCTTGCTCTAGTATATAGCTGTTCTTATCAACTAAGACAATAGGGAAAGAAGGGAAATTAGAGACAGGATACCTGTTGGAAAAAGTTAAAAGTAAATTGGGAATTGCTCATATTTTAGTAAACAACAGTTTGATACTGCTGGCATAAATAAAAGATTTTAAACTCATAGAGTTCCAAATAAATCTGATAAAGAAATGCTGCATAAAACTGAAACTAAAACCTTACCTTGCTTTGTATTGTTAATAGAGCAAAGCATCATAAATTGGTTGTATTTGGTTGACTGTGTCCTGTTTAAAATTCTGTGAACCCATAAAAGTTTGTGAAAATTATACACACATACATAGTTAGGCAGTTTTAGTGAACTGCAGCAAAATGTAATAGTCTACCAACCTGGTATCTTCAAGATATGTTGATCAGCAAAGTAATAGTTTAAAAAAAGTTTTTTTATTTTCAAGTTTTTACAAGAATAGGCTTTACAAGCTTTGTTAGAATACTTAGTAAAGTTAAGAACGTCATGTGCTGCACAAAATGGGAAGCTACTGGATATTAATTGACTGGCAATTGATAAAGACATATTTACTGTGATTTAACAGCTCTGGAACAATATAAAAACATTGCACATATATTTGACACTAATAAATATACTTGTACTCTTCTAGCAGTTTAACTTAATATTCAATATGCCTGTTCTATTACTTTAAAAAAACACAAAACACATTTGATTACAAACGTTATTGCACATTAATTAAACATTTATTCATTACCAAAGACAAATAGGCCAACTTTAAATGACTGTTTCCATCAATAGCAATTTTATGTGTAGCAGTTAATAGACTGCTTTGAATTCTAACAAAACAGAGACCAACTACTTTTTAATTGCAAAAAAGAATATAAGTTGCTATTTTCATATTCCATTTAAAAATATTCCAGTTTAGGATCAGGATGAGCCACTTTCTTTTAGTTATAGTTGATGTTCCATTAATGATTACATTTTAACAATGATGGAAGAGGTTTGTAAGTCAAAGTCAAAGAGGGAGAGGCCACAGAAGAGAAGCAAAGTTAGCCCTCTCTTCATGCTCATTTAGAAATTTGTTTTTCTACTTCTTTGTTAAACCTAAATTCTGTATTTGATGGTTTTCCAATTTCTTCCATTTTATTTGGCAAAACACTTCTTGCCTTTCTGATAATGCACCAAGGGCATGATAGTTAATTGCTCATAAACATTTGTTTTGCATATTATGTTTCTGTGAATTGGTATTGTAATGCAGCATATTTTATACTTAAAATGTTTTACTAAACATTATGATCAGTACATATGTGTACACACACACATATGTATGTATGTTTTTGCATATATATGTGTATACATACAACATGAAGCTGTGAAAAGGCCCTCTTAGCAACAACTGCTACTTGCTCTTTGAGCAGGAATCATGAGTTTAGAAGGACCTTCAGATTTCCCACTGGGTCTATGTGGGATAGTGCCACCTACTAGTACAGAAAATGGTTAAATCCCAGGTCCAGAAGCTCCATAAACCCAGAAGCATGTTAATTATGTATGAAAAACATGAAGCATGTTAATTTTATATGCTCTAAATTTCTTCCATTTAGCTTTATGAACCCCGGTTCTAGTATTTTGAAACAGAGTGAAAAAGTCCACTGTATACTTTTTCCTTGTTATGCATGATTTTGTACATCTTGATTATGTAGTCCTATATTGCCTTTCCTCATAAAGTAAATAATCTCAAATATTCTATGTTTCTCATAAGGAATGTACTAAGTCTCTTTACTATTTTATTTTCCTTCTTCTGCACTTTTTACAGCTGTATTATAGCATTTTTCAAATATAGCAACCAGAATTGCAATACAGTATTCTTGATATGAAGTTACCATAGATTTATATAACAGCATTACAGTTTTATTTTCTTAAGAGTTCCTAGAATATGTAATCAGCTTTTTTCACAGCTGACATTCACTGAGTAGACATCTTTGTGCTATCCACCTTGACCCTAAGATATTTTATAGTAAGCTGTAGTCTACTCAAATGGATTCATCAATATATGTGTGAATTTGGGGTTTGGATTCTATGTGTATAACTCTATTTTTATACAAATTGAACTGCATTTGCCATTCATCCTAAGTTAAAGATGTAATTCTTGAACACATAATGACCAATTGAATGAAGATGAAAATTCATATTGCAGTTTCTTCATTACATATAGGGGGGGGATGCAAGTAGAGAAAATCTGGGATAGAATAATAAATAAATAAATTACAATGGGCAGTTCTGTAACATTAGTAAATTTCTCAGAGCATCTTTACTCAAATACCCAAATTTGCATATTTCCCTTGTTATATTTGCCCATCTCAACAACTCTTTCCTTTCATACCACCAGTTTTCAAATAACCTGGTTTCATATAATGATTTTCTGCCTTCATGTATTTCAAGCCTCATCTCCTCTGGATATCAGTGCTAGAGTAGATGTGATGATAAGCAGGCAGATGCTGTTAAAACTGGCAACTATATATCAAATTCTGCCTCTCCACTCCATAAAATCTACAACAGGTAAGCAATCATAGCCTGTGGGTCATATGCAATTCCCAGTATTCCAAGATCATAACTTCAGTAATAAAAAAGTCAATTTCAGTGGTATGGTCTTTGACATTTTCTTCAAAAAATAAAGGTGAAAAATTGGAATGAGAGGTTTCCAAGAAGCAGCCATTCCTTTTTCAGCCTTAAAATTCTCCAAAGCCCCTGCAAAGCAGCCTGACATCATGCTGTTGAACTTTGGCCCTTTTATGCTGAATGTTGGTGATAAAATTTTGGATTGGTTGTAAGAAAGATGTATTTCTACACTTTAAAGTGTAGAAATATAAGTTCTTGCTTGAATTCCCATTTTTAAAAAAAACCTGCACTCGAAAAAGGTTGCCACATTGAGTTTCACTTTATTCTGTGATTTGACAATCCTTCCAATTTTATTATCTGCCACCCTTTAGCTGATCAGGGCCATTGTGGCCACTATTCTAAGTTTTTCATACATGATCTAAAATAAGTTATCCATGTTGATGGGGGAGATTAGTGACTTTGCAGTAATTCCCCCATCATCAATAACCATTAAAGTTATAGGTCGAGAAATTGGGTGGAAAATTGCTTCAAATTTATCTAGGAGAAGAAAAAATTTGCAGATTTTTCAAGGGCAGACTTTTCTCATTGCAGTACTTGAGGCTGATATTGAAAAAGACCATAGGAAGAATTTTTCATGATACCTTTCCTTGGCATTTAATGAAGGTTGCAGTCCACTGGAGAGGAGATTGTGGAATAAAAGATACTCATCTTTCATCTACAGCCTAAATAAGTAAGTGAAAACATATCTTTTTTAAAACTATGACAATCTCTCTAAAATTCTTTCCTTTTGAAATAAAGTTATTTAACAAATTCTCTTTATCATGTGAGAACTGCTGAAAATCAAGAATGTTTGTGCATCTCAGTGGTAATGCTAGGTCTATCTGAAGAGAGATCAGCTGATTATGCAGTTACAGACCCATGGTTCTCATCACAATTGGCTGGATTTTAATATACATCTTTTTTTTAAATTCCTCTATATAATATTTTTCATATCCATATTTGAAGTCTGTCAAGCTTCCAATATTAATATGAATACCACTTCTAATATAGTTAATATTTAACAATTATGTAAATATGTAAATATGTAAATGTACAGTTTTTTAATACAAATGCTATACTGTTGAACTATTTTAGAAAGTACTTAAATCTTATGTTTGTATTTTTTCAGTGGAATAACTTCAAAGTTCATAGTAGGAATGATCCCATAGGATAGATCAAGGTGGATCTTTGTATGTAATGAATATGCCTGTTGACAAAATGAGGTTGCTATGGTCTAGGGCTGTAGGAGGCATAAAATGATGCTGTGAATCCAGGTGTGTATATGGACAGCCCATCTTTGGAAGCAATATGTTTCTTATAACTTCTATGAAAGGTGAAAAAAAACAATGCATTCTTTGGCTGCTTTTTTTGTCAAATGCAATTGGTTTCAATTGTGTTTGCATAAACTTTTCCCAATTGGTGGTGGTAGCAAAGCATAAAGTTGTAATGAGAGCTCATAAATTACTACTTATTTATATTATTAGGGCTAATGTTGAGCCTATATTGTATTATATGGATTTTGGATGAAATAATCTATATATTGTAGGATTCAAGATAAGCTTTGAAAGTCTAAGCTTAGAAAACAAACAACAGATGGGTGAGAAATATAGTTGTTGGGGTACGCTGATGACACCAAGCTGTACATTTCCACCCCAAACCAGATCGGTGATGCCCTCTCCCTGATGACCCAGTGTTTGGATGCGGTACGGATCTGGATGAACAGAAACATGCTTCGTCTCAACCCGGCCAAGACTGAGTGGCTGTGCATACCGCCTCGCCCAGTCTGGAGTGTCCATCTTTGGCCATAGGGGGAGTGGTATTGCCCCCTGTGGATAGGACGTGGAATCTGGGGGTCCTCCTGGATGTTCGGCTCCGGTTGGAGGAGCAGGTAGGGGCCGTTGCCAGGGGGGCCTTTGCCCAGCTCCATCTGGTTCGCCAGCTACGCCCTTTTCTGGACCGAGATGCCCTGCGCACGGTTACTCATGCCCTTGTTACCTCCAGACTTGACTACTGCAACGCTCTCTACTTAGGACTGCCCTTGCATACCATCTGGAGATTGCAGCTGGTGCAGAATGCGACGGCGCGGGTGGTGATGGGAGTTTCCCAGTTCTCCCATGTTACCCCCTCCTGCACTGCCTCCATTGGCTGCCGGTTGCACTCCGGGTGAGATTCAAGGTTTTAGTTTTAACATACAAAGTCCTTCATGACATGGGTCGTCAATATTTAAGGGAGCGACTCCTGCCGACATCGAGTTCCAACCGCCCTGTGCGAGCACATAGGCAAGGATGGCCAGTGCCGGCTGGCGGTCCCCTGACGACGAGCCTATTCTATCGCGGCCCCAGACCTCTGGAACCAACTTCCCCTGGAGCTCCATCTGGCCCCTGACCTCTGCACCTTCCGCCATGATCTGAAGACCTGGTTGTTTAACCAATCCGGGTTGTGATTTTTTGGGGTGGGATGGTTTTATTTGTTGTATTTGTAATTGTATTGGGGCTTATTTAGTTTAATCTGTTTTTAATTATTTATTGTTGTTGTTTTTATTTGTGAGCCGCCCCGAGTCTTCGGAGATGGGGTGGCATAGAAGTCCCATTAATAAATAAATAAATAAATAAATAAATAAATAAATAAATAAATAAATAAATAAAAAGAAAATAAGGAAAAGAGTACCAAGCAAAAACAAAACAGGTTAATGTAAAATAGTTTGTTTGACATCAAAAGTACCTTTTGTAATGGAAAATATTATGTAACCCCGTTTTTATAATGAATCTTCTTCTTTTCTCTCTCTCTCTCCCCCCCCCTCTCTCTCTCACACACACACACACACGCAAGTTCAGAACTGCCTGAGTGAAACAAACATACGCATTTTAATTTAGAAAGCTTTGACTATTTTCACAATAGATACCAAGAAGATGCACCCATATACATAGCATGTAAATGAAGAAATATTTAAAGGTAGAATTATAAATCTACAAAAGTAACTTTTTCATCCAATGTACATGAAGTTCATATACAATGTTTTAAAAGTTCCCTTTGCTTGTGCAGATTCACTGCCAACTGCCATTTTCATCACCAAATAAAAGCATTATCTTCCTGGGGTTTTGGGTTTTTTTGAAACTCTTACATAAGCAAGGCAAAAAATGCTTTAAATGGCTATCGTATTTAGAAACAAATATTTAGCAATAATAGGTAATTATTAAGTACAAGGGCAGATCACTTTTAAATCCTTAATTACAAGCAGCTTAAAATGCTTGAATGTATTCCTCAAAGCACCTCAACATTTTGCCATTAAGGATAATTTTTAATGAGATCAAAGGGGGAAATTATTAAAAGGTATGAGAGAGAGAGAGAGCGAGCGAGCACAGGAGCGAGTTTAGTAACTTCCTCAGAAATGTCTAGAGACCAGAATTTTATAAGGGATTTCTAAAATACCACAATAATGGTAGAACTTTGGTCCTGGATCATGATATATTCTCGCAAATAATAGGTTTGATTTCCACCCCTCCCCAAGAGCCATGCAGTGTTATGAGTGGAACAAGCTTAATGTGAGCTGTAAATCAAGCTGCAGAAATTCAACATTCAAAACATATCTTAGGGGCTTCTTCTTCCCAGTATAATCCTTTACGGTTTACATTAGCTGTAATGGGCTTGTGCAAGAACAGGTATAAATCATAGAAATATAGGAAGCTGCTTTATAGCTATTAAAACCATTGGTTCATCATTTGGCAATAGCTTTCTAGAATTTCAAAGAAGAATACGTCTCATCCTAACCTTGGGACTCCAGAGATCGAACCGAAGATCTTTGCATACAAAATGTGTGCTTCACTATTTGAACAAGTCTACCCAAGATTTGCAATTGCATGAAATGATTGCTTGACCAGTATATAAGGTGCATTTTTGTATCTCCTTCATTTTTTAAAGTGTATGACACATTCTTCTTCTCCTTTTTAATCAATATAATTAATTAATGTTGTGCTTGATGCTTTGTTTATTTCCCTTTGCCTGAAATTCTGTCATTATGTCCTTATCTTCGGGTTCACAGAATCTATGCAGATGCAAGAAACACAAAATGAAGTGTTAGATCTGCAGAAGTAAAATGGTAGTAAATGCCAAAACCTTAATGTTTTTATGGGTTTTTCTTTCGTTCTGATTAAGAACTTGTATTTTAATTATGAACTTATGACCTTGAAATGACCTTTACCATTTATATCGATACTTTGTCTTTGGTTCCTTACTTCTTAGATGGTACCTTATAAATTTGGGGGCCAAAGAACTAGCAGACTGACAGATTCTTGTATAGAAGTTTTTATCAGCAGTTTGAGACTGAATTGTTCAATTATAAAACAGCAACAGCATTGGTGTTTTTTTTAATATAAAGGACAAAGTTCTGTGACTTCTGTGAATAATTCTAGTATTTGCTATCTTAAGGGTGTCTCATAAGGTAAAAGCATTCTTCCAGAGCTTTAAGTATTTGTTTCAATATTTAATTTCAACAGATCTAAAATAAATGTAGTTTCTGTGCAGAATTTTAAAGTGTTCAAGTTTAGAACTATTCATATTGACTGAAGGCATATTATTGCCTAAGGCAAAGAACAAGATACCCTTTCCACCTCTGAGTACTGCTTATAGAAGCCAAGCTATACTGAATTTATTTCAACTCCAGCAAGTAGAACCATGTCCTCAACTACTCCTAAACAGGTTGTGTAAAATCAGCAGCTCTGATTTTCAATGTATCACTTCTGACGAAGTTGATTGCTCACTTTTCTTAATGAGAGACTAGTCTCAATGACACATCATACTGTGGTTTTACACTGTGTTCAGTTTAGTGAACCCAACAGAGGAAAATATATGTAGCTCAGGGTTGAAACGTGGAGTCCTTGCAGAGGTGGTATTCAGCAGGTTCTGACCAGTTCTGGAGAACCGATAGTGGAAATTTTGAGTAGTTCAGAGAAGTGGCAAATACCACCTCTGACTGGCCCTCATCTATTACTCTGCCTCCCAAGTCCCAGCTGATCAGCTGGGTCTTTTTTTGTTGCCCTACACAGGAGAACAGAGCTGGAAAGCAGGTTAGTGGAGTGGGGAGGGAATGGGATTTTGCAGTGTCCTTTCCCCAGGAGTAGGGTGGGAATGGAATTTTTACAGTATCCTTCCCCTGCCATACCCACCAAGCCATGTCCACCAAGCCATGCCACGCCCACCAAGCCATGCCCACAGAACCAGTAGTAAAATTTTTGAATCCCATCACTGATCCTTGGTAATTTGTGAACCGGATTGCTTGCTTGCAGCCATTTCGTTACCCAACTAGGTAACATGTTTGGTACACCGAACATGTTACCTGATCAGGAAACAAAATGTCCTCAAGCAACCAAGCTCAGGCAGCACCAAGGACTGCAATGAATTGATTAGTGATAAAAGCTGCATTCAAACACATCTGATAACTAGCCATAGATTCTAGTAGTTACAATATCGATTCTGAGTTAAAAAGTCTGCTTTGATTAAATCTGTTGGTCATGATAATCACATTATTGTTTATTGTTTATATTTAGTAGCATAAGAGCATGTAAACATCAGATATGTGTGATAGATTTATATCAGGAATATGTGGTATATTTATGAAGAGATGTTCACTTTCCCAATGAATGTAAGTGCAAACATTTGAAGGAAATGACTAGTATTATAATGATATTGTTGCCGATTCAGAACAAAGCACTAATTGCAGCTGAAAGAACAATGACTGAGGGCTATGTAATTTTTGGAGAGAGGCCTAAAAGATCCTAGATCAAGAAGTCAAAGAACAGATTCTTGATTATGGCAGAAACAATCAGTGCTTGGACACACAGCTATTTCATAAGTTCATTGATACGTCTGACAGTACAAAGGTAGAGAAGAAGTTCTTTTCCAGACCTTTGGGGAATCATACTGTCAGCAAGAATAAAACATTTTTTTCTGATCGGTTTAAAATGCTATTGCCAAAAATGATTGTTGGCTGCTGCAAGGAAAGATGCTGATTGGGAAAATACATTATCTCTAGGAGACTTGCACATCTTTAGCATTTAAAGATGCACTATTTCCCTTTTAAAAGCTATTCCCTCTGTCACAAAGGTCAGGTTCACCAAGTTTTTGGAGATATCAACTAAAAGAATGAAAAAAAAATCTTTGTATTTTTTTTTCTTTTTTGTCATAATAAGTTCTTCGAGTCTGGAAACTCTGTTTCAAGAAGATTATTGATTTCTTTGTATTTAAGTCTGTAGTCCACCTGGATTGTCCCGCTTATAAAAGATTGAATACTATTCATGTAATTCTGTTTTTTAACATTTGTATCTAGGAGTTGTTAGGCAACAAATTAGATTAGATTAGAATAGAATAGAGTAACAGAATTGGAAGGGACCTTGGAGGCAGGAGTGGGATTCTACTGGTTCAGGCCAGTTCTATAGAACTGGTTGTTACAATTCTGTGCAGTTCAGAGAACCAGCAAATCATTCTGCCCACTCCTCCCCTCCCCACCCAATCAGTCTTTATTGTGCATGTGCAACATCATGTGCATGCCCAACATTGCTGACTGCACTCCTTAAGATATTTCTTTTTTTCCCCTCCCAATGATCAGCTGTTGCAATGATCAGCTGTGCTGGGATCCCCTCACTGTCTTACTGTTTCACCAGGTGGCTTCCCTGAGGCCCAGGAGGCAAAAAGTATGTGTGGGGGGGAAGGCTCCTGGGCAGCCAGTTTTGGCTTCCTGGGCCTCAGGGAAGCCTCCTGGGAGCAAAAACACCCCCCAGGAGGCTTCCCTGAGGCCCAGGAGGCAAAAAGTGTGTGTGGGGGGAGGCTCCCAGGTGGCCAGTTTTGGCCTCCTGGGCCTCAGGGAAGCCTCCTGGGAGCAAAAACACACCCCCAGGAGGCTTCCCTGAGGCCCAGGAGGCCAAAAAATGGAGCATGGGGGGATGCTGCAAAAAAAAGAAGCCACGCCCACCCAGTCATGCCCACCTAGCCACTCCCACCTAGTCACACCCACAGAACCAGTAATAAAAATATTTGCATCCCACCCCTGGTTGGAGGTCTGCTAGTCCAACCCCCTGCCTAGGCAGGAAACCCTACACCACTTCAGACAAATGGTTATCCAACATCTTTAGATTACCAGACACTCTTTCTTAGAATCTTTTTTTCCTGTTTTCTGTGCCATGAGGACCAAATAAGAACCACAATCAGTTTTTACTGAACATGTTGTGGTCCTTAAAACAGCAAACTTGTCCTGGAGATACTTTTTCTAATCCAATAACTTACATACAAGGATTAAACTTCACTTTCTTCATTTATGTTTATCAGAATTGTATGCATAGGCATATTGTCATCATCTTTTAATCTGCTCAATGTAGCTAGGCCTATTCAATCCATTGCCTTTTTTAAGGTATTGATGGAGTTACAATTGCAAAATAAAATTGCTCATCTTGTAAACGAACAAGAGATTCATATCATTTTTTAAAACATGTCCTTGCCTCATCGATACTTACGTATGATACTTCACATGTTATTACTGTGTATTGTGATTGGTGCTAGAATTCATTGACCTGGATAGTTATATAGGATGTTTGTATGGTGGACAGTTTTGACATTAGTCCTTAAATTCCTTTAGTGATGTCTTCTTTATATTATTAATTACATAATTCCATCTGACAGAAATGTAACTACAGTCCAATTCCTCCTCCATCCCAAAGGTTCCCTTGAATTTCATTAACATCTGTTCTGTAAATGCTATGGAGCTTCTCTATGTTGCCAACCAAGTTTTAATACCAAATGAAGTTACAAAATAATGACTTAATAGTGAATAGTAGCAATTTCTATATTGGAATTAAAGATTAAAACATAATCTTAATTAAATCTTGGAAAAAGTTCAGCAGAACTGGAATTATAAAAATGAAAAAAGATATATTGATTATTTAAGAAATTGAAATTACATTTAATAAATATGTGAGTGAGCCATTAAGGGGATGGGAAGATCAGAGAGAAAGCACTAAATGGCGATCAAAAGAAGATAAATATTTATTAAATGCTTACTGTGATTTATTAAGTTATGATGGGCTAAACAAATGTAATTTGAGATCTGGATCATCTCTCATTTTGTTACAGCCTTCATTATATCTGAAGTCTTAACTTGAAATGGGTATCATATGTTGCTTTCAGTTCTTAATCTCTTTGAAATATCAGTTTGAGGCTGTGAAGATATTGAAAGTCAATGAAACCTCCTGCGCCTCAGTATTTTGCAACTGAAAAGAAAACCTATGCTTCTCATATACCATTGGGGAGGGCATATTATGACCAATGGTAGCACAGAAGCACCCATCATTTTGTAATGATCTGTATATAAATCTTGTGCATATAACTTCTGAGCTCATTCAGAGCATTAATCTGCCTTTCCTTTTCCCTAGGGTAGCTAGTGCTTTGGTTTTACAGCCCCTCCCCTCTCCCTTTTCTTTGAAGATAGTCTATCATCCACAAAGTAAGCAGAAAAAAAATGCTTTTCCCATCAGGTAATCTTTTTCCTTTAAAACAAATGCATTTTTCAGATTTCTAATGCCAGTGTTGGTTAATGTCATCATAGTGGAGTAATTAAAAGATTAGCAGAACTAGATGCATATTGAGGACTTGTGTGAAACATAGGAAGCTATATAACAAGCATTTTATTAGATTGCATCAGAAATCTTTCTTATCCCTTACTTGCTTATCAATTCTAACAGGATTAGAACCCCTGTCCTCATCCTCAGATGATTTTTCCTCTTGCTCTTATTTTCTAGACAGCTCTTCAGAACACAACCATCATGCAGATTTGATGAAAACGCATCAATAGATTTAGACTTAGTTCAACCATCTTTGTTCTTCAGCAACCTAAGCTTTTTTCAGGAGGGAAGGGAAAAGATTTTTCAATTGCTGTTTTCTTCTTTTTATGTTTTATGTTCACTGTTTTTACTTTGCAGTATAGTTGATGTCTTGTTCTAGTACTAACCAGTTCTGATCATACATATAGTAGTTTTTATATAAGCCAAGTTCAGTTAGGTCCTGCCATCTGCTGTGGCTATTGATTACTACAGTTTTCAAATTTCAGGTTGTAATTTGGTTCCTATTTTCCAAAATGATGCACATCGTTGAAAACCTATATCACTCTGGAATATATAAAGAGACTTTTATCTCATAATTATTGGTAATGGTTTTGGATATATTGCTGTAAGCACAATGTTTCATGAACATTTAATTGCCATTCTGATTAAAGGAAGTAGAGGTAAGAGTTATGGTGTTTTTAAGTTTCACTGAAATAAGAAAAAGTATATAATCAAACATTATGGAGTGAAAATATTTTGAAGCGACAGCTATGGCTTATCCGCATTTATTTTCTATGTGAATTTAAGTGTGGAAAAAATTGAACATGCAGTAATTTTGAGCTATTTGTTTCAAATAAATAACCATATGGTCAGATTACTATCTATGTAAGGAGATTAATTTTCAATTTTATAAAGAAGTTTATGCTGCATAACTTTACTTTTTACAATGAAAGCAGTTTGTTTTTTTCTGCAATGGCCTTCATGAATATTTGGCCCTTCCATATTGATCTTTTTTTTGAAAGGCTATCAAAAGAGAGTTGTTTGAGCATTTTGCAGTTATTATTTTGTATTTTTTGTGACTGAACTGCAACATTCACCATGCTATTATGTGACTTCTGATGTGTGTGTGTGTGTATCTGTTTAATGATATTTTAATTGAACTATTTTAAGCTGCTTGGAGCTGTTTAAGATGCTAGGTCTCTGACTCAATCCTATCAAGACCATAAGGATTTGTTTGTTTATTTTTTTGTTTGTTTGTTTAATTTATCAGCTGCCCATATTGCTGTAGGGTAATTCTGGGGGGCTTACTGTTATATATAAGCTAAAATATAAAAAGTTAAAAACAAACATTAAAAACAAAGACACAAGTGGATAGTGGGGTCAGAATGGGGGAGAGATGGATCTGTTATTAGTCAACCACCTCCATTGTGGTGTTTCCCCACTGGGGCCCCAAGCTGACTGCAAAGCCACGTCTTTAGGCCCTTATGAAAAGATAGGAGGGTTGGGGCCAACCTCACACGGGGGTGGTGGTGTTGTGGCTGCTAGTGGCTGATGGAGCTGACAGCAGAGTCAGACAGTAGTGAGGAGGTTGGGGAGGAAACTGGGCCAGTCTTGGAGGCTGGGGAGGGCTCAGACAAGGGCTCTGCATTGAAGGCAGAGATGGGGCCAGGCAGGCTGACAGTTATCAGCTGCCTTCAGACTAAGACAGCAGTGAGGCGGGGGAATAGCCTGCATATGTGCAGTGCTACCAGAAGATGAGAACAATTGAGAAAGCAGGGTTGACTCAGGAGTAAGGCCATACCTCGGAGATGATTGGCTCCTTCCATAGGACATAAAAGAGGAGCAAACAGGACATGAGCTTTTGCAGGAAGCAATTAGTTCATCTGGTTGATTCAAGCTTTGAAAAATTCTGTTTGACTCTGTATCAAGTTTGGCCTTGCCCTGCATTTGGCAATTAGTTCTCTGGCAGTATTCCAAGTGTGATAAGGTGGATGTTTATAAACATTCCCCTGAAAGCCTGTTTGTGAAGCCTTGCAGGCTGTGAATGAACATAATTCACAGCTGTGGAAATAAAAGAGTTTTGCCAGAACTAAGATTGTGTTTTATGCTTTCTAAGGAAGCCTAGACCAGAACAGGGGGCAGAGCTTTGGTGGCTCAGGCTGTTAAATGCCTGCTCTTAAGATCCAGCTGTCTACAATTACTGTAGGCTCGAATCCCACCAGGCTCAAGGTTGACTCAGCCTTCCATCCTCTTGGGGTAGGTAAATTGAGGACCCAAGATTGTTGGGGGCAATAAGCTGACCTTGTAAAAATGCCGCTTAGTAATAAGCAGGCATATACAATGGAATGAAGGCTATTGCTGAGCACATTGGGTTGTGCTCCAAAAATTGTAAGCCGCCCTGAGTCTTCGGAGAAGGGCGGCATATAAATGTAATTAAAAAAAAAAAAGAATGTTCCAGAGGGCAGGAGCAACAACTGAGAAGGCTCTCCTCTAGGACCTCACCAGCAGGAATGATCACGCTGATAGGACCCACAGCATGCCTCCACTGTTGCCTGGTTGGTACAGGGCAATCCTACTGGGGTGAGTAACCCTCGAGTAACCTGGACTGATACCATGAAGGGATTTAAAGGGGATCACCAACATCTTGAATTGCACCAATTCACAGAGCAATGGTATTACAGGGCCATTCTTGCCCGCCCCCCCCCCAACTACCCACGCTGCTGCACTCTGCATCAGCTGTAGCTTCTGAATACTCTTCAGGGTTGTAGGTTTCTGGGCCACTTAGGTCTATCCCATCTTTGACCTTGGATGAAGTGGCACTTCCTCATTCAAGAGTAGTACACAATTTGGGGATATTCCTGGAATTGCAGCTCATGAGTAAGTGGCAACTTTGGTCAGGGATACTTTTGCACAGCTTCACTTGCACCATTTTATTTATTGTGCCAATTGCACCTTTTCCTAGATCAGCCAGTTAATCATGCTTTGTTCTCCTCCTGGCTTGAGCTCTGCAATGTGCTGCCTTGAAGGCTACATAGAAGCTTCAACATTTTTAGAATGCAGCAGCATGAGCAGTGATGTGCATATTTTGCTATGCCCATATAAGGCCACTCTTTTGTAAGATGAATTGGTTGTTAGTTTGCTTCTGGGTATGATTCAAAATGTGGTGATCTATAAAACCTTACAGAACCTGGTTAATTCAGGGATGACTTATTGACCCTAATAATCTGTTTTGCCAATCTGATCAGAGAGGGTTGGAATGCTTAAGGTTCCTTCAATTAAACAATGTCATCTTTTGGTACCCTAGCTGTGTACCTTCTCTTAATGAGGCCTGAATTCCTGATTGAGGTTCTCCCTGGGATTTTAATAATTCCTGCCCTATTAACATTTCAAATGACTCTGATAAGCCGTCCCTTTGCCCAGAATTTTTGACGAGAGTTATTCCTTGCATTTCAGAAATTCAGGCCACATTTTGTATTAAAACATATTGATGTAAAGTTTGACTGTGTCTGAAAGTCATCCGTACAAACTGCTAAAAGCATGGAGTTGGAGGACTGTTGGGTCAGTTGACTGAATACTTGAGTGAGAAATTCTGTTACATAAATCATCTTCAACAGAGATCTACTGAAACTATGAATTCCTTTCTCCCAATTTTCTCCCATTGTCAAAGTTAAACTTATTTGAAACTATCTGATGCCAGAAGATGAAAAGATTTTCAACCACATTCACTTTTGGTCTGCACACAAACATAGCAATTTCAACTTAATAGGTTTCATCACTGGAAAGATGAAAGGAGAGAGTGCAGATGAAGAGACCCACTAAATTGCAACCTTTACTTAATCATCTATATGTGTGTGGCACATATGCTTACATCCATGCACATGTGCACACTTCCTAGGTGACAAAGATTTGTAATATTGCATGTATATATTGCATAGATCACAAAGTGAGGAAAGGAGAAAGCTACAGATTAACGGTACCAAAAATATCTAGGAATCCCTGCACTGGAAATCAGTAGAACTCCCATTGTTAAAAAAACATCATTGTGTAATGGATCTTCAGTCTGATTTGAGACCTCTTGAGCATAGTATTGAGGGCTGTGATAGCTATAGAAAATGTTGTTGAGTTTTGCCTTTCAATTCCAGAAATCCTGAGTAGAAGGACCCTGTGTTTACCTATGCGGTATAGTTCGGAACACTCTCTTATATTTAAATAGTACACCCAGCCTTGAAAAATCAACATCTCCTGTGATGGATAATAATGGAAAAAGAATGGATCAAGAGTGAATTTTAAATGACAATGAATATTCATCTAACTGATTTTCTTTCTTTTAATGTTTATTATAAATTTATCAGAGATTCAAATTTCCTGAAATGTCATATTTGTCATGTAAATATTTTTGTCTCCCTAAATGTATTCATAATGAGAACTGAATATTATCTGAATATAGTACACCATAATCTGTTTTGCATGGATACTTTAATGAACTACCCTAAACAATCCAGTTACTATTTTCTTGGCTGATCTTTTAAAACTCTTTGAGTCCTTTCTTTGGTTTACCTACTTCATGGCTGCAGAGAGAAGCTAGATGTAGCCAGGGCTCTGTTGTAACCCATCTATAATGTCTTCACTGATGAAACATAAATGCTTCACTGGCCTATATTCCACCATTCACAGAAACTATTCTGAATGAGGGTTAGTGCCATTATGTGAATAAGTCATGCACAATCCCTGGGTACATTATCAGGAACACTTTTACCAATGATGAAATGTTATTGTCATTGTGTCAAATACTCAGTCTTTATCAGCCTCCCTCATGACAGGTTTCATTATTCAAACAAATCTTGGGATATCTTCAAAGGGAGGATTTTTTGAGCAAGGTCAGATGGACCAAGTTCATTTTGTTTTCTTTGCCTAGTCATGCCTTCCTTTGTTTGTTTTTTTAAAAAGAGGAAAAGTTTTGAAAAAACACACACATTCTTTCTGAATCTGATATGATAGTATCTCATTCTCTCTCTTTAAAAAAAGAAGAAAGAGCGTAAACAGAATTGACTAGCACAGTTGAAGAATAGAATGAAATTGTTAGTATATTTAGAAGATGGTGGGAAGCATATAAACATGTGTTTAATCACTGAAATCTGACTTTTTTCTTTGATGAAAGAGGTCTAATTTATTCTTGTGAAATGCTGTGAGGGAACTATATAAACAAAAAAAAATCAATATTGAAATAAGTTGAAGAGGAGTTCATTGAAGACCCTTATGAAAAATGGAAGAATTTAGGAAAAAATGGGGGAGTGTACATTTCTGTAAATCAGAAATACATTTCAAAGAAGAAGCACAATACAAGCTTTATAACAGGCTTTTCAGAGTGATCCTTCTGACATCTGCTGAAGTGACAGTTTAAGGTTTTGTTTAACTTTTATTTAACAATAACTTCAGTAGATTTCTTTAACTATAAAAGCTGGAAAGCATCGTCTGGGCTGCTCAAAGCAACACTGGATGCACAGTGAATCTACAGAGATGTTTTATCAATATTGAGTTGCTTGTCAATTTTGATGTCTATGGAGATTCTCAATCATCCAGGTCATAGTTGTCCCAAAGATGCTTTTCCAGAAGGCATCTAGACTTTTTTTTTGTTTTGTTTTTCTTTGAAAATATTTCGCTTTTCATTCAAAAAGCTTCTTTGCTTCTAACTTATTTTGATTGAAATTAGCTTTAATAATCTAAGTTAATTTTAATCTAAACATACTACTATGTCTTAGAGTCATTAGCCTTTTAGTTAAAAAATAGAAAATATATGTATCTATGTAGGTATTTATGCATGTATGAATGTTTTATGTGACTAATTTGATGGATGTTTACAACAAACATCCTAATTTCTACTATACTCTGTATCAATGGACAGCAAGAAAAGTATCATGCTTTTCTTCTTTTACATTTTGTAATATTTTAATTTAAAAGGTTAGGAATTTCAGTCAAGAGGAGACAGTTTGGTATTGTGATTCCCTATGTGCCATCATTTTCATTAAGGGCAACCTGATGTCTCTTATGTTTTAAACTTCAGCTTTGCTGAAGAACATGACTGACATGTGATCATCATTTATAGTAAAAAAAAATATCTGGAGGGGAACTTGATTGTTGCTGCCATCCTAGGAATATGGAAAACCTCAGATACAATGTTATAGATCCAGATTTAGTTCATTTTAGTTTAATGCCTCTTATTCCCCATAATTCTTTCTGCCAGGATTGCTACCTTAATGTGTAGATCTGCCAGCCAAGACCATAGAGGATGGATCTGATTCTTTATAGAAAAAATTGCCAATTCCTTGCTATAAATTCTCAATTTAAAGAAAAATCTTTTTCTTAGCTTTTTAACAATGGACAGACTCAACCATAGTTGAGCTGTGAAATTGTGAGCCTTCTAGACAAAGCTGAATGCAAAAATACAAGGAAATTCCTAGAAGCTTGGCATTCAGACAAATCAGTTATCAATAGACATATAGAGATAAACCACATTTACACATCATTCAAAAAAGACAAAGAGCTTGGAAGGAAACAAAAATAATCTCAGCAGCCTACACCCAGATAAACAGGAATTAGCACCAGACAAACAAACAATGAGAAAATAATACCCTAATTATGAAATCATCAAGGAGAAAACAACACTCCCTCCAATTCTTCCAGCGAACCCGGGAGAAAACCCACACTGATGATGTTACTAATTGGCTAATGAAACATATACAAGCAAACAACAATGCCCAGGGAACGTCAAGGACTTCACAATTTAACTGTGATATCATATCTATATCTATATATCTCTTTCTTTATATCTATGCATGTATTCTCTTTTATTGATATTCATACGTAATTCCTGAGTTGAACTTTTTGGTTGAAAACCACACAAACGAAATCAGACACACGAAACCAGATTATGTAGATAACATAGAGAAAACAAAACAAATAAATAAATAAATAAATAGAGGCCTATTTTTGCTTAATTTGGTATAGCAACATTTTTTTCTGTAGATCATACTAGAGTACTGGAACATTCTTGTGAAAAATGCTTATATGAATATCGAATTTTTATAAGAATTATTTTGGGGTGGGGGACAGGAAACAAAAAATAACTTCCCAGAGTGATGCAGACTAGGTAAGTGGGGGAAAATAAGGATGAGTATTGTCCAAATATCTGCTCACCTATACAATGAATGTATTACAACAACACAGGAGAGGAAGGGACTACAATTGGAAGCAAAATTGAAGCTTGAAACATCAGTATTTTGGAATATGCAAATGACCTCATCTTATTAGCTAACAGTAAAACAAGTTCAAGCATTTATTGGGAAAATAAAAATAGAAAGTACAAAATCCTAATTAATGTTATATATTAAAAAGAAAGTAATGAAAATCAGAGTCCTTAATGAACTTATACAGTAGCTGATTGTAAAGATGATGATAGACAGATTTGGTTCTTGGGTTCAAAAATAGATAAAGATAGAAGTGTGCTGGAGAACTAGAATTCCTAGAAAGAAAAGCAATAAGAAGACATGAAGGAAAATGGCTTTTTAATAACAACAAATATTAGAATAGTTAGAACAATTATTTTTCCAGTGATAATATGAAAACTGGCCAGTGAGAAAGAGTGAAATAGATGCTTCAAATTATAGTTGTTAAAAATGGCCTGGACTTCAAAGAAAAACAACAAGTCTAAAACTAAACTAAGACTGAATTATCCCTTGATAATGAATAAATAGATAGATAAGGTCAACAACATTACTGGAACTTTCTTGAAAGAGCTAAGACTTATTCTGAAGACATGTTAGGGTGACAAATACATTTATCCATATATTTACTAGCAGCCAAATTGATTTGATATAACTAAACTTTTCTTCTGCTCCAAGATATTTTAATAGTTATTATTTTGTGCAACTTTATCCACTTGCAAACCTTGAAAACTTGAAGTTTTAAAAATTAAAAATCAGACAAAGTTTAATTCCAGAAGGACAAAATGGCATTGACATTTATGGCTGAATTATAGTGAGCAAAAAAAAAAGGAAAGGATATCAGTAGGTGGGCCAAACTTACATCTGAATGCAATTTAATCACAGACCTATTACTAGGCTGTTTTTTTCTATAAAATCTCTAAGAGTTTTGCTTGATAATTTGTGCTTTAGAATATCCATGAGAACAAAAATAATGTTTGCGGGGAAGAATTCAGTGTTAAAGTAGAAGATCAACCCCTCCCCCCAATATGTGAAGCAGCAGACCAACTGTTTATTGTATCAGGAAAAAGTGATTGAAAGAAGTAACTCAGGTAAATTTCTGTCACAGTGTTTGTAATAGTTATAATTGTGTGAAACTCATCAATCAATAAATATAGACAATAAATGTGGTAAAAGATTAAATAACCTTTTATTGTTAATACTGAAGGTGAAAGATGTCTCAATACATTTTTTTCTCTTGCTGATATTATACTTTGTTTTTCTTTTCAATCATGTCCAGTTTTTGGAGACTATCTGGACAGATTTTTATTTCTTCACATAAAAAGATTCTTGCTGGATCAAGAATAAGGCCATTTATTTTATCCTTCTGTATTTACTCAGAAGTGGACCTGTTATTTTTGGGAAGCTCACAAGGTTGACTTTGAGGGTGAGTGTTATCTTCCATTGGCACTTTTCAATAAGTGATATATAATTCCAGACATAAACTACAATCAGTGTTAGCAGTACTGATAATCTGATTCTCCCTGAATATATCCAGTCCTCTTTTTAAAAAAAAACCATTCAAATTGACTGCCATCATCATAACTGCTAGCAGGGAATTCCAATTTAACTATGTTCCTCATTTTTAATATAATACTTTGATCCTGTGGCAGTTGGGCATATGAGATGACTTTGATTTCTAGATTTGATCATACCACACGCAGCAGGGATTATTCTGTACCATTGAACAGCAAGTGCTTGAGACCAGAAAATTTCTTGAAAGAATCTATTAAAGGAAAATTGGGTTAACTGCCTTACTGCTTTAAAGGTATGCACAATTTTATTTTTATTTCAGGTATGCCTGCAATGATTCTTGTAAGAATACAAAACCCATATCTCCCATGAGTTCTCAAGCAATATATCTATTTACTGGCTAATGACTTAATTTCCTATTAAACTGTAGGTGTTTTCTGAAAGATTTAATAATCAACTATTAAATGGGGTTGATCAGTATGCTTTGCAGTGCAATTGCCATTATGGTTCTGTTTGGATCTTTGACAAAAAGAATATTTATTTATTTATTCGACTTGTATGCTGCCCTACTCCCTAAGGACTCAGGGCGGCAAACATTAAAACAGAACAAATATTGACACTAAGATGATCCAAATCAGTCCCCCTTAACTTGAACCTTACTTAACTGTCTCCATGAGAGAGCAATAAGACTTGCTCACTCATGCTGACTGAGAGAATGGAAGCAGTAATTCAACATATGCCCAGAGTATCAGATTGGGAAATTGTCTTTATTACCTGCTCTAGGGAACAAAAATAAGATTATATAACAATGACATTGCTGTTTGCAAAACTAATTATATATTTCATCTCCATCTTGAATTTAAGATTACATTTGACCAGGCAAAATTGAGGGCTATATCAAATTGCCCAAATATGTACATTTCCAAGACATTGAAGCCATATACTGCACATTATTTAAGCAACCTACCAAAAGGGTAAAGAAGATGGTCCCCCTTTCCAAATGTTTGCATAGAATAGAATCCTTTCTGTGACAGTTCTAGTGCTGATAGTTTTATCATTTTCAGTGATGTACAGCTGTATGTTTTTGTATGTTTCTCTTCATATAAAAAAGAAGGTGCTAAAACCAGTTAGAATTGTTCTCCCAATATAAAGTTTTCTCTGATCTTTCTCACATGCATACATGTATGCACGCAACCTTAAAAAGAATCAGTCCTATAAGCCACAACTTGCATCATGAAATGATGTAGTTTAAATAACACTTTAAGTTCTAGGATACACTGTACATAAACCATTCAGTCACTACTAGATCATTCCAAGCAGATGAAGTAGAAGTGGATAGAAATGGTAATGAGGCAGAATGATACAGAATTACTGCAATGTTAATGTGTATAAGTAGGTAGTAGAAAAGCCCTCCATGGAACTATGAACTATATTTTCAAAATGAACGCTTTGACATCAAGAGAACATACAGTAGCTTGGAACTTTTTGTTTCACATCTTGTTAGTTTGTTATATTTATGTCTGTCTTTTATCAAGGGTTCAAGGCAGTCTGTATAGCATTCTTGCCATCTGGAAGTTTTTTTAAACAGGATATTCCCAAGTAACTGTTACCTTTGTGCAGTTTGAGATGATATTGATGAAGGTCAACTTGAGCACAAGTGTGTGTAAGAATGCTATACCTTCCAGATCAAGAAATGTAGGCTTATTATTTTGGCCTGTAAAATAATCTCTAGAGCTTGCACAGAAAGTGTGAACATTCTTGAAGTTCAATCTGGTTTTGATTGTACTTGTAAGTTATAAGCATTGGACTTTTTCCCTTCAACTGAAAAGAACTTCTGAAAGCTAGATATTTCAAAAGGAATCCTTTATTGAAAGGGAGTGAATCCCAGCACTAGTCAAAGCAGAGTCTAAGATGTTTCCAGGCATACAGTAATAGATAAAGGGAGTTAGAATCCCTCGCCTTATTTAGATGTGGATTTAGTCAAACAAAGAACCAACATGTTAATTCCCCCCTCCCCTTCTCTGGGAATGTATCTTAGAAGAGTTCCCAGGGGTATCTTCCAGAGCTGGAATTTTTATGGTCCCTTCTCATCTTGTTATCTCTTCAAGAGGTGACAAGTTTCTAGACATCTGGCTCCAGTCCTCCAGTTGTATATCATGTGCAAGTTATACAGAATCAATATAAGATTTAATATATTCAGGTTACATCAAAAAGGATTACTTGTACCAACTCCCCCCCCTTCTTCTTCCATTGAAGAATGACAGATACACGGATCTGACACAAGTAAAATGTACTGAAACTGACTATCACTATTCTTATAATTAACAGGGTATGATGTATGTGGCACAAATATTATTAAAGTTGCTGAGCTGGTGTATACCTTCGGTATCTAATTAAAAAGCATTATATGCAAGAGTTGATTAAAAAAATCATTATGGGTGGCAAACATTAATATCTACATCATATTGATATGTAATATCAGTAACTGGTAAATGGATGAATTGGTGTGAAGGAAGGGAAGGAAGTTAAAAAGAAGAGAGGAATTGATTAATCTATGTTGAGAAATGAAGGTTTCAGTGAAAACTAGATTTAGGAGACAAGTATGCAAAAGTCTGAATGAATTGTCACTAATCCAGGTGATATAAATAGATGAGTTACAACAAGAAGCGAAAGTACAAACAAAGTGATTTTGTTACTTGCAGACCCAAGAATTAATTAGAAAAATGACTGATATCTGCTTCAAATGTGAGTAAAACCTAAATGTTAATGCATAAGTATGGAGCGGTTGAGAGTTAGATTATGTAAATCTAAGGGAACACAGAAAATTCCTTTGGATAAAAGTTGCTTTTATAACAAATATTTTAGCGTATAGTTAAATACATCAGTTCCATTTTTTTCTCTATAGCTGTATTTCTTTGGTCTTCTCTCAGTGCTTCTGGGTATTATGCCAATGTAGCACCCAGGTACCTGTCTAGCTGGTTGCTATAACTTTGAATGCTTTCCCAGAGGATAGAAACAGCCATTTCTTATATGACAAAGCTGTCAGAGATTTGATTTTCCTGACCTTTCCTCTTTCCTGCAGTAAGCTAAGTTTCACTTTTGCCACTAGACTTTCATAACTAGAGGCTTTAATATTTTGCCTCCTTTGCCCTTCTATTCTTGTTGCTTTTGCAATAGCCTGTCTTCCACTACTGGGCTGGACTGATGTAGAAAGTTGGATTTCTCCTCTCTTTGCACACTTCGTAGGTTACTGCCTCTACCAGTGGGCATTGTCAAGATCTCAGCCAGAGGGTTGAAAACTCTTTGTGTTTCCCTGGTCACTATGTTCCAATATAACTAGTTTTGATGGTATTAGGTTGCTGAATGGCTAGGTTGGCTTGGTAGCTGCCTTGCTTTACAATTGCTTTACAATTGCTTTCTAGAATTCCTTCACTTGCTTAGAATTTACTGCAGGAAATGGTACTGCTTAAGACTAAGCTATTGGCAAGCAAACTGGTCTCTGCCCTTCTTTACTTGGCACAGCTGCTCTGCTACTGAAGGGACTATAGTTTTTGGCATTATTTTATCAATTCCCTTCAGCACTAGCCAGAATAAACTGTTGAATGCTTTTGCTGTCTTGCCCCAAGTCTGCTGACCCTTCTCTTCGGCCTAGGATTAGGTCCTTCCCAATAGTCTGTTGTGATATATCTTAATGGACCAGCTGTTGGCACAATCTCAACTGTGGTTCATTTCTCTGATCCTTCCAGGAACATGCAAAAGAGAAACTTATAAGCCTTGCTACTCCTGCATTTTCAAGTTTCTTCCAAAGCTCTGGATTTCTTGGAGTTCTCCTTGACAAGATTTTCTGCACTATTCAGTCTTCATTGTACTTCACTACTAACTTCAGCTATAACTTCTGCCATTATGACGCACTATTTTATTTCTTTAGTCAGTCTTCTTAAAACCACTATCCCCTCACCCATGACCTTTTAAAGTAATCTTAAGTGCAAAATAAGAAAAAAACACGTGAGAGCCCAAATGATTTCAGTTAACCAGCTGCCTTCTCATAAACATGATTGATTTGATTGTTTATGATAAAAGATTGCAAGAATGAAAGAAGAATACAAGGACATGAAACACTCTGAATGTACATCAGATTATTATTTGGTAATATCAAGAATGGAAGTTGGGAAAAGTAGACATGGAACAAATAAATAATTATTTTCATAAATAAAAAGGCAGGTAGAATGACTACAGGAAAAGTAAAACCCTGTTTGAAATTAGTGTTAGGAATAAATTGGTGAAACACAAAGACAATAGCTGCATCTTTTAATTATTATGTGATCTGCCTGCTCTACACATAGATATTCTCAGATCCACCATTTCTGTGCAATCTCTGTCCAGTTTCCAATCTCCTCTTTTCAGAAAGGTATCCAGTGTGCTGTTCTAACTGTATGGAATTGGTCAGGTACTAATTGCCTTACTGGTATTTTCTGCACTGAGTTTAGACTTTAAGATCTTCTTCACTCTCCTGACGTATTTACTTCTGACCTTCTTGACTTCAGTGTGCTTGGATGTCAGTTTGAAGGATGCCCAGGTATCTGTAGTGATTGCTTTCATCCAGACCGTTGATGTTATATCCATAGGGCATATTGATTCTTTTAGTTTTCACTATTTTCCCCCTGTTGAGAGTGAGGATAGCACGTTCCTCCAGTCCAAACTCCACTGGAATATTTTGGCTGTATATACAGACACTGTTGAGCAGCAATTCTATTTCAGATGGTGATTTTCCATACAGCTTTAGATCACTCATATGAAGGAAGTGGAGTAACCTGCAAAGTGTTTTTGATATTTATAGCCATGGCCTGACTTGGCCAGTAATGTTGACAGAGGAATCAGTGCAGTAGTAAACAATATTGATGATCTTGAGTTTCTTGGAAATTTTCTTCTCTTAATATTATTATTATGGTTGCTCCTGAAGTCAGACATATATTTAGACCAGAATTTGCACTTTTATCCACATATCGAATCGTCCCCAAGGACCTGGAATAGGGAGAAGTTGTTGTCTGATAGTATTAAAGGAATCATCGCAGGATGTAAGCTGTTCCAAGTAAAGCTGCCTTTTGCAATTGATAGTGATTTTTTAATTATTTTTTATTAATTTCAAAAGACAAGATAAAACACAAAATACAATACAAATAATTACAAATAAAAATAAAAATAAAAAACCACAAGAAAAAAAAAACAAGAACAAAGAATAACAAAAAGTACAAAAAGACAGGAAATGAATTAATATTGGGGGGAATAAAATGAGGGGTATATAATAGATGTTAAATTAAAGCTAAACATACATCATCATCCTTGGCTGAATATTAATAAATATAGTTTGCAGAATATTTGTTATTTTACAGAAAATGTATCATAAAGAAAATTGGTTGGAGTTATGGGAAATTGTGCATGAATATGAATATGAAAATTTGTTACTGAATGCAACAACAGTGGTATATCATAGAAGTAAAGCATACCTAAAATATTTAATATTTAATAAATGGTTCAACAGGAAGTAGAGAGCAAGACTTGGATCTGTAATGTCTTTTAGTTGTTTAATACTTCTATGAAGAAATGTATAAGGAATGTTTGTGGTGACATTAAAGATGGGCTGATGAGAGATTCAATAAATCTATATTTTTACATGCAGATGTTGCTATGTTGTTGAATGAAATCTCAAATGATTTGTAGTAACATTGTGTTAGATTGATTGCATCATACAATGAAGTATATGGATCTGAAAATTAATATATCAAAGATGAAAGCAGTTGTGATTGGTAGGAGGAGGGATTGAATGATTGCAGCTTATCCATAAATGATTCAAAACTAGAGCAAGAAGATGGATGCATTTACCTTGCTAGAATGTTCACTAAAGATGGAGAAATAGATGAAAAAATGGATGAAGAGCTTATATGGCAAGGAAATACTGGTATAAACGTAATGGGTAAGGCATAAGTTTTCGTTAATTATTATTGAAGCAAGCTAAAATAGTTTCATATAAGCATGCTTCTGTTCATATTGTTATCAGAAAGTGAAAATGGACTTTGTCAGAAGAAATCTAAATGAAGGCTGAATTCAGTGGGAATGTATATTCGAGAAGTGTGTATGGTCAAAGGAGGGCAGAGTCAGAAAAATATAGTTGGTGAATGTGACAATACAGAAGTGAGTAACTAGTGCAATAACATGGTAGTTCAAACTCTTCTACAAACAAATCTATCAGTTTGATATATTTTTCTCAGAGGATTTTCTCAAAATTATACTGTGAGTGAGAAAAGACTATCTTCCCTTGAATAACAATGTTTTGCACAAACTGAAATTTCTGAACATCATTCAAAGACAGCATATTACTAATTCAACTGCATGCATGATCAAATATTTCTTTTCCAAAGAGAAGGAAGAATTTGAATAGCAAAGAAATATAAGAGGAACAAAAGAAAGCAAATGATATGGAAAAATTAACAGTGTTTACAAAACAACCTTTGCACCCCAGTTTGATAAGCAAAGACGCTCCATCAAAAATACCAGCTATTCTAAAATACAGCAGATGGAGTTTAAGTACAACAGATACAAATAGTTTGATAGTAATAGAATTAAAGTGAGAATATGTATCTTATAGAATTATCTGATTTCATTCCTCCATTTCAAAAGTTAGGGATATTTGGCAGGTTGGGATTAATTTGTTTCCCAGATTCTATTTGTATACTGGATTATAAAATTCTAGAGAGAAAAACTTTCAGGACTATTCATATCTGGCTGCAAAACTCTGGATAAACAATAGCTGGCAGCAAATACAGTTTTCTGTAAATCTTTATTGCCATATAATGATAATGAGTTCCCCAGACTTATTGTTCTGGGGGATTTCATGGCTTCCATGATGGCCATGGACCTGACCCAAATAATTCAGGGTCTTACTCATGGTGGGGGGCACACGCTCAACCTTGTTTTTATCTCTGGACGGTGATGTAATGCTCTGGGTGGGGGATCACCAACTACTCAACCTGTCATGGACCGATCATTACCTCCTCCGGCTGGCCTTCCAGCATGCCACCCTGCATCGCTGGGATGCGGAACCGACTAGGTGGTTCTGCCCCAGGCACCTGATGGACCCGGTAGGGTTTCAGATGGCACTTGGGTCGATTCCTGCCTCCCTTACCCACAGCCCGGTCAAGGCCCTGGTGGACGCCTGGCAAAGGGCTGCCTCAGAGGCTCTCGACCGCATTGTCCCTTTGTGGCCTCTGACCCGGTACAGATCCCAGTTGGCTCCCTGGTTCTCCGCGGAGCTCCAGGAGATGAAACACTGGAGGAGGGGCCTAGAGAGCAGTTGGAGGTCCAGTCGGTCTGAATCTGACTGATTGCAGTTAAGAACCTTCACCAGGTCTTATCTTGTGGCAATGGGAGTGGCGAAGTATGCTTACTTCTCCGCTCTCATTGCATCTGCAGATAATCGCCTGGCCACCCTGTTTAGGGTCACCTGTTCCCTCCTTAATCAGGAGAGGAGGGAGGACCCTTTGCGGAGGCGGGCTGAGGAGTTTAGTCATCATCTGTTGGACAAGATTGCTCAGATCCAGGCTGGTCTGGACTCCGACTGGTGGAGTCTGATGGGGAGGGAGAAGTGACGGGTCTTGTGGATACCATTTGGGAAGAATTCGATCCTGTGACTCCGGATGAAGTGGACAGGATCATGGGAAAATTGAGTACCACCACGTGTTTATTGGACCCGTGTCCCTCCTGGCTGTTTTATGCTGCCCGGGAGCTTACACAAGGCTGGCTCCAGGCAGTGGTCAATGCTTCTCTGAGTGAGGGATCCTTCCCCTCCACCTTGAAGGAGGCAGTGGTGAGGCCCCTCCTCAAGAAGACTGCCCTGGACCTGGCTATTTTGAACAACTTTCATCCTGTCTCCAACCTTCGCTTTGTTGCGAAGGTTGTTGAGAGCATGGTGGCCCGACAGTTCCCGGTGTTCCTGGAGGAATCTGATTACTTAGATCCATATAAATCGGGTACAGCATAGAGATGGCATTAGTCGCGCTGATGGATGATCTCTGAGGCTCAGGACAAAGGTTATTCTTCTGTCCTGGTCCTATTAGACCTCTCAGTGGCTTTTGATACCATCGACCATGGTATCTTACTGCAACGCCGGTGGGGTTGGGAGGAGGCACCATTTTGCAGTGGTTCTCCTCCTACCTCTCAGGTCGTTTGCAGTCAGTGTTGGCAGGAGGACAGAGGTCGACCCTGAGGCCACTCTCTTGTGGGGTGCCCCAGGGGTTGGTCCTCTCCCTCCCTGTTCAACATCTATATGAAACCACTGGGTGAGATCATCCATGGTTTTGGGGTGAGGTACCATCAGTATGCTGATGATACCCAGCTTTTTATCTCCACCCCAAACCAACTCAGTGATGCCCTCGATGTGATGTCCCAATGCCTAGAAGTGGTGAGGATCTGGATAGGGAGGAACAGGCTTTGACTCAACCCGGCCAAGACCGAGTGGCTGTATGTACCGGCATCTCAGATGATCCAGGATGTTCCTTTTTTAGTTATGGGGGGAGAGGTGTTGCCCTCTGTAGATAGGGTGTGCAACTTGGGTGTCCTCCTGAATGCATGGCTCAGTTTAGAGGATCATGTGGGAGCCGTGGCCAGGGGGGCATTTGCTCAGGTTTGTCTTGTGCACCAGTTGCACCCCTATCTGCCTTATGTATGGTTACTCATGCACTTGTTACCTCCCATGTGGAATACTGCAATGCTCTCTACATGGGGCTGCCCTTGCAGACTACTCGGAAGCTTCAACTGGTGCAGAATGCAGCTGCGTGGGTTGTGATGGGAGTATCTTGATACTCCCATGTTACACCCCTCCTGCGTGAGCTGCATTGGCTGCCGGTTGCCCTCCGGAGATTCAAGGTGCTGGTAATCACCTATAAAGCCCTACATGGCTTAGGGCTGGGGCATTTCTATGGAGCATCTACTGCCAGCTACAACTTCCCAGCGCCCTGTGTGCTCACACAGACAGCCTCGGGAGTGCCTGCCTGTCCAGGTGCTGGTGACCCCAGGGGAGAGCTTTCTGTGGGGAACCCTCTGGAACCAGTTACTCTTGGAGCTGAGGATGGCCCCTGAGCTTCGATCCTTCCATTGCGACCTGAAGACTTGGCTCTTTCAACAGGGCGACCTGGACTGAGGCAGGGTTTTTATTGGCTTATATTAGCTGGTGTCGGTTTAAATTGAATTATTGGGATTTCTATTTGATATTTTTTAAATTTTAAATTTTGTATTGTATGTTTTTATTGTTGTGAGCCACCCTGAGTCCTTCAGGAGAGAGGGCGGCATATAAATCCCAATATAAATAAATAAATAAATCTGGATCTTTGTAGTCCAGATATGGAAATTCTAGTTACAGCTAACAGCGCAAGAATAAGGTTTAACCTTTCCATAAATAAAAACTCAAAAACACAATACCAAGATCACAGGGAAAGATTAGAATATAATCCACACAGGCAGGCATGGGTCAGATAATCAAACTGCATTATGGAGAAATTGAAAGAGGAAAAAAATAACACACTCTAGCTTCATTGCTATTTTTCAGTCCTCTGTAACAGTCTCTGATCTGGTTGGCAAAGGTAAAGGTAGCTCCTGCTTTGGCCCTTGGCTTTGCTGCTGCTACAGTCATTAATCTTAGTGGTGGTGGTAATACTGTTTTGGAATAGTGCATTGTTGTTGAGGTTTGGGAAGCTTGGTTCATATGTGTGTAGGAGAAGCAGGGGTCTAGCATGTGTCAGCTTCCTTCCTAAACTTGGCAGCTCATCTGGATGTGTAAGTTCACCTTCAGGTGGTATCCAATTGTCCCTGACAATAACAAAGTCATTCTAAATGTGAAAACAAACCTCATTACTTTAAAATTATTTGTGATACAAACATTTGTTACATTATTTTTCCAAGACAGCTTCCTGGATATTATACTGGATCTTGAGAATTTAGCTCAGAAACTTCACAGCATAGAACTACGTATAATACATCTCAGCTGGCTTTGGATAAAACCTTCCACTATCTTTGGTCAGCCAAAACAGTGGTGGAAATCTGTTGTTTAAACACATCTTAAAGGCTTCATATAGAAACAGATGTTGATTTCGAGTTCCAATTCTGTCAGAGTTTGGTTCCTATTAAATATTATATACATGACAGAATAATATGGATTTGTTGTACACAAATCTACATATGTATCCTATCCTATTGCTTATTTATGGAATAAGCCACAGCAATAACAGAGATGTTACCCATGTTAAATTGATCTTAATGTGAATTACAGAAATCAGTTCAGTTTGTAAACTGAGACACCCTCTTCTGAAGCCATGACTGTAGCAAGTCTCCTGCACAATTCTTGAAAGAGACAGTGGCTTTGCCCAATCCATAAATAAAGCAATGTTATACAGCATACTGTCAGTGATAAATAAATGCATAATAATTTTTGCATAATTTACAAAATGCTTATAGGCTTTGCCATGATTCAGAGAAAGAAATAATATTCTGTCTTGTATATTTTACTTTAAACCAGTAATTCACAACCCAGGTCTTCTAATATGTTACTCACATATAGTCTGCCACCATGATCAAACATTGATTTGAACTATTTGGAAATTTAGCATTCACTCTTTTTTGAACATGCAAAGTTTTTAACTTGGCAACACAAACTTTCAATGCAGGTAATAGTACAATATTTTGCTGAGTTTGTCTAGCTGATTAGTACTTGGAGGAGATTCCTCCAGGAAATAATATGGCTGTAAGAAACATTTAGGAAGATAGTCTTAGACTACATTAGACCTTGTTTAATGACTGGTTGCTCTGTCTAGCTCTACTTCTACGACAGCCACACACATACTTGTGGCCATATGATTGCATTTTGGATTTCTAGCAACTGGTTATATTTATTGCTGTTTGCAGTGTCCTTCAGTCACATAACCTTGATTTCAAATTTACTTACTTACTTACTTACTTACTTACTTACTTACTTACTTACGGTTTCCAGGGTTTACTGGGTTTCTGGCAAAAACACCATTGATGAAAATGAGTTTGCTTAACCACTGAGATGTTTACTTAATGACCTCAGTCTTTAGTTAAAACTGCCGCTAAATGTTCATAAGATCAAGTGTGGACATATGTGACTCACTTAATGATTGCCATGACTTATGAGGGTAATTTCTGGAACAATTAAGATCTAAGTTGAAGACAGCCTATATTTCGCTGTTATTAGCAAAAAACATGTCTATAAAGTCATCTAGAGTTTAACTCAGCTTGAAGGAGACTTTAATTTTTCTTTACTTGGTCTGTTAAAAATGAGAGAATTTGACAAATTCAAGAATATTTTCAAGCAAAGTGCTCTGGATACATTATGTAGAGCAAGGGTGTCAAACTTGCATTGTCAAATCGTCATCACATGACATATTGCAACTTTTCCCCATTCGCTAAACTGGGCATAGGCATAGCCAGTGCATGACGCATGCAGCCCATGGGCCATGAGCTTGACACCCCTGATGTAGTGCATTGACGACTGCTTCTACATTTGCAAAAAAGTGCCCATATACATTTTATTTCATATATATTATTGCTGTTTTTTATCTACTACAGTCATATACTTTAGACTCTACTACTGCAATTCTCTCTATATGGGGCTGCCCCTACATCTCATACAGAGACTTCAGCTGGTGCAAAATGCAGCTGCGTGGGTAGTGATGGGAGTGTCCCGATTCTCCCATATTACACCCCTCCTGCGTGACCTGCTTTGGTTGCCAGTTGCCCTCCGTGTGAGATTCAAGGTTTTGGTAACAACTTATAAAGCCCTGTATGGCTTGGGTCTGGGGTACTTGCAAGAACGTCTCCTTCCACTGACAAATACCAATCTCCCTGTGCACTCCCACAGACGGGGCCTCCTGGGTATACCATCAGCTAAACAGTGTAGGCTGGTGGCCCCTCGGGGTAGGGCCTTCTCTGTGGGGGTGCCCACCCTCTGGAATCAACTACCCCTTGAGTTGCGCTTGGCCCCTGATCTCCGCTCCTTCTGCCATGACCTCAAAACATGGCTATTTTTGCAGTCCAGCCTGGACTGACAGGGGATTGGGGGTTTTAATTTGATTGTTTATTTGGCATAATTTAATATCTTTTAAATTTCTTTTAACTTTTGTATTTTCTGTCTTTTATGTACACCACCCTGAGTCCTTCGGGAGAGAGGGTGGCTTATAAGTCCAAATAAAACAATAAAACAAACAATATTTTGTTCCTTTCATTCTGAAAATTTGCTACCTTAGCTTCAGAAAGAGGCAGGGCAATCACAATATGCCTTTGAGGAGACCATGAGATCTATTTTGATCCAGCACCTGCAAGGGATTCTGTCCTATCAAAGACCTCTCTGATATGGATATATAGTTTTTTTTAAAGAAACCCTGTGTTGTTCTTCTGCCTGTTTTTGTGTCTGTTATCTTTTCTGAACTTTTTTTTTAAATCCAAAGAAATATTTGATAGCCTGATGGGATAGATGAGGATTACGCTGTCCTTTTGAAAATGCATGAACAAAAACATCAAGGGAATCTCTAGTTTTAGTTAATCTCAGGAAGTCTAACACATGTACAGCAGCAGTAGGTTCTTCAAAAAGAAGCTACTTCTCTGCACTTGTGCATTCTGGACTGTGCCTCATGATATTGCTTTGTCATTTTGTAATTCTAGATAGTTCACAAAAAGGAGAAAAGCCATTCTAAAAATGCTGCAGCATTGCTCATAATGCCTAACATAAAAAGATCAGGATTCAAAACAATAAGCAAACTTAGAAAATACGTTCTGGTCACCTAGAACTTTTTGAAAAGTATATGTACTTTGCCATTTTTCTTCTTTGCAGAAAGGTCAGTTTTTTTCCAGATTTGCTTGTGGCTAATATTTTGCTGCCATGAATTCTTCAATGGGTAAACTTCCATATCTGGAGAAGATTCACTAGGAGTATTAGCTTGATAATAAGAAATGTTCAGCAAAGGAATAGCCTGCTTAGAAGAGTTGTAGTTTCTCCTTTGCTGCAGGCTTTCAGATGGGGATATGAAGATCATCTGCTAGGATTGCTTTGCTGGATTTTTCATTAAGCAAAGGATTGGACTAATAAATAGCTCAGACTGGCTCTGATCCTATACTCCCAGTGAATGCTTTATAACTTTTCTCTGAATATGTGAAAATATGCGTATCTCCATAGAGATGCCTTAGAATTTATCCTTAGGCATAGAGTCTGATTGCATTTATAAGCTTAAAAAGTCACAACCAGCTTCATTGTTTTAAGCCAGGGGTCTTCAAACTAGACAGCTTTAAGACTTGTGGACTTCAACTCCGAGAATTCTTCCTCCAGTTATGCTGGCTCAGGAATTCTGGGAGTTGAAGTACATAAGTCTTAAACTTACCAAGTTTGAAGACCCTTGTTTGAAGCACTCACAGCTATTAACTGAAGTTGTATTTTTTAAAAGAGATATCTGCATTTTTAAAACAATCATTGCAGGATTTCAGAGTCCAGTTTAGACACTGGGACGAAAGCAAGATCCATGGAATTGATCGAGGCCAAATCTGTCTTGGTTATTCCAGATGAGTTTGAGCCTGTTGGTGCCAAGAAATTGGAATCAACAGGCGCAATAGTCTTGGAACTTCGAATGTGGCCACCTTCATCTTGGAACTATGTCCCTCCTGGTTAACTGCTAAGACAAAACATGTGATTTGGTCCTGACCATGGTTAATTTATCCTTGAGGAGGTTATCCCACTGATGCTTAAGGAGTTGGTGGTTTACTCTTTTCAAGAAGCCATTTCTAGATGTGAATGTGTTAGACAACTTTTGCCCAGTCTCCAAACTAGTTTTAGGAAGATTGTGGAGAGCATGGTTTCACTGTAGCTTCACAGAACACTGGAGAACAGGGTTTATTTGGACACCTTCCAGTTGGATTTCAATTCTGGGTAAATTCATTTGATAGCATTGGGTGAAGTATCATATGAGAGGAAGTGTGTGATGTTGTGATTTTTATTACTTTGATTTATATTTACTCATGAAAGCCATTGAGAAATATACCATATGTATTATAAGTATATCTTGAGGTAAATTGTTAAATATTATTGTTTGATCTTTATTTAGAGGAAGATAGATGGTGATATGGAATACATACATGAATATATATGTACAGTACATACACCTTTGAGTTATTTAATGTCCAGGGCACATAATGTGGGAATAAGTGCAAATATGTCCTGAAATTATTACATTGGATTGCAAATAGTCCAAATATTTCTAATTTATCATTGCATATAAGGAATGCATAAAAATCACAAAGAAAAATGTGAAAGAAAAATGACTTTTTTTAAGTAAGGGGAAAGAATGAAATGTTCTGGAAAATAACAAGAACCTGGGGCAATTACTATAGAACCAGCTTGGATCTTTGAATAATACATGTTTTATAAATCTACGCATCTCCTCCTCACCACATCTCAAAACCAGAAGAAAAAATAATAGCTGCTGTCCACACTTATCACCAATAATAAATTACAGGGCTCTCATCCATGGCAGCGATTAATGCAAAATGCAACCTAAAACGCAAAACTAAATAAATAGATAGTTTGACTTTTCTGTGGGTTATCACTTTCTTTCTTCTAGTCTCACTCTGGATTTCTCCTTCCTTTCAGAGGAAAAAAGAATAAAAACTGAATTGTACATCATATCTTCAATTGAAAAATAAATGTGTGTACACATTTTACCCACGCAATGTACTTTTGGACGGCCTTAGGTGAGCTGCTCACATGAAGTAAGTGACATATAAATCAAAGAAAAAGTATTGAACCAGATGAAAGGTTAGAATTCTGTTTTCATGCTGCCTATCCTATAGGGGCCAACCAGGTATCCATGGGAAGCGTACAAGCAAGATACGATTGTACGCTCTAGAAATTGGTATTCAGAGGCTTTCTGGCTTCTGATACTAGCAACAATACTTAAATGAGAGTGATAGTCTTAGCATTCATTCTCTCTTGTTTTTTTTAACAGTTATCCAAGTTTGTAACATCCTGTGATAGTAAAATTCATAGATTAGGCACTGTGTGAAGAAATACTCTTATCTGTCCTGATTTCTCCACAATTCAATGAAATACTAAAGGAAACTATTTTGAGATTAAGGAGAATTTCACCCCCTCAAGTAATTTGTTATCAAGGACTACTTACGTCTGTCTGTCTGTCTGTCTGTCTGTCTGTCTCTCTCTCTCTCTCTTTCTCAAAAAGTCAAGCTGGCAGCTGTGATCATGTGATTGAAGCACCTATGAATGTGAAAGGGGCTTCAGTTGGGCAGTTGGAAGTACTCTTTTAAATATTTTTGAACCCTTCTCTCAATGCCCTTAGTTTTCTTTATCATGTACATTTTATGTCCATTTATGGACCTGCATTTTTCCAGGTCTACTAATATCCTCCTTAATATATGATTATTAGAAATATACAGAGTAGTTTACCATGGTTTCATTATATATTTGTGTAAACATTTTAAGAAATTGTATTTGTAGTTCTTGAAAGATCTCCTATATGGAATTTGCTTTTTCATCAAAATTACATGTGAGAACTCCACTATATTTAGGAATCTTAGAGCAAAGAAAACAACCTATCAGCCTATGATCTCCTCTGCAAACATGAAGGTCACCATTTAAAATGGCCTTGCTTGTTTCCAGTCATTTTTGCTTGCCCTGGATGGAATACAAACCAAATGAAGGCAGTTGTTTTCTTCTGTCATGGATTCAGTTTATTGTTTGATACAGATATATCAAATAAAATTAAAAAACTGGACAACTTCATATTGGGGAATGCTGATACATAGTACTCTGTCCACTCCCTATTTTTCAAAGATTTGGTTCCTGCTAAGACTTATATGGGAACAAAGGAAGACTGATTCTGCTTTGGAAAGCAATGGCAATTGAAAGCAGAAGAACTTTTCAAGAGTTCATCTTCCTAGCAGACCCTATTACAAGCAGTCAATAAGAGATAGCTGGTAGGCTGGGCAGTAGGGGTGTGTGTGTGTGTGTGTGTGTGTGTGAACTTTGAACAGTACCTAGAACATTTTTGGAATATATTTTGTTTATAAGTTGCATTTTAGTCTGCTCAGTGTTATAAATTCTTTCGGTGGACTCACTTCATGAAAAGAATAAAAACAAGATATAATGAACAGAAGCAATTCTCAGAAGAACACAGCATAAAATGTATAAAAAGAGTCAGTACTTCCAAGATTTAAAATCTAAATTGTCTGCATAAAGAGAAATTCCTTTGCCTGGTTCTGAATCATTAGCAAGCTACTTTAGGAAGGGCAATATATAGGCCAGCAACACCCCTCCGTCTCTTCTAAATTTCAAGGCCCTTTAGAAATAATCTCTAATGGATCCATGCATGTATGGAGGGAATGGTTCTTTAGATATTCTGTCAGTCAAGTTATTTAAAATTCAAAGAGATTATTTTGAATTTGACTAGAGCAGTTACAGTCTAACTACTGAAATTTTGACATTGCTTTTTCAATACAACCAGATTCTGTTTTCAGGACGTCAGTGATTCTCTCTCTGTGATGTCCCGTTGTCTGGCAGCGGTGTGGATCTGGATGGACAGGAACATGCTTCGACTCAACCCGGCCAAGACAGAGTGGCTGTGCATACCGACATCCCGGTCCAGTTTTGAGGTACCATCTTTGCTCATGGGGGAGGAGGTGTTGCCCCCCATGGACAGGGCACGGAATCTGGGGTCCTCCTGGACTGGGTGGAGGAGCAGGTGGGGGCGGTGCCTTTGCCCAGATCCGGCTGGTTCACCACGCCCATTCCTGGGCGGGATGCCCTGCGCACAGTCACTCAGCTCTCGTTATTTCCGCCTCGACTACTGCAATGCTCTCTACCTTGGACTGCCCTTGCGTACCACTCGGAGGCTTCAGCTGGTGCAGAACGGTTGTGATGGGAGCTTCCCAATACTCCCATGTTACACCTGCAGCCTGCATTGGCTTCCGGTTGCCCTCTGGGTGAGATTCAAGGTCTTGGTATTAACATTTAAAGTCCAACAGGGCATGGGTCCAGGTTATTTACAGGAACGGCTTCTCCCAACATCAAATGCCAACCGCCCTGTGCAGGCACACAGGCAGGGTCTCCTCGGGGTGCCGTCTGCGACACAATGTTGCTTGGCAGCGACCCGGGAGAGGGCCTATTCTGTGGCGGCTCCCACTTTGTGGAATCTTCTTCTGCTTGAGCTCCGTTTGGCTCCTGATCTCTGCACCTTCCGCCATGATTTGAAAACTTGGCTCTTTTTACAATCTGGGCTGTGCTGATTCTCCTGGGTTGGGGTTATTTAATTGGGGTTTTAAATGTTAATTTGGCTTAAATGTTTAATATCTTTTTAATTAATTTATTTACTGTCGTATTTTAATTGTAAGCCGCCCCGAGTCCTCGGAGAGGGAGCAGCATATAAGTCAAATTAATAAATAATAAATAAATAATAAATAATTAATTAAACATTCTGGACAATTTTAAGATGGTATAAATAGTTGGAATTTAATTCCTTGTGAATGAAAGTATCAAGATATTTCCAGTAAAGAAGAATATTGTAGTGATCAAGCTGGCATTTGAAAAGTGTCATTATCATAATTTCTTATCTTATATCTTTGCAAGTTTTCCAGACCATTTTTGTACAGATATTCATAATGCATGAAAACAGCTATTATCAATTTTCTACCTTCCTTTTTTTGCTCAATAAATAGTGCTATGAACCAAATGTTTGAACAAACGTAGTTCTCTTGCAGATGTAATATAATTAAGTATAAAACAGTACTAAAATTGATTTCAGTAAAAATTGACCACTATTCTTTGATTTCAATATTGTCACTCTTTAATAAACTACATGCATATTTTATCTTTATACAAATTTCAAATTATGATTTAATATTATTAAACACATGCCCAATTCTCTCTGTGCAATGTGTTAATAATACAACCATAATTAGTTTTAAATAGCTACTTTATTTTCCTTTTTTAGGATAAGAATTTTTTTAAAATGAAAAATAAAAAGTAAACTTTCTAAATGTCTATGGAAATCCTCAGTAATGGTCCCAAAAATGCTTTTTTCAAGAGGCAACTGGACTTTCTGGTTTTTTTTTGAAGACATTTTGCTTCTCATCCAAGAAGCTTCTTCAGTTCTGAAGTGAGTGAAGAAATTGAAAAAAACACCTTTGGAATAAATTTTCTAAAATTAATCACCCACTTAATTCTCTATTGGGACAGTTCAATAAAAGTAGCATAACTAAAAATGCAATAGGGATTCTGTTGTAACTATATTAGTTCAGTGTTAACTCCAGAATTCTACCCATTAGGAAACATTGATCAGATAGTTAAACAAGACACTGTGGCAGAACAAATGTCACCACTATTTTTCAACCCTTGTAGAACTTAAACAGTTGAAGATAAAGAAGCAAATGTATTTAGAAGAAGAAAGAATTTTAAATAAGTCATTATCAGGGTGGCATTATTCCTCAAAAACTGCCAATCAACATGAAGTTAGACAACATATGGATATTCCTGCTGCTATGGCACACACCAGTTAGTATACAGGCCAGTCAGAAATGCCTAAATCACTTCTAGCCCGACTATGATAAAAATAAAATAAGTTGTGTACAATTTGAATATTTTTAAGGAGAAAAAACATTTTTGAGGCTGTACTGCAAGATTGGACTAAACATTCCCATTTTTATTTTGTTCGGATTATGTACAGGGCTCAGAGAAGAGGATATTACAAATATACCCTATTAAGTAAATATTCAAACGTATTACTCCAGAAATAAAAGGAACTGGCTGTTTGTCCCATCAGTGCCCTCTTCTTGTTGTCTTTTAATATATTTAACAAGAAGAACTTTGAAACACACTCTAAATTGCTCTGCAGATAATGAGATTTGAAATTTGCCACATTTTGCCAAAATATGGTATACTCTTACATCATATTAAGCCAAAAGCAAATCAGCTTAGTATGATGTGTGGAATCCAAACAACTTGAAATTATTGCTAGAACCATGCAACCATGAAATGCTATCATTTTCAACTACATCTGATTTAGTTCACTGTTCAGTAGTTTATACAATGATATCCATTGTCTCTGTCAAAATTGTTGATAATTTAAAATCCGCCTTCTGGTGTTTTGTCCCCCATATTATAAGGAGAGAACAGAATGTTCTAAATATCCCATTTCTATTGTAAAATGTATAGAGATTTCCATGTAATGTATAGAGATTTCCATTGTAATTTCCATGTGTTGAGGGTTCACTTAGTATAGCAGCAATTCTAATACATTTACAAAGACTGTTTATATGTTTGAAGCCAAAAAAGTCTAAAGGAACCCAAGAAAGTTCTAAACTTTTGAGAAATATGAAAAGAAAAAAAGAATATGAGTATACACTGACTCAATTGTTTCAATATACGAAGTGTGGTAAGAGCATGAATATAATACTTTTTATACAATAGGAATTTTGTTAACACTTTATACCTGAAAAGAAGTTAAACAATATGGGAAAGATGCAGCACTGTTCCTGCCAACTCTCACAGGGCTTGAGCCCTGAAGATTAAATATTGAGTTCCATCAATTTGTACAAATTGTTCTGCTTGCATTAGCTGTGAGAAGTGGTGAGCAAAGTGCATGCTAGCTTCTTTATCAGTTTTTTTTAACAGTTTCCAGCTTCTTTAACAGTTCCTTTGGGAGAAGCAGATCTTTTCTGCCAAAAATATATATTATGTTAGTGTTAATTGTTCTGGATCATGTTGTGAAATTGATGAAAATTCATTTTTTTTCAACTCACAATCCACTAAAAATAACATTTTATTAACAAATTAGGGGGAATGCTCAGAGCCTCTTGGTGATGTCTATTTCTTCAGCTTCTGTTTAAAATTATATTTGAAAACAGAAAATTTTACCAACAAGTTCCTTTTGGCTCTTCAAAATAAATAATGAAATAAACAAACTCCGTAGACAGGTAATTGTTTAATTTATAGTTAATCTCCAGCTATCCAGGAAAAGGCCAATTAACTGAAACCGTTTCATGATTAATCTTTTGTCTTTTCATCAATTGTTTCTTTAAAGTATAATTTGAAATCATAACTTTCCACCTTCCTCATAGCCTTGGAGCTTATTAAATTATAACATCTGTGAAGTGCTTTGAACATGGAAATCACTATACAAATTCTAACTGTGACATGAATTTTAAGAAGGCACTAATATCAGCAACTACAGTCACTCTTTTTCTTTGCCTTTCTTTTTTCTTATTCTTTTTAAACTTCTACTTCCAATTGTGGAAAGAAAGATGAGGAAAGAGAAGAAAAATCCCTCTGATCAAATGTTTGCCTTTGTGAATTCTAGATATGCGTATTGAAAGAACTGTTAAACAAACGGGAATACCTTGAATTTAAAATTTATAATTAAAAATCTATCCAAAATACCAAAAGATGAATAACATGCTATTTATATTTCAAGTGATGATAAAGACTTCTTCCACCCAAAAACATGAATTGGCAAAAAAAATTCATAGATAAAAATAGAACTAGGCAGTTAACAAACCTATCTAAGGGCCTTGGGTGGCTCAGGCTGTTAATTGCCTGCACTTAAGTTCCAGCTGCCTACAACTGCTGTAGGCTCGAATCCCACCAGGCTCAAGGTTGACTCAGCCTTCCATCCTCTCGGGGTAGGTAAATTGAGGACCCAAGATTGTTGGGGGCAATTAGCTGACCTTGTAAAAATGTCGCTTAGTAATAAGCAGGCATATACAATGGAATGAAGACTATTGCTGAGCACACTGGGTTGTATCCCAGAAATTGTAAGCCGCCCTGAGTCTTATAAATGTAATTTTAAAAAAAAAATAAAAAAAATAAATGACATTCTTGCATAGTAGAGAGAGGCGAAGATCCCTCTAATATAGTGGCAAATTTCTATTGTCATCTTTTATCTGCAATTTTGAACGATTTTCAATTATCTGAGTCTCTCTTGAAACAGGAGTCTTGGGAAGCATCAACTGACCAAATATGTGTGGAAATTGACTAGATTTTATAACTGTATAGTTAAACTGTAGAATTTGCTGCCGTAAAAGGAATTCATGGACAAAGTTGTTAATAACTACTTATTTTGATGGGTGTACATTAAGAGGATATACAATCCAGTTCAAGGACACGAATGAAAGTTTTCAGAACATCTTAGTCCAGAGATAGTCCAGAATCAATGCAGATCAATACAGAACAAGTTGTAATCATCTGTTCTCAGATTTCTAAATGTACAACAACAATGTGGGACATTCCTGTCAAATCCCAGAATATTTTGGTACAAAAGGAAGGAGTTTTTGTAAGGAGTAGCAATGGCTTTCCCTTCATGGATCACTGCCTTGTTGTGATGAAGGGACTTGCATAGCTCAATGAAGCTATGAGCTATGCCATGCAGGGCTACTCAAGATGGACAGGTCATAATAGAGAGTTCTGACAAAACATGATCCACTGGAGAAGGAAATGGCAACCCACTCCAGTATCTTTGCCATGAAAAACCCATGGACAGTACCAAAAGGCAAAAAAAAAATGATGCTGGAAGATAAGCCCCTCAGATCGGAAGGTGTCTAATATGCTACTGGGGAAGAGCAGAGGGCTAGTACTAGTAGTGCCAGAAAGAATGAAGTGACTGGGTCAAAGCTGAAAGGAAGCTCAGCTGTGGATGTATCTGGTGATGAAATGAAAGTCAGATGCTGTAAAGATCTATACCCCATAGCAACCTGGAATGTAAGATCCATGAATCAAGGCAAGCTGGACGTGGTCAAACAAGAGATGCCAAGACTGAACTTCAACATCTTAGGAATCAGTGAACTAAAATGGACAGGAGTGGGTGAATTTAATTCAGATGACCATCAGGTATACTACTGTGGGCAAGATCCCTCAGAAGAAATGGAGTAGCCTTCATAGTCAATAAAAGAGTAGGAAAAGCAGTACTGGGATACAATCCCCAAAATCACAGAATGATCTTAGTTTGAATCCAAGGCAAACGATTCAACATCACAGTAGTCCAAGTCTATGCCCCAACCACTAGTGCTGAAGAGGCTGAAGTTGAACTGTTCTATGAAGTCCTACAACACCTTCTAGAATTAACACCAAAAAATGATGTCCTTATTATCATGGGGGATTGGAATGCTAAAGTAGCCAGAAGATAACAGGAATAACAGCAAGTTTGGCCTTGGAGTACAAAATGAAGCAGGGCACAGGCTGGAAGATTTTTGTCAAGAGAATATGATGGTCATAGCAATCACTCTTTTCCAACAACCCAAGAGATGACTCTACACATGCACATCACTAGATGGTCCACACAGAAATCAGATTGACTCTGTGCTCTGAAGTCAAAGATGGAGAAGCTCTATACAGTCAATAAAAACAAGATGAGGAGTTAATTGTGGCTCAGATCATGAGCTTCTTGTTGCAAAATTTAGGCTTAAATTGAAGAAAGTAGGGGAAAGCACTAAGCCACTCAGGTATGAACTAAATCATATCCCTGATGAATATACAGTAGTGATTTAAGAAATTAGACATGATACATAGAGTGCCTGAAGAAATATGGATGTAGGTTGGCAACATTGTACAAGAGGTAGCAACTAAAACCATCCCAAGGAAAAAGAAATGCAAGAAAGCAAAATGGCTGTCTGAGAAAGTGTTACAAATAGCTGAGGAAAGAAGGGAAGTGAAAGGCAAGGGAGGAAGATAAAGATACACCCAATTGAATGCAGAATGCCAGAGAATAGCTAGAAGAGATAAATATGTCTTCTTAAATAAACAGTGCAAAGAAATAGAAGAAAACAGCAAAATAGGGAGCACCAGAAATCTCTTCAAGAAAATTGGAGATATGAAGGGAACGTTTCATGCAAAGATGGGCATGATAAAGGACCAAAATTGCAGGGACCTAACAGAGGCAGAAGAGATTAAGAAGAGATGGCAAAATTACACAGAAGAACTATACAAGAATGAGCTTAACGTTCTTGATAACCATGCTGGGGTGGTCACTGACCTCGAACCAGACATCCTGGAATGTGAAGTCAAACAGACCTTCGGAAGTCTGAGCAACAACAAAGCTAGTGGAAGTGACAGTATTCCAGATGAGCTATTCAAAATCTTAAAAAACGATGCAGTAAATGTGCTACACTCAATTTGCCAGCAAATTTGGAAAACTCAACAGTGGCCACAGGATTGGAAAAGGTCAGTTTACATTCCAATTCCAAAGAAGGGGATGCTAAAGAATGTTCAAACTACCGCACCATTGCACTCATTTCACATGTTAGCAAAGTCATGCTCAAAATCCTACAAGCTAGGCTCCAGTGGTATGTGGACCAAGAACTTCCAGAAATACAGACAGGATTTTGAAGAGGCAGAAGAAATAGAGACCAAATTGCCAACATATACATATACTGGATCATGGAGAAAGCTAGGAAGTTGCAGTAAAACATCTACTTCTACTTCATTGACTATACTAAAGCCTTTGATTGTGTAGATCACAACAAATTGTGGCAAGTTCTTAAAGAGATGGGAGTATCAGATCATCTTATTTGTCTCTTAAGAAACCTACATGTGGGTCAAGAAGCAAAAGTGGGAACTGGACTTGGAACCACTGATTGGTTCAAAATTGAGAAAGGAGTTTGGCAAGGCTGTATACTGTCGCCCTGCCTATTTAACTTACATGCAGAGCACATCATGAGAATGGCAGGGCTAGATGAATCACAAGTTGAAATTGAGATTGCCGGGAGAAATATCAACAACCTCAGATGTGCAGATAATACCACTCTAATGGCAGAAAGTGAAGAGGAACTAAAGAGCATCTTGTTGCAGGCACATCAAGAGGAGGAGAGTGCAAAAGTTGGTTTGAAACTCAACATTAAGAAACTAAGATCATGGCATCCAACCCTCTCAATTCCTGGCAAATAGATGGGGAAGAAATGGCTGGTAGTGACAGATTTTATTTTCTTGGGCTCCAAGATCACAGCAGATGAGGATTACAGCCAAGAAATTAAAAGGTGCTTGCTCCAAGCGAGGAAAGTTATGGCAAATCTAGACAGCATACTAAAAAGCAGAGCCATCACCCTGCTAACAGAAGTAGTCAAGACTATGGTTTTCCCAGTTGCAATATATGGCTGTAAAATAAGGAAGGCTGAGTGCCAAAGAACTGAGGCCTTTGAACTATGTTGCTGGAGAAGACTCCTGCGAGTCCCTTGGATCAAACTGGTCAGTCTAGAGGAGATCAACCCTGATTGCTCTTTAGAAAGCCAGATCCTGAAGATGAAACTCAAATACTTTGGCCACCTAATGAGAAGGAAGGACTCACTGGAGAAGAGCCTAATGCTGTGAACGATTGAGGGCAAAAGAAGAAGGGTATGGTGGAGAATAAGGTGGCTGGATGGAGTCACTAAAACAATCAGCATGAGCTTAAATGGAGTCTGAGGGATGGTAGAGGACAAGAAGGCCTGGAGGAATGTTGTCCATGGGGTCGCGATAGGTTGGACACAACTTTGCAACTAACAACAACAATGCCTTATCCTGAAAACAGTGAGTTTGCAGGTCAAGTTTTAAAGCAAGGAAAATCTTTTTTGTTGTTGTTAGACTGAGAAACTCAGTATCTGGAAAGATGGCAATGACAAACCATTTTCTCAATGCTGTAAAGAAATCTGGATAGTTACCTTTATCTGGAGTTGACATTGACTCAAGAAAGTCTTGAGCATTTTTTTCTTATTGCTGGTGATAAAATGTGGTAGATTTGGCAAATTTGAGAATTTTTTAAATTAGAAAACAAGCTTAAGAAATTAAGAAACATAAGCCTCAAATTTGATTGAAGTTCTGCCTTATTATTGAAGAGCAGCATTTTTAGATCTAAGCTATTTCAAATTTATTGGAGGTTCACCTTTTGATGTTCCTTATTTCAATAGCAATGATCAATTTTGTGATGAAAACTTTATGTGGACAGAGAAACTTCATTCCTAAATTTATTGCTAAAATCCTTGAGGAGAACTTTTTTCTATCATGATTATGAACTAGAGAAAAAGTTCCAGCAATGCTGGTTAGATGGTTTTTCCTACTGCTCATAGCCGTACAGAGTTGGGAAACAGTGTCTAATTTTTCCAGCTCCTGTTCACCGTACTAAAACAATTATAGAAAACAGCTGATGTAGCATCCTACATAAGACCTATAACGTATTGTTTGGGTTCAAATATAAATGACACAATCCTGGAAGGAGGGCAATACAATTCTAAACTGAGTATAGTCAAGTTGTTCATTATATGGTAAGAATATTATTGTTACCAACTGAAATGTTAGAAGAACTCTTCCAAATTTACAAATATCACCTCTCAAGTAGAACACAAACTCCCTACTTCCTTTACCCTATAAACTTCCAATAGAAGCCATCATTAGAGAGAAAGAAAAACTAGTTATTTTGTTCTTCATTAGAACCTTTTAAGTTAGATGTTCCTGCTTAAAGGATATATCTCAAAATATGAGAGTAGGTTAAAATATTTATCTTCCAGTATTTTTACTCTCTGGATAAACTTAAATATAGATTTAAATGCTAATCCAAACTTCTCCAGTGTATTACATCAGATGCAGACTATATCATAAAAGATTTCTTATGCAAGCTGCTCCCAATATTTGTGGGAAATTGCAATTTCATTTTATTTTATTCAAAAGATTAAAATCTAAAATAGGATGCCAGATTATTAGACATTGTTCTGATTTTTTTGCACAAACTTTGGAGAATAAGAAAGAATAGGGTCACTTTTTGTAAGGTTGTCCCAGCTGATAAACAGAATCAATCAGGTGGCAAAATACAGGGTCTCAGTATATCTTGTATTTTTATAGGGATCTTGGAGACTATATTTTTAATATAAAGTAGCCACATAGAGATGGAAGAACACTTTTTCCTGAAATGAATTCAATGACTAATGTTTTTACTTCTGGGATGTTTTTCTTTTTAAAAGCCTTTAAATGTCATGTAGTATTTGACAAATCTCAAAATAAATCTAAAGCCAAAAATTAAAAAGGATGAATCAAGAAGTATCTAATAACAAATCATTCAAAACAACAAACCAAATGACATTAATGCCACGGCAGAGTGCTGGGTATAGGAACTTATATACCAAAGGTGGTATTCAGCAGGTTCTGACCAATTCTTGAGAACCGATAGCAGAAATTTTGAGCAAATACTACCTCTGAGTGGTCCCACCCATCAATCAATTCTTTCCCATCAATCAATCAATCAATCAATTCCCACCCATCAATTCTTTGTCTCCCAAGTCCCAGCTGATTGTCTGGGTCTTTTTTTTTGTTGCCCTGCACAGGAGAACAGAGCTGGAAAGCAGGTTAATGGGGTGGGAACGGAACGGGATTTTGCAATAACCTTCCCCCTGGAGTGGGGTGGGAATGGAGATTTTGCAGTATCCTTCCCCAAGACACGCCCACCAAGACACGCCCACCAAGACACGCCTACAGAACCAGTAGTAAATTTTTTTGAATCCCACCACTGCTACATACTGTATAGGTCTCTAAGGAAACTCAGTTCAATATAAGGATTTCCACTGGAAAGGCTTGTCCCTGTGACAAACTAATCACAACACTGAAGATATAGATATAAAGTATGGCTTCTGCTAAAGGTTTTAAGGGGCAAGAAGCACAAAAAATACCAAAGTTATCTAATATGTTTGGGTGATGTGTATATAATCTCTGATCAATCAACTAAGATCCTTCTCAGTGTGTTTCTATATTCTATACTGAGAAAAGGTGAAAGAGAAATGTTCTGCACTGAATTGCCAGTAAAGAAAAAAGAAAAATATGGATGATGAAAAAACTAAAGATAAATTATATGTTTTAGAGGTAAAATGCACACATTAGCCCAAACCATTCAGAAGCGTACATGGATTTAACAATATCCCAGTTATTCAGGTAGCTCAGGTTAAAAGAAAAATAATAGGTGGAATTTATAATCCAAAGCTATGCTAGAGTGATATTGTTAAAACCATGTATGCTTCTGATTGGTTTGGACTAATATGTGGATTTTACCTCTAAAATTTATAATTTATCTTTACTTTTTATTCATCTTTACTTTTCTTTTTTCCTTATTGGCAATCCAGTGCAGAACATTTCTCTTTCACCTTTTCTCAGATAAAAAGCTACAGAATTTATCAAAGTGATTTGCTTTTCTCTGATGCCAGCCTATTCAGTTTTTCTGCTTCGTGTACTATGATCAATAGCTCAATAGAACATAGTGTGGGCAGAGAGAGGCAAAGCAGCAGAGAGGGTAAATGTGTGCAATTTAAGCTATTGCTAAGGAAGAATATAAAACTACTGAACAGAATCAAAGGTTTTGTTTGCTCTGTAATCAGGGAGAGCTGCCAACAAAGAGAAAATGATAAGGGTCCTAGCAGCAATAATACAAATATGCCACAATGACGTATATTTTGCATCACATCCTTACAATCGTAACAGTGAAATTCAAAGAGAGAAAGATAAGAGTGCAATTGAGGCTGCAGCAATGCAGGAATATTTTAAGAAATTCCTGTTGAGTAAAAAGGACTTATGTGTAAATATGCAAATACGCAGAGAAAGATTATAGCATCATATGCTAAACAATCACCAACGTTGAACATTTGCATAGCATTTGTAGGAGTTCACACCACTTTGTAATTTGGTGCAATTTTAATATTTACAGTAAATATACCAAATATGTCAGTATTATTTCCTAAATTGGGGTTTCAAATTCAGAAAACAAAACATGGCAAAGGCCATCTAGGAGTTTGTAAAATTAAATGAAATGACTTTTTGACTCAGAATGTGTAGTTACAAAACAAAATTAGAGTTCAGCAGCTAAATGCCAGACAGGCTAGTGGAACTCTTCAAATATTTGAGTTACTCCCCCCACCCTTCTCCATTCAAAAGGAATGCTAGTAAAGAGTAATAAGATTTAAAGTTCATTAAACATATGGAGACGAGACAGTAGGGTGCTAAACATTTTCTTATCAGAAGGGACGGCATGAAAGAGAGATAAGCCCTCCAAGCCCAAAGAAATATTTTCATTATGGCTGATTTGGAAGAAAATATATTTGCATATATGAATCTGTCAACAAGGCATATTGCTCTATTAATTATAGTGTCATTTTGATTGCTTTCTCAATATACCAATCAGTTTAACTTTTGCAGAGCCTACTGTGTTCTAAATGTTCAGTACAGTATGATTAGTTTAGAAGACATGATCTATTACCTATAAAAAGGACAAGATAATTTTTGTTGAGTGAAGCATACTCGAGCTTGAATTTCCTTTGCTAGCCCCTAGATTTATTCTAGTCATTTTTGTATTGCAATTTTAACTTTTGTAGATATGGTTATGGTTAATTACTTCCATGTTGCTGTGTCTCTATCATGATGTCTACTACAGTAGATGACAGTAACTGCATGAGAGTCGGTTTTTACAAGGTTACAAGGAAACAGCCTGAAATCAGACTATCCTATTGTCAAAACAAGAGAGAGAGAGCAATCTTCTTTTCCACCCCAAAGATTGTGACTTTAAGTCTGTTACAAGTTACACAGGTAGGAAAAAGAGGCAGGAATATGAACACTGATTTCAGTATAAGTAGGTCTGACATTTGACATGTAAATCACTGGATATTTTCATGTTGGCTAAGTTTCTCTGCAATAAAACTACTTTAGTACTTTAGTAGTTTTATTCTTGAATGTTGGTTTATTTGTTTTGGGTTCAGTTAGATTTGGATGGAAGATTACTAAAAAAAAGTCCATGACTGTTGTTAAACTGGGAAGTTGAGAAAAAAAATCCCCAAACCCAAAAAGGTAACAGCAAATGATTTTTACATTGTTACCAATGTACAATGAAAAATTACATGGACATATTTACAAATTTATCAGGAATGGAGTTTGATCTAAGTATACCTGTCTTTTGCTTTACTGTCTGGATGAAGGTGAGGTATATAACAGTGACAGCATCTGGCTGACCTTAGCAGGGTTTGGAAACTAAGCATGACTCAGTATCATCAGAACTTGCAGTTAAGACCAACAGACTAAGCAGAGCTGTAGAGTGAACTAATGAATTACAACATGTCGTACTACTGGAAGAAAACAAATAGTTGTGTCTCCAGTCATCTGGAATCAAGAAGTCAAGTTCAACTGAAGAACTTTTAACTTAGTGGTGGCAGTGTTATTTAGCAATTTTGTAGAAACTGCTTAGTATTGAATGCTTACTTTAGAACATTTGTGGAATTTACACTGGTCATAAATTTTTTGGAAACCTATGGAATAACAGTTAATAAATATACACAAAATATGTATTCTCTTATTTCCTTAGAGATTAATCTGTTCCAAGTAAAACAAATTTAGATTTAGATCATTCTGGTATAGTAGTAAAGCATCAGCTAGAATGGGTGACATTGTGATTTCTATTCCTGCCTTAGGCATGAAAGCCATCTGGGTGACTTTCATGTTATTATGAGGAAAATAGCAGGAGGAAGCAGTATTAGATATATTTTCCACCTTAAGTTATTTAATAAAAATAATGAAAGCAGGATAAAACAAACAAAAGTATAAAACTAAGTTGGAAAGTGCATCAAATTTTATTCTAGATTGTTATGTGTGAGTTGTTATATGTAATCCAGTGAAGTTGGGGTTGTTATTTGTTCTCTTCAAAATAGCTGCAGTCATGCAAACAAGCTCCCTCACTTTCCCTCCAGCAGTCATCCATTCTCTCAGAACTGCACTTATAGGCATTCAAGCTGGTGTTCCAGCTGCCTGGCTGATTGAGTCATACCCTGGTGTTTTCAAGGACATGCTAATATCCAAAGGTAACCTCACCCCACCAAGTCTTTTGAGCATATAAAAGTAAATGCTAAATCAGATGGGGAAGAGGGGAGTGTGTAGCAGGAATGGGGAACGCAAATGGCAGGAGAAGTAGAAATGATGTCGAGATTGGCAGCTATTACAAATAAGCAAGAGGACTGTCATTCAAGTGTCAGGGCCACAACTTATGGCAAGCAGCATAATGGGAGCCCTGATGGGAGCCCTGCTTGGAGCCTGGAACTTTGCGGAAAGATCAGTAGGAACTTAGAAGAGAAACAGGCACAAACAGTAACCTTATCCCAACTAGTACAAGAACATTTGGAAAAAGCCAGAAGTTGTATGCTACTTTGTAGACTTTGAGATTTTCTTTTGAACTGAGTATTAAAGAGATATTTATGTGGAAACATCATTTTGCAAATCCTAGAAAGGTGGAGTTGATACCGAGCAATAGCCTGTGTTGAAAGAAGACATTGTGTACAGTCTTACTATGCTGTGTTGTGTTCAGTATTTGGAGAGCAAAGAACCTCTAAATGAATATCTCTATTTATTTATTTTATTTTTTCTCACCAATGGTTTTTTTGGCCAATTCATCCATTCATTGCTTGTGGCATATCATAGTACATTTTTTCCAGCGATTTACTCAATTTTTGGAGGGAAGTTCATAAATATTGATGAATAGAAAAACAAAATAAAGAAATTGGAAGAGCCACCTTTTCTGTAGACTTTATTCAGCTAGGAGGTTAGATGTATGTCACGCTTGCTACAGTCCCACAGTTATCTAGATTCCATTCCGTAAGATCAAAGTTATAACTGCTGAAATGCATCACATCAATTTAAAAATCAATTCAGGCAATATCAACTGGATGGTTATTAGGCTATAGAAGATACAAGCTCAAATGCCAGTTTGATTATGTTTGATAGAAGAGAGCCATGCTCGTACTTAAAAAACACTAGTAATTTTTGCTATACATTTCCACAAATGCAGATTTTCCAATCTGAATTAATAATCTGCATTTTCTGCATTTTTCTCTTGTCTGAAATTATGTGCGCCCTCCCCCTCTCAGGGATACATATAACTTCTGCCAGATCAATTAAATTGTCCCCCAGGGGATTTTGTTGCTGGAAGGTAAATGATATCGTCTGTGTATCAGCAGAAGACAATTCATCTATTGCCCACAGCAGCACTCTTTACAGTAAGTCTTAATCATCTTATTTTGGAAAGGAAACATATGGAACATTGCTTCTTCCTGAAAGCTGAAGTTCGTATTTGGCCTGACATACCTTCTCTTTTCCTAGTTATTTTACATTTGAATTAGAATGAATCTGACAAATTGTTCTACTATTAGCTAGTTAATTTTATCTGTTTTGTCAAATTCCTTTTGTATCTTTTTTGTTAAATCAGTAAACTGGGCAGTACCCAGCATTCTGCCATGTCTTTACCTAGAATTATAATGGTCAAACTAAGTTTGTAAACTTAATACACTGTGTCCCATGCTTCTTGGAGACTCAGAAATTTGACATAATCTAGATTAATATAATATGTTTTACAAAGTACTGTCAAAAATTTGCAAAGCAGCCAAAGAGTTCATAATAAACCACATAGAGACACATAATGAAAACACATAATGAAGAAAACATTTCATTTGAGGAAAAAACGTTTTTAACATTTTGTTTAAAAAATGAAAGCTGATGGGTCTGGCATCTGGTGGGAAATGTTTTTTTTATTTTGTTTGCATTCGTTGTTGTGACGTGTTAAACTTAGTAAATAAATAATTCAGAAATAATTTGGTACCTTTCCAGTTAGTTTCCAAAGTCAATTAGTAGATTTTAAAAAATTATTTATGTAACTACAAGCAAGGGTTGATATTTCAATGTTTATATCAAGGAACTGGTATTTGTAAAAGCTCTATCCAACTTCTCCATATTTGTAAGATATGCATAGTTATTATGATTGGTACTCCAACTGCATAACATAATACTTGATAAACCTTTTTAATATTCTTTTTTTTTTGAAAAAGACAAAATATATTTTGGTAGTTTTCTTTGGCACATTGTCTTGCTGTTGATTTTAGTTCCATTAATTGTTTTATGTTCTAGTCTTATATTCTTTTTTAATTTCTTGCAAGCTTTCTTGGAAATAATTTGATTAAAATGGGGTGATATAAATCTTTAAAACAAAGAGTAATAAATCTATTCCATATAATTGTTGTTGGGGATCATAATTCATTACCTACTTCATCAACCTTTGTTTCACACCAAACACTCATTGAGAGTACTAAGAATATATCCATCTTTTATTATTTTTTCTCCTCAGTATAATTTACTTTGAATTCTTTGTACAATAACTGTACTTTACATAAATATATAATCTTTATGCATTTATGAATGTTTAGATAGAAAGCCATAAGGAGAGGCAGAGAGAAAAGAATTCCTGACAATGCGAAGGCTGATACAAATTGACATTTTGCTTTTCTATGAATAAAGTGCAATTCTAAATGTGTTGTCTGTCAGGTGATGATGAATTTCCCAAATATTTTGGGAATGCATGCTTTAAAAGTATGGATGCTAATATACATTTATAATCAGCGGTTTGTGCAGCTTTGAAAAAAGTCCCAAATCAATGGGGAAGAAAGATATAGTTAAAGTAACAAACAAGTAACTAACTGATTAGAGCATCCTTTCTACAAAATCATAGAATCATACTATTGGAAGAGAGCCTGAAAGTATTCTAGCAACCCCCTGCCCATCCTTAGATCATTTTTTTTAAATTACATTTATATGCCGCCCTTCTCTGAAGACTCAGGGCGGCTTACAATTTTTGGGATACAACCCAGTGTGCTCAGCAATAGCCTTCATTCCATTGTATATGCCTGCTTATTACTAAGCAGCATTTTTACAAGGTCAGCTAATTGCCCCCAACAATCTTGGGTCCTCAATTTACCTACCCTGAGAGGATGGAAGGCTGAGTCAACCTTGAGCCTGGTGGGATTCGAGCCTACAGTATTTGTAGACAGCTGGATCTTAAGAGCAGGCATATACAGCCTGAGCCACCTGACCAATTGTTATCCAACTTTTGTTTGATAATCTCCAATGACAGACCACCAAAACTCCAGGAAGGAGACTGTTTCAATACTTAATAGCCTTCTCAGCCAGACAATTTAATTTTACCTCAGGTTTGGCTCTCTCTTTGTAAAACTTATACTTTTTTATCCTTTCATACCCTTGGGCACCACAGAGAATAATTCCATGTTCTCTTCTCTATGATGTCCCTTCATAGGATTTAGTTTGCAAGTCTGTCACCAGTTTTGTAGCTCTTCTCTGCACTCTCCTTCCTGAACTTTCAGAACTTGACAAAATCATGGGGCAAAATATTCTAATTTCATGCCACCTAAAAATATACATAGAAAGTTCCTTTATGCTAACTCAGATAATCATTTCATGTAGCTCATAATTTGCTTAGGTCTCCACAGTTTCATATGAAATGCTGGGAATTGACTCAGGATCTTCTTCATACTAGGTGCTTTATTATATATCTATTTACTTCCTGGTTTTCTAGAAAATTAAAAATATAGTGTCTCACAGAGATTTTTGCAAAGAAGGAAAGGTGAACAGAAGGATCACCTGTCTTCCCCAGTTTCTTAATTTTTAAACATGGCAGGGTGGAATAATTCCTGGCTCTTACCAGTTCTGCTCTTCTGTCCTTCACAGAATGAAGCTGAAGTTAGGAATTATTGGCCTACCGTGTATTCCCTAGACACCAGAAGAGTACAGTACATGGCAACCAGATTAAGCAAATATGTAGAAAAATAGCAATAGCACTTAGACTTAGTGCTTTACTGTCTCTCTAAGCAGTTTTACTGAGTCACCATATTATTTATTTATCATAAATAATTTCGTATGAAATTTAGTATGCCAAATTTAAAACCTAGTTTGTTTAAAACATAAAATAATACAAGAAGTTAAAAGTAGTTACTGAACTTAAAAAAATCAAATTTATTAATATTAGAGCAACTTGGCTATGATAGCTTCAAAGAAATCTGAGAAGCAATGCAGTTTCAATGGGATGTTTCAAAGAGAGCAGTTGATTGGTTGTTGGTTGAAGAACCGTTATATCAACAAAAGAAACAAAAAAGAAGTATGATGAAATAAAGAGGTCATTTGAAAGGGTTAGACATTATTCTTCAGGTTTAAAAATGATGTGGTCGGTGAAAATGAGAGCCGAGTTTTACAATTATATAGTTTGCCATGTTTGTAAGATGGAAAACACGTGTCTCTTTTCTTCAATTTGCCCCTTATGACTGGATTTACAGAATTCAGGGGAACATTTAGCCAAACTATAATACATAGTGATACATGGAGTCTCCTAAGCAATTTTATTGTTTTGATCGAAGGTACTATCTGAAAGCTACAGACATTTTCTTCAAAAGAAATCCATATAATTGATGCAGATTCCATTTTAGTCAAATGTTAGTGTTGTTGATTGCCCTCAGTTTGCATACTCTTTATTCTTTTCATTAATATTCTTTGTCAGTGTGTCTCTGTTTTGGCTCAGCACCTGCTTACTACTAGGTTTTCTTGCAAAATTAATCCACATTGCTGACAATGGCAGGTCCATCTTGAATTTAGATAATTCAAGTGAACAATATAACTTTCAATATTGTTTTTTATTCATTTTTTTGTTTATTGTTTGTTAACTGTTATGCATAAAAATGCTCTTAACACAGAGTAAGCAAAATAGTCTCTTTTATCCATTTGTTAATCCTTAAGCCATCTGCCTTATTCAGGCTTTCATTTGGTAGATATTTTTTCCATTTACAAATAAAATGGAAGGAATTGCCTCAGCAGCAGAAGACAATGCAAGCATTCAAAGAACATGCATGCCCATTTACCAAAATGTGTCTCTAACTAGACATTAAAAATAGGTTCACTTTGATCAGTTCAAACTAATGCATCTGTGTATTTTCTTCTTTACATTTTGCTTTTACATGATACAATACTGAGCTGAAAAACACCCTTACTATATTGAATATTCTATAAACCCTTACCCAGCCTTGTCCAAATTTGAATGTACTAGATATATTCAACATCCTACTTCCCTATGGTCTGGGGATTATTGGACCTGCAATTTAACACATGTTCAGGATGCCATTCAGGAATGGTTATTGTTTTGTAGTTTTTAGGCTTTCAGTACCAAGGATAGCAGTTAGTCACACTTATACAGGAATTCTTGGTATGAATAAGGGTTACCTACTTTATTACATTGCAGCAAAGATGTTTTCCCCACCCAATGAGCTAGCAATCTTTAATACATGATGGAGAAGGCATTGCTTCTTTTGGAATTGGGAGCTTCTGAGTCACCAATGAAATGACAAAGGTATTTTTCATCTGGACAACTCTCTGATAAACATAAATGTGTGGAGCTAATGCAGGCTGAAATATCTATGAGAAAGCTTATTCAAGAGACTGAACAAAAACCAACTGTACATACACTTTTCCCCTAAGAGAAACCACTGGAATGTAATTTATAGAAGAAAACATGGTTTCCTTTTCTTTCAATGTATTGGATACATAAACCAGTTTGGTACAGTAGTTACAGCATGTCCAGCTGGGTCATTTTAGGCCAGTAATTTTCTCTTATCCCCAGGAAAAAGGAAATGACAAACATGTCATGAAAAATGCCAAGAAAAGTGCATGGACATATCCAAACAGTCATTAGCAATCAAGACTTGAATACAAACAAGTAAACACACACAAAAAAATCCTTTAAATATGCCAGAGGTCCAAAGTAAATGCAATTTTGTAGAAATATTTCTCAGTATAATGCAAGTCATGGGCTTTTATTATGCAGAATTATATTTATGCTATTATCTGGATTGGGAAGTAGCTAGCTGACAATCCTTTTGTTGTTGCTTCTTAGAATATCAGAGAATGTGAAAAAAATTGCTTTATTCATTTCTCTTTTCTTTTCTCTTACTTTTCTCCTTTTTGTCTACCAGTGAAACAGATTTTGCACAGATGCCAGGAGAATGATTAATTGATTTTGCTGTCAGAGCTGGAGAGTATTGTATGGATGTGTGTGTGTGTGTGTGTATGTGTGTAAAATGTGTTGGAGAAAACCTGGACTTCTGCTCTTTAACAATCTATCTTAAGAAACAGGGAACTAAGGGAACTAAGATGCAAGAACAAATGTAATTCTAGAAAAAAGTAAAATGTGTCTTCACTTTTGGGGGCCTTCAGGGTTATATATACTAAATTACAAAATGAACTGAAGCCTTAAAAGAGGCAGTATCCTCAAGTGAACCAGTTTATTCCTCTATAGCCACCTTTGTCACAGCATTCACTCACACAACCTAAGTGCAAACTTATTTCTCTCCTGAAGGAAAGGTGTAATGGCTAGAGGCAAAAGTGCCCATCAGGAAAGAGGAACTCTTGAATCACCCTTCCATTGAAAGTTAAGGTCCACGCAGAATGAAATGAATAGTAGAAGTGAACAATTCAACATGCAGAAATTGCTAGACTATGGGTTAGTTTCTCTAATAATGTCTCACATTTGCAAAATGAGAGACTCTTAGTAAGATATGAATTAAATCTAATGAGAACTGGTAAATATTTCTGAAAGATATCTTGTGAACATGGTCTGAAGGTCTTCGAATTACACTGAAGCAAAAGAAGAGAGTTTGATGGAATGTACTAACAATAACTAGGAGGTTTGTGCAGGATGGGAAAGCATCTCATAACGAACATGCAAATGCAGGAAAGAATATATCAAGGATTATAGTGTCTCTACATTTACATGGACTATGAAGGACCACACAGAAAGAAAGAAATAATTTAATACAGGAAAGTGGGCATTATTGAAATCTAGCAGCATGAGAGCCCTAAATGGAATGCACGGTGAGAAGATATAAATTATTTAAAAGGCTCAAACCTGACAGGAAGAATGGACAAGTAACTTTTAATGAAAAATAAGCATATTTATGTTTTGAGATACATGCATTTGAACACATGAAAGACAAGCTGTGACTGCTAGGTTAGGAGTACAAGAGAAGAGAAATAATTTGAGTCAGTATACTATAGACTACCAAGACAGACAGGGGATCTGGACAATACTTTCTTGGACCAGATTACAAAAATTTCAGTGAGGAATACTACAGTAGTAATAATAGAAGACTAGAGCTATCCAGTATTCCTCAATGGTTTTACTCATTGTTTTGGTTTTTAGAATATTGATGTGACATTAACCAAAAAGGAAGAGCAGGCTGAAGAAATCAACGCAATATAAATTTTGGGAGGATGTAACCATATCATCTTCGGTTTGGAGAATATGATGGATTGAAACAGGTGACATGTAGAGGACATTCCTGTTCCACTCCTACTTTGCTTAAGTCTTGTTTACAAAGGATAGTTGTATTTAAATAATTTAAAGCACAAAGTTGACACAGAGAGGGAACTAAAAATACTGTAATGAAGATGGAAGCCTCATGCAGCAATTCAGAAAGCTGTAGCCCTGGCAATGCAACAAAAGATTCTTTAGGAAATTCAGTACCTGCAGTTAACTCTTTGTGTATCTAGATAAATGTGCAGATGATACAAAAAAGGTATTGTGCCACCTTTTTTCTGAAATATTGATGGCAGTGTTGCAAGGAGAAGTTGAGGTAGCTAAGGTGATAAAGGGGAAGAAGATGGTAATATGGACAATGTCATATATTGTAGTCAAACTTCTGATATCCACTGTTTTTTTGCATTCTGGTTGTGGATCAACAATATAACTTTTCAAATTGGTTTTAAATATTCAAAACTTGGCTTATAGATTTCTGTTAAGACATACTTAAAGTTAAGTTTAATTAGGTGATATACAACAAATCAGGGCTATTGTGTGTATGATATAAAGTAGTTCATGCCATCTTCAATGACTATGATTATGAAATGATAATACATCCTAGATGTTTAAGTCAAATGTTGAATTATACAATTAGTATTATATATTTCTGAAGTATTTTCATGGTGCATTTGAAAGAGCTATAGGTTTGGAAATGGGAAGATAATTATATAAAGTGTAACAATGGATCAAGTTCTCAGAAATCTGTAATCTTCATGCAGCTTCCCTGGTTTCAATTGACTTCAAAAGCTAATTTGTTCACTTTAAATTTGCATTTTTACTGGCTCTGGTTGAATATTGGTTTAGGTGAAATTCCCATATTTACCAAATATAGGGAAAGGAGAATCTATGCAGAAGAGGATAGCATGAAAAACAGTAATTGAGAAAAGCGATATTCTTGTCTTAAGTAAAAATATTTCTTCCCCTGTCCTCCTCCTTTTTTCTTATGGAACTTACAAGTCCTTTGACCCTATCATGGCTCTGGGCAGGATATGGTGTAATTTAAAACAACCCAATACAAACAATAAAAGCAAATGTACAGAAAAGAAACAAAACTTGAATTTTAATGAGCCAATCATCCCACAAGAGTCCAACACCCATTTAAGCCCCCAGGTAGGATATAGAACAAGGCTTAAATAAGGTCAGCACAAACAATTGTGCATGGAAATTAAAACTTTTGTAAAGTAGAAAATAAGGATTTGCAAACATTATCCTTTAATTCTGTAGCTCTGAATGCTTATCTTCTGCTTATGTTATCAGGAAACTTTATAAATATAATAAATAAATAATGAAACAAGTACTGCTTCTTATTCTTTGAATGTCTGATAAAGCTTTAGTTTCTCAACTTTCATCCTCACATATCTGCTCTTGCAGTATTGAGCTAAATAGTAAAAGGAGATGCACAGGCAGAGTATTATGACTTTTATGTGTGTCTTTAAACATGGAAGACAAGTGATGTGGGCCTGATGAATCAGGCTGAAGGGAGTTTAACTAATCCTCACCATCCCAGGGAGAAAGAGACATATGGCACATTGTACAGATGCATACATGAATATATAAATATAAATATGTTGCCTCCTTAGAGAATCATCTGATACAGACAGTTAACAAATTTCATGCAACCATACTACCCATGTACATAGGCATACCACATATATGCATTAGGGTGAAAGAAAAAGTATAAAGTCAATATTAAACAGTATAACATTTGTGACAAATAATTTAGAGGGCAAAATTTGTGTAAAATCAGCTTACTGATTGCTCATATCATTAATGAGCATTAATGAAATCAGAATAAATGGCCTTTAACATATATAAACCCTTTAACATATATAAACCAGCCTTCCATTGGGGACATGCATGAGTCAAAAAGAGGGCTGTGAAAATATCTACAGACCCCTCACATCCTGGACATAAATTGTTTCAACTTCTACCCTCAAAAGAACGCTATAGGGCACTGCACACCAGAACAACTAGACACAAGGCCAGTTTTTCCCCGAATGCGATAACTCTGCTAAATAACTAATTCCTATAACACTGTCAATTTAATAAGACTGTATTACTATTATTCTTCTCATCCTTCCTATTACCTATCTCTTCCAACTTATGGCTATAATCGTGTTGCTTGTATCTTTAAAATTTATATTGTTTTATTGTTCCCTAGTATGATTTGATTGCTTATTAGTAACCTATGACTATCACTAAGTGTTGTATCTATGATTCTTGATGGAATCATATTTTTTCTTTATGTACACTGAGAGCTTACGCACCAAAGACAAATTCCTTGTATGTCTAATCACACTTGGCCAATAAAGAATTCTATTCTATTATTCTAATACATCAGAACTGGCAACAAGAATATATCTTTGAGAATATCTGATTGTAGCCTTTATTCAGAATTGATCCTCATCAAAGAGAGGTCAAAATAATCAGAATGAATCATATATTAATCTGGTCACATTTGCTAACTTGTCCTCATCTCAGCTAGTATCTATTTTTTTCCCTCTTTCTGCCAATAGTAAACTATTCCTCATTCATGTTTCCAACCCAAATATTGCACTGTAATAAATACAACACTCTTATGCAAAGGAAATAGTACAACTCTTTGAGGTTCTGGTGGTAGCTTTGCTTTTGACCAGAATATAATGTCCCAGCACTAGTAGTGATCTTGCAAACATAACTCAAGTGCTTGTGAAGCACTATAAAATCAATGAATCAGTCAATCAATCGCCTGACCGTGCAATTTAATTGTCTCACTCCTGTGGCTGGGTGATAGCCACAGATTCCCTGTAAACTGCCAAAAGGAACATTGTATTACATTTTCAGATGTAACCCATAGTCTCTTTGGCAGAAATAAACCACCTGTGGTCATTTATGTGCAAATATAACATGTGCCGAGGGGCCTTTTGGAAGAAAAGCTTTCGATCTGTGTTCATGACTAAGGAGCTGTAACAGAAGCAAATAAACATGTTCATTTCCTCCTTGCTCACATCTTTCCAGCTGAGCTTTTGTTGCCCTACACTTTGCTTCACCAAGTTAAAGCAATGGAAGTGGCATTTTGCATTAAGAGAATGGCTGGTGAGGAAGAGAAAGAGCCATAAAGTGCACTTAATGCAACTCACTATGGTATTGGAGGTTACAGCCAGAGCTGAAGTGAATGAGGCTCATTTCCTCATCAGCAGTGAATTCCCCAGACAACAGCCATTAAAAAGTCAACAAGGTCTAGCTTTCCTTCTCTTTTTCCCACAGGAATTGCACAATATAGCTGTTGCATTAAGTACATTGCCTTTCATTGTGAACTGGCTGATTAATATAAGAACAGCACTTAGATGACAAGGAAAACTGGAGCAAGAGAATCTTAAGACTATTTGATGAGTTCTTACCTTATTCCATTGTACACCGAAGTAACTAAAGGCTCTGTTTTATAGATAATTGGGCCTAAAGCTTTTTTTGCATTTTTTTTAAAAAACTAACAATTTATTACAGTTTATGAAAGCTGGTCATTTGTGGCATAATCAACAATATTTTTGTAGTGTAGCAAAAATAAAACTATACATGGATTTGACCTAAACAATAACCTCAGTACTAATAATTGTACCATCAGCTTCTGGACTTATACATAAGCTGCCTTGGGCATAAGATTAGTCATTGTCTCCCAAATCTAAAATGAGACCCATATCCCCTCCCTGGCTCTTTCCTTCTCAAATTGCTAATTAAGCCCATTTCTCTAAGACAAATAGTATTCAGAAAAATGGTTTTCTACCAGTTTTCATTCAATTTGATGCTAGACAACTTGCTTTTAGTGAAAGTTGATGGAGTTTGAGTTTTTCCTTTATTTTTGTTATTAATGGTCTATGGCCAAAGATTATGTGTGAATTTCTTTCACATTTGGAAATATATAAAACAGATAGGAACAATTCAAGCTATATTACCTTCTGTCACTCCCAACATAAAAGTAAGCTAAAAATGCATTGATATTTCTTAAGCCTTTTGAGAATAGGGTAAACAAGCTGATGTCACTTTTAGAAAAAGCCTTTTGAGAAATTGTAAAACAATTTCTGGACTCACTGGAGAAGAGCCTAGTGCTGGGGATGATTGAAGGCAAGAAAAGAAGAAGATGAGAGAATGAGGTGGCTGGATGGAGTCACTGAAGCAGTCGGCCTGAGCTTAAATGGACTCTGGGGGATGGTAGAGAACAGGAAGGCCTGAAGGAACATTGTCCATGGGGTCATGATAGGTTGGACACAGATTTCACTACTAACAACAACAAAACTATTTCATCAAGGAACTATTTTTATGTAATAATACTGGGTACTTTATGTACAAAAAGGGGAAAGCAGAGTTGTCCACTTCCTTCTCCAGCATCTGGGGGACTATATTTTTCCCATCCTTTATTTCTGCCATGTCAACAAACAATAGTATGCTGTTAAAAGTGACATCTTTAAAGATCACCAGGGATTTTGTTCAGCTCATCAACTAACATAAATAGGAAGAGAGACTTCCACTGTCCACCAGATCTTGACCATGATATCTTATAAAGTAACTTCAAAAATAGAATTACAAGCTTTCCAATTTGATGTCCATATCTTGTATTAATTAATTTCACCAATATTGTATTGATAATTTACAATTCTAAAGAATACAGGATTTATCATATATCTTGCTGTTGTTCCATGTAGAAAGCAATTGCCTGATGCATAACATCTACTCAAAGCTCACTTTATGAGTTTTTTTCATTTAATCAAGTATTTTTATTGAAAAATCAATAATATATCCCATCTACAAGTCAGCATTTTTTTATTTCTTTCTTCCTACCCCAAAAGTTATGATACCTAGACTATAACAAGACCAAAAGGGAGACCAAGAATTTGAATAAAGCTTAAAATCTAAAATAGGAAAAGGGCAGGAAGCACCTTCTCTCCTTCCTCTTCCTCTTCTTCCTCTTCTTCCTCTTCCTTCTTCCTCCTTCCTCATTTTTCCTTCTTCCTTTTTCATAGCTTATTCCTGCAAGTGCAGGGTCTGCTTTTTGGATCCCTGAATGCCACTTAGCACGGTCAGCTGCATCTCCAGGCTGCAGGCCCGAGGCATGCATATCTTTGTTGATGGTGTCTTGCCATCTCTGTTTTGGATGCCTGTGAGGTCGCCAGCTAATGACTTCTAGTTGGTAGGCAGTGCAGTAACTCACTACTCACTTCAGGAGTTCAATTCTGAATGGTTCAAGGTTTACTCAGCCTTCCATCCTTCCAAGGTCAGTAAAATGAGGACCCAGATTGTTGGGGGCAATATGCTGACTCTGTAAACTACTTGGAGAGGGCTGTAAAGAACTGTAAAGTGGTATCTAAGTCTAAGTGCTATTGCTGTTGTCTCATCTTGGAGTGGAGAACGAGTTTACTATGACATTGCATTCTGTGACCTACTTAATACCTTCAGCACTGAGACACAGGTAGGAAAGATCAAGGTTTGCATCACTACATCACAATACATATTTAACTGTTTATTCATTGATAATTTGTTATCACAGTTGGTAAATGGATACCCATGCTGTATGCCTATGTGCACATCTGATTTGTTTTAAAAATCTAGTAAAAGATATTGACAAATTGTTTCCCTACTTACGCAAAGAACCAAGCTAACTTCAATACATTCTTATCTTCACCATATATAGCCAAGGACAATCATGGAAGTATAAAAGCTTGAATTAAAAAGTATCAAAAGTAGATGTTTGAAAACTCTGTTTTCTTTCAGTATACACCAGCTTAGCCAAAGGGATTCAACCATATGTTATGACCTTCATTTGCAATCATATACACTCAGGCAGCCTGTATGAAAATGAGCTGCAGATGAAGAATGCTTAATGAATGCCTTGAAGAGAGCTTTAATTTGTGGATAATTCACAAATCCAAAGAAAAGATGTGAAATGGATGATTTACTAAGTCATGAATAAAAAGAATAATTAATTTCTGGACTGGATGGTTTTCTGCCTAGCTGCTGCTGAAACAAGAAGCTTTTGCTTGGCAAGGACAAACTTTTCTTTTGGAAGGAAAGGTCAGTTATATTCAAACTAAAAAGGGAACTTATTGCTTGTGGATATCTCTGCCTATTTGACAAGGATATACTTCCTAAAGCAGCAAATCCTCTGCCAAGTGCATCCCTTTCTTATTTGTAGCATTGTGGCCATTAACTTGGTCAAATAGTGCATACAATTACCTGCAGTTTGTAAACCTTCATAAGCACTACAATCAGGCTAGATTGTAACTCCATGACCTAAGAACCAGCAAGCTCAAACCAGTATAAAGACATTTCATAATAAGAGTTAGATATTGATTGAATGGGCACAGATACAGATATAACAAATAGGATGAGAAGAAAAGGAATACCCCTTTATTATTTCTCTGTAAACATAGTTGTCCCTGGAAATAAGAATTTCTTTTGACAAAATTCAGTGTGGGAGTAGCTACATATTTATTGTATTGTTTCATTTTTGTTCTTAATTTTCTCTGCTTTTTTAAAAAAGAATAGTTAATGTTATTCATCTCCAAAATATGTTAGGAATGTATAACTGAAATGCTCTAGGAGCTAAAATATTGTTAATTATCTTTTTTAAAGAAGAATGGAACTGCAATATGTTCATATTACACCTTCCGCAAAAGGGATGCTTCCCTTAAGGTACATACCTTACATTTCCCACATTAATATCGTGTATTTAGCATTTTAATAAAAACTATCACCTTCTATGAATCTCATGAAAGTATTAAGATCAGGCACAAAGAGAGAATATAATCTAAAAAATTCCTAGATGGATATTTTGTCAGGATAAATGTAGCCTGCTAGGGGCTTGTGGTATGGTGAAAAATATCCACTGAAATATCTTCTCTTTGCCATTGTTGGTAAAGACATTTCTATTTTGACATCCTTTTCATGCCAACAAAATATTACTTTATTTAAGACTCTATTTAAATATTTTATCTTATTACGTTATTACATTTTAGAATATTATTATACATTACACCAATTATAATTTATGACATCATGGTTTGAAATTGTTTTAAGACCATATCAAAGCACAAGGAGAGCTGGAGAAAAATGTGCCTATAAATAAATCCTCTACTTAAGGCTCCTGCCCAACTCACAGTATGTCAGAGACCTACATTCTTTCTGTTTTTAACACTTTATGATTTCTTTATCCAGGTGTCATGAAACTAGGTCATAACAATGAGGGCATATATTATCCAGATACCAAATTAATAAACTATTTTTTCAGGAAACATAATATAATCTACAATTTAATATGGGAACACATTTTAAATAAACATTTCAAAGTGATGGCAAAGATTTTTAAAAAAACACTCATAGGTTTGCCTTTGGGACTAAAAACAATGTTTTGTCTTCTTCTTAAAAAATAAAAATTAAAAAGGGGGGCAGTAGAATTTAGTTAGCTGTTATCTGAGAGACCACATTTCATTATTCATGGCAATGCTCATGCATATTACATCAGATTACAAACTGAGGAGTGTATGGAAGCAAAATTATGCTGTAGCCTATTTAGTAATGCTGGACTGTTGGGAAAAAGCATTTCACAAATCTGTCTCAAAGGATGTACCACTTCTGAATCTCTTTTATTTGAGATCCCAACCAATGTCTGTCAATGTCATGGCCACAGTGAACATGTTCTGAAGGTAGGAATGAAGCAAGGAATACTCTAAGGTAGGCAAACAAAATGAAGAATGAATTACAACAAAAGCAATGCCTTTACTTGCTGAAAAAGAAATATGGAAAAAAATACAATATATCCTGAATGCAGAATGGACCTTTCTTACATACTAATCAAATTGGTCAAAGAATGTTGAGTGGTTTTATTCCAGAAAAAAAGATGGCTAAAGAAGACTAAAGTAGAGGCTTATACAATAAGAATGATGTGAACAGACAGTGGTAATTTCCAACAAACTAAAGTGCTATCATGGGACCATCCGCTGAACAAAAATTGCCAGTAGATTTGGAGCAAGTTTCTTTTTCCTCCTACACCAATTTATATAAATTGGGCCATAACTAGATGTAATGCACACAGTTAAGGATTTTCTTTTTGCTAATATTTTTTTCCTTTTAATGAAATCAAATTTGTGATTAAGTTAAGGTGAAAAATAGGGTATAGAGCTATTCAGCTACAAAAGTAACATTGACGTCCATATTTCGTGACATTTTATAGAACTCATAAGCAGAAATTCTACCCAAACTGCTGCCTTTTTCTGGCATTTTACAGGGATCACATAAATGTGCATAGCTGCAACTACTGATTATCAAATCCCTTTAGCTGTAGCATCTTGTGAGAAAACACTGGTTCGTACAATCAGCAGCAACAATAAAAATTAAACTATTCCATAATATACTTAATTTTACTACTTAACAATTGTCTTCTAAGAATGAGCCTCGTGATTGGTATTTCATTCTAATGTTTTTTTTTAAAAAAAACCACTCCTTTTAATTGTTCAAATATTTTCTCTTCCACATTTTCAACCTATCAGAAGCTTGTTAATGGAGATTCTTCCTTTACATGCTCGGTAGGGAGGGGCCATGTATATCTAAATCAATGTATGATTCCAAATGAGTTTTGGGATGATATGAATATAGTGGATGAAGAAAAATTATCCCTCCTCTTTAATGTATCACAGAAGCTGGATTTCATACTATGGTCATGTAGCAAATAAGGGAAATGAAAAATGGACTAGAGAAGAAACAAACCCGAAATTAGTTGAATTGCAGGAAATTGTTCATGGATATTTACTGGCAAGCAATGTTCAAATTACATGTTTAGATTTCCTGCATATCCTTTGCAACTTCTATTAACCTCATTTTGAACTATTGCAAATTTCAGGCCATTTTCAAAGGAAACTGCACAGAAAGCACACGTATACAAGTTAAATACTCACAACTAGTGCGTGAACATCTTTAAAAATATATTCTATTCATTCTTCCCAATCTGGAGGAATACCTCTCAAATAGATAAACCACATTCTGTAGCATTGTGGGTCTTATGAGAATTCAGAGCAATTTGTGTTATATTTTATTTATTGCCCTGTACACTGCAGTAAATGATTTAAGAATTTTCCCCCCTGCACACAACTCTATGAGTAATATTATTTAAAAGATAATTGCAGATTAATTAATAAGTAAAGGCAGACTTAGCTGTTAGGAATTGTTTTATACTGCTTCTATTTAGGCTACTGAAATGGGGGAATAACATTTATCAAGATACCACTGAATAAGGGTGACATTAATATACTTTGCTTATTTCAATTTATTTAATTTTATGCAATTATCTACTCTAGACTGTCATTTTTTGCCATTAGGTCAGGGCCTGCTCTTAGGCTAATTTTATGTTGAACATTATGAATTACAGAGTGTGCAGTTGCTTCTCCAGCAATTGACAATTAATGTATTGTTTTAATCTATTGAAACCTGAACAGAATACTTCTTCCTATTCCTACTCTTTGTTTCAGACAAGAATGTATGACCTATTCCAGACAGTAGGCCAAACTTGTTCCCTGAGTAGAATGTCATAGTCTGAACTCTAAAACATGAATGGGACCAGGACTAAAGAAAAGTATGATTTAAAAGTTAATCTAATTCAATGAAATGTGGTTAGCATTACATTTCACATTTATTATTTTTAGCTATATGTCAACTTAAAAACTACAATTTGGCACAGCATCTGAAGGAGATTTGGATGCCACACTGAATGAGGGTGTCAATCCTTTGAGGTAGTCCAGAGAAGAACCACCAAACATGAACTACCTCTACCTTTATTGTAAACTGTTTATTGTTTAACTCTTATAGTTAAAGAAGAATGAAAATATGTCTATGGCCCTTTGCCTTTATAGTCCAAGAAATTAGGGATACATTGCCACAGTTTCCATTCTTTTGCCGCTTATCTGACCATTGCCTGGTTTGTGGCTCATCCTACTTTTCCTCCTGTCTCTCAAGGACATTCTTACAGACCATTATGGAGTGCAGAAGAAAAAAGGCCAAAGATAGGTGTGCATAAAACCTATATGTAATTGATCTGAAATATCCTATAGATAGTGAAAGAATTTGATATAATTACTATAATAGAATAGAAATATAATACATTTTACCATATAACGTGGTTAACATCCAGTGTGTCAATTCAGAGGCTAATTATTGGTAGCAGTTCCACGGCTCTAATGATTTCTTCTTGTGATTTACTTTTTTATTGTCCTCCAATGGTACTTTTATCACTTTCCTTGCAAATAGTTTGCATGGCAATCTTCAAAACCAAAAAAAAACCCTATCTCAAGACTGATGGCTTAAAGGGAAGAAAGGAAATTTCATTTTATGCTGATCCCTTCTAAAATCTTAAACTGAGATGGGAACTAATGAATTGTGAAATTATATTACCAGACTGAGATGCATTTTTCTATCAGTTGCATATCCCAGGATATTCACCTTTGGAATCATCAACAATATGGAAACAGAGATGACCTTGCTATCATTTTTTTCTGTTTTAGAGGTTTCTGTACAACTTCAAGTAAATCAGTTCCATTTGTGCTCTAGTTTCATAATAATTCATTATTAAATGTAAGTTACCTCTGCTCCAACTTCTATATCATCAAATCCCAAAAGGACACAGAGAAACAGGAAAGAAAAGCATTTTTTTTCTTGAGACTACGATATGAATCTGTGGGAGGAGTCCAGAAACTGTATATAGAACTTATTTTGCTCTCAAAACTTCTTTCCCTCTCCCTTTCTTAGGAAAAATGAAGAAAAGGCTGCTTTGACAATAATTGTTTGTTACATTTCTGATAAGCTGGGAAGCTCTGCTATTCACCAGGCATCTCCTACTCTGCTGTTTTCCAATGGGGGGCCCCCACCTCATGCCTGACTGACTCCTCTCTTGATTTATAGTAATTAGGTGCCTCACAGTCAGGCCAGAAGTAAATCTCAGCTTGCTCATTTTCCCAGAGAAGACAAGCACCGTTTGTATGGCATTATCATGGCTGACATTTGTTTACTTACAGGTGTCACATTGGGATCCCAGACGGTAAAGCAGCACCATTTGCTTGTGGCATCTTTCCCCATTTTTCCTATCTACAACTTTAAGTTTTCAGCAAAAGTGACCTAAATGGGACAGTTTGCTTTGGTATACCTTGAAATTACCTTTTTTTTCAGAATCACAAGCCTATCATCATAGGAATAGATCTAATACCCTCGGCTCTCTTTTGAAATCTTCAGTATAACAGAAGGAGGGAGGCATTTGAGTATGTTTTAGTTCAAGTTTGTGATTTGAGTGCTGTCTCAAACTTGGATTTCAAAACTGTTACGGAGTACTAGCAGGAATACTAGACCTTTTATTAGACCTTTCTTGCCAAATTTCATTTGATTGCTTACAAGATTTTACAACTATGTATTTTTGAAAAATGGATGTCAGGATGATATCATGACATACATAATTACAGAGATTGGCAAGACAGAGAAAAAAAAAGAAATTTTATATTTAGCCATGCCACCTCATTCTTGAACAAGGGTCTTCAAACTTGGCAAGTTTAAGACTTGTGGACTTCAACTCCCAGAATTCCTGAGCTAACATGACTGGAGGAGGAATTCTGAGAGCTGAAGTCCACAAGTCTTAAAGCTGTCAAGTTTGAAGACCCCTGTTCTAGAAGGAGTTTGGCCTGACACCCATTTACTTATTGTCAAGAGATTTATATATGTGTGTTGGGGGGGCTGATGGGTGTTTTAGTTTCTGGGATTTTAAACTTGTACATTTGGCTTGTTTTGTTTAATATGGATTTAGGTAATTATTTGTTGTTGGGTTTTTAGTTGTGAGCCGCCCCGAGTCCTTTTGGAGAGGGGGTGGCATACAAGTCAAATAAATAAATAAATAAATAATCAGGTAGAAAAGTCAGTCTGGACCTATATTTGGAGTACTGAGAGCTTGTTGATCACTCAGCTGTGTAGCCAAACCAACACCAAAATATAACAAACTATTAATACAAGAGGGTGCAAATTAAGGTGTGCAGAAATTGAAACCTGAAAAAGTGAATGAAGTTGAAAGTAATTTTAGCTTTGCTACCAAAAAAAGCTCTGATAGGCAGAGAGTTTAATGAAGCATTAAAGTGATTGGCTATTCATGCCCATCATGATCTCAATCTCTAAAGAAGGAATTGAAGTTGCTGCATTGTATATCATATTTTATAACCTCAAAAGCTGTGAAAAAGCTATCAAGTTTGTGAAGTGATTTGAGAGTATATAAAGTACTTTGAAGCCACTTAATTATATTGCTTTGGAACAGGTCTCCACTTCAAATGTGAATCTGCTTCATGTGGTACTTGTGTACAAGGTCCATTAAATCAACATTTCTTCAAAGCCTTACCCATTTCCATTCCTCATTACATCAAATGATCTGAGCAAATGCTGTAATTTTAATGAGCCAATAGAGATTTTGAATCCTGGTTGAATGGTGTCAATGGCCATTTCATCAGGCTTATAAAACCACTGGAAGGACCATTGCATCTCTCCTCTCTTCTAAGAACATGGAAAAATAAATATGAATTTGAAAGTGGGTGTGGCAATGTCAATCAATTTTATGATGATAGCAATCTTTCAAAATCTAACTATTTTGCATTAGGAACAGATATGGATATTTTCTTTTCTACTCCAGTTCTATTTATGAATAACCCAAGGAAAGAAAGAGCAATTTTTTTAATGTAGCAACTATTATGCACAGAAAAAAAATTACTTTTGCTAGAATATTGACAACTGTCATAGCTGTTGAAAAATATACTGGCATTTCACATTTGCCAGGAGATAAGGAAGGGTTGCTATCACAATTAAGAAGGAAAGCTGCCCTGTACAGTGGTGCTGTAAAAAAAGATCTTCAAGGAGCTTGCTTTGCTCTTTTGTAACAGAAATAATACTATTTTATTTAATAATTAATTGCTGTGTGCAAAATAGCCATACTTTACTTTGAGGAGGCATTTTCCACCATAGAGACCATTTGGTTTGCTTCACAGAGGCACAAATAGGCTCAACAGCATTTCAATTTGCTCCTTGTCTGGAAATGGTAAAGTTGGAAGAGGTTTTGGCATATGCATTCTGCATTTATAGCAGCTTTTCTTCTAAAGTGAAGGGCAAGATAGAACATCGATTTGCTGAGGAAATTTGAAGGAGAGCTTTGTACAATCTTGATCAAAGCAAAACACCCATTCAAAACTTTCCATAGATCTAATAATTAATTTCCACATTTGCTTCTCTGTCTTTCTCTCTTTCCCTCCAAATCTGTTCTCCTTTTATAATAAGACTTTTAATTACATAGTTAAGGTTAGGGACTGACTTATTGCTAATTTCTGTAAGCCATTGTGGGAATTTTAAGTAAACAGTGGAACAAAAATGCCTGAAACAATTAAAATATACCATATGCAAAAAACAGCTTTGAAGATGCTGCTTTTCACCATACTGTGAGAGTCATTTAGTAAAACCTACAACTCATCTTGCTTAAAATACTTACCATTTTCAATTATAAGGAATATATTTATTCACCCTAAAATTTTGCCAGACATGTTTTTAAATATTTGAATGCCTAAGAAGACTAAATAACTAATGTTACAAAATCAATTATATTTCTGCAGACAGTACAGAGACCAGAGTTTCTAATTCAATTGATTGAATTATGTAGCATTTTAGCATTGTAGCATTTAATCCTTTCCCAATTTTGCCTTTTAGCAAAGGTTCAAGACACTCCTTAGATGGTGAAATATTTCTATTTGCTTTTTGTCAGGTGAAACCTGCTGAAGGAAAACTGCTGGACTTTTTAGCTTCTTTCAAAAGCTGATATTTTCCATAGTGACCTATGATGGCTTTTAGTGAACAGCAGAGGTAGGGACTTAATCTTACATTATTCTTAATCACTCTAATAGAGCTAAAAGCTGCAGTCAGAAATGAAGCAAGCACATAGTATAATGCCCTTTTCAACATTTTAGACCCTAGGCTATATCCTTCTAAAGTGCCATTGCTTTATTTGTATTTTTTTTATCTTTTACTGTTGGAAGTGTAACTTCCTTACCATTGAGTCTTTAACAGTTCACAAATTACTGGTCAAGGGGGAACAATGGGGTACTGATGGAGAATAAAGGATTTACTCTGTGGAAGGAGAGTTGGTTATTCTTGTATCTGCTGAAGTAAACTGTAGTTCATGAAAACTTATTTTTTTTTAGTAAAATGTATTAGTCTGTAAAATATTTATTCTATGTCTTTTCTTTTGTTATCAGTCTGCATGACCATGAGATTGCTATTGCAGATCACTCCTTTTGGTCTTTATTCTCAGGCAAAAATGCATGGAGCATATGTTCCATAATTCTCCTGGTAGCATACAGCTAGTTAGGTACAATGCTTTGTCTATCTCTGTCATATATTTTCTTAAGTAAATGTTCTTTCTATTACAATTATAAAGCCTGCTTGCCTAATCATTGATCAGGGCACTTTTCCACAAATTCATATTCACAAATTCATTAAAATTATTTTAAAAATGCACTGTGTAGAACACTAAGGCAAAAATGTACAAAAAAGTGTATTTTCAGAAATGTTAATAAAGTATAAATTCTTATTCAACCTTAAAAAACAAGTTCATTAAAACTGATATCTTCACAAATATGAGAAAATATAAAAATAGTTGAAATATTCACAAAAATAAGAAATTGCAAAAAATAATCACTCTTGGATGCATTAGTATGAAACAGTCTTCCCCAAACTGATGCCTCCTTACTGGCAAAGAACTAAGAAGATCAAAGGTCCCAACATATCTGCACACAAAAAATTAAGAATACTGATCCAGAAGGATGAGAAACAAGTACAAAAATATAGTAAATTCTAATAATTTATTTTAAATTCACTAAAGGAAAATATATTTTTGTTTTCCAGTTTTTAAAAGACTTATGTTTTATTTGTGTGTCATTACTAGCTGTATAAATATTGTTCATAGCCTTTATTCAATTCTTTATTTCTTTGTACTTTATAGACAGAATCTTACCAGACTAAACCTATATTACTTCAAGCTAATGGATAATCGGGAGATTTATGGAATGGCTATCCTAAATCTTTTCCTCTTCCCATGATCCATCTCTGAACTGTATTGTCCCCTATCTTGCCCCTTTCCTTGGAATGTATTTTCTTCTTTGCCGGAAGCCTGCTGCATTACTGGAGTCTATTACAAAAATGCAGATATAATTTCCAAATTCAACTTATCATTGCCTTGGAAATATCCTTGATGGTGGCTAGGTACAATATGTTAAAGCCAAGCCAAACCTACCTATTGGCTCCAACAGCAGCTAATGACTTAGTATTAACTGAAAGAAGGATCAGAAGAGAATCAAATACTGAAATCTCCATTGGAGATATTACTGATCTATGCAGATTAATTTTTGCAAGCCTTTTTAAAAAATTTACAGTGTATATTTTAGGACACTGCCTAGTTGAGAAGATCGTGCGATTTTATGATACAATGCAGTAGAGAAAGAAATGAGAGCAAAAAGAATAAAAGCAATTGTGTTTCTTCCCCCCCCCCCCAATATCCTATGGGAACAGTTTCATGCCAATGAAGTAAGCAAATATTCTTAATGTATTTTAAAAACCTCTCAGATGAACACATTTTAGTTAATACTGCAGTATGATAGTTAAAATTGAATGCATAGTCTGGTTCCTGCTCCCTATAAATAAATCTTTTCCTCCATCTCTTATAAGCATTTCTATTGATTTCAAAGTCAATATATTATTCACAAACTGTAAGACAAAACATAGCAGGATCAGAGCCTTACATTGTAACCATATGTTGTTTCCCACTTCTTTGATATATTTGACTAAGCTTTTAGATATACAAATATGCTGCTTTTGCCACTTGATAACTGTGATCTAATTTACTTTGCCACAAGAATAGTTTCTATGTATCATTCCCAGAGGATCTCTACAATCCCTCAGGAATATTTGGCTTCCTAACTTGTACTAGCTTTGAAGTAGAAGTCTCACAATTCTGACATAAGTAATCCTTTAAGAGAACATTACAGATTTGATCTGAGATCTATTATATAAAAATCTGTGTTTGCTTCTGTTTGTGTTGTTGAGAAAATGCTTAAATTGTTAACATGCTATATTAAATGCTCTTGCATTCTACCCTGTTGACAGATATTATTGCAGAAAAACAGTTGTATTGCAGTTTGCCAGTTTGCTTCTAAATCAAGGTACCAGTTATTACTTGTAAAGCCATTTATGCATGGATCCTGGTTACATTCTAGGCATTCTATGAGGTTACAATTCTATTATGTTTTAGATAATTCCTGTTATTGTCTATGACTAGGCACTGTTCCAACCTTCACTGGAAGTGGTATATAAATGATTGTAATAAATAAATGAGGAAAGAAATACTGAAACATATTGTAAGATATATATTTAAAAACAAATTGGAGAAGATGAAAAGCAAGCAATGAAGCAGCAGCTTTTTTTCTGTAATGGGATAGAAGGAACCCAGCTGATCTCAGTTTTAAAAGATCAAATTCTGGAAAGGAACACTGAGACAATTTCCCTTTAGCTGCCCTTTTTTGAGCTGACACAGTATCATATTGGAACCCCTGACTTATTATTATGAAAAATGAAATATAAAACCTTCCTATGACTTAGGGTGTCATGTTCAAGGCAGGTCCAAAATGTCTTTCAGGTTTCCAATGTTAAAGTCAGGCACTGGAATTATTCCAAGAAAAAATAATCATCTGGAAAGTTTGTTATATTGATGACTTGTGTCTAATATCCTTTCTAATATTTAACCACAATTTATTTTACTGTCCCCTAGGGCAGGGGTCTCTAACCCTGGCAACTTTAAGACTTGTGGATTTCAACTCCCAGCCAGCAAAGCAAAACTGGCTGAGGACCTCTGGGAGTTGAAGCCCACAAGTCTTAAAGTTGCCAAGATTGGAGACCCCTGCCCTAGGCCATTGCAAAGTCAGTTTAGTGTAGTGGTTAAGACATCAGGCTAGAAACCAGGGGACTGTAAATTCTAATTTAAACTTAGGCATGAAGCTAGCTGGGTGACCAAGTCTGACTTGTTCAGTTGTAGGAACTAGAGAATGGCAAAACACTTCTGAAATATTGCCAAGAAAACTGCAGGGACTTATCCAGGCAATCATCGAGAATCAACACTGACCCAAAGGTACAAAAAAAAGCTACTATGCTTATTATTTATTCTAAAGTTGAATGAAACATAATATTGTTTTCTCTTCTCTTTTTTCTGTATATTAGAAACAGTGATGTAGAGTAAGACTTAGATAATTCCATTTAAATCAGTGAGATTTAATTTAATTATGGATGAAACCCACATTAATTTAAGAGATTGAAGTTCAGCTTACTACATCAACACATCTCCCAAAGTCTGGCAAAAAATAGCAAAGGTACACAAATAGTGCTGTGTTCAGTGTGCATCTGTTTACCAGAAAAAACTGAAAAAGCTATAAAAACTTTGAGATACAGTCACTGAGATATAGACAAAGCTTTAAACATTAAGATACAGGGAATTTTTAAGAGCTACTTTCAGGGCATTAATTGATTACACATATAACCAACCTGATGAAAGAGCAAAAATACCTTAAGCATAATCAAATATATTCCCCACGGTATATTTTGTTCCCCAGTAGTAGCTGCTTTTATGCAACCTTTCCTATGACTCAATTCATACATATATATAACCCTAATAATTCTTAGTGTACTTGAACCTCTGAAGCAATTTTCCTATGTATTATTGACATATGATATTAATAAAGGATAGATATTTACTATTTCTCATAACAATATTTTCCTGCCATTACAATGCTAATGACAAAGATCCATAATGTAAGAGTAAGATTTCGGCGACTAGAGGAAAGAGTTTTTGAGAAAATGTAAGAGCCTTAAAAGTGGACAAATATTAGACCCCTAGTTCTAAAATGAGAGAGATTGGGGTTGCCATTTCACTACAGGTATCAGCACTGAGCTAACTTTGCCTGGAGTTAAATAATGGAAATAACAATTGATCTACAATATAAGTATTTGGATAGTATAGGAATTACCAGATATTCTACATGCTATAAGCAGAATTTGGAGTTTTGTGTGAGTATGAGAATCTAAAGGAATTTTGGAATTGTTTGTTTAAGAAAACTAACTGGAAATGTCATTACAATCACTGGTCATTGAGCTCAATTTAGGAAAACTTATATTAGAAGAGCCATGGAGAGTCTGAGTGAATTGTGAATATATGAACTATTTTATTTGTGTGGTGAAGAAAGAATGCACCATTTTAATTTCTAGAAATACTCCAGACATGAGGAGACTTACACAAGCTATGATAAATGCGGAAAAGTAGAAATCCAATATTATCCAACAGCAGTACAGTCACCATTCAGTTACAGTGTTGTGTCTTCCCATTTTTCTGTAATTATTTGCTGTTATTTGAAAAGAAAATAAGCTTAGTCGAAAACGTTCTATACAGAATGCATAATTTACACCTTTAAGAAAGATTATGTCTGTTCTGGTTAGTCTTTTCTTTAATTATCTTCATAAAAGCAAGTCTGAATTCCTGGAAGGTTTAGTTCCTATCTGACTGATTGCTTTTATCACAGAGATATGGGAGACAAACAGAATAATTTATAATCCTTATTTTTTTTAACTTGCACATCTGGGCAAGATTCTACATGTCTATTATTTACTGTAGTCATTATTTATTTTAATTGTAGAATGTAACTGTAAGCCACATTTTCTGCTATATGGAAAATATCTGGATATTGGTCAAAATAGTCACTTTGCAGGGTTTGATAGTGTTTTGAATTTAGGATATTTCTTTTCCAAGACACAGATAATAAGGCATATACCAATCCAAGGCATTTATAAATGGCCTAGAAAAAACTATAATGTTATATTGTTCAGCATAGTAATTTTGAATCTTGGGATAAAATGCTCTATGAAAAGGATTTGTAATAAATATATGCAGTATTTATATGTATGAATAAATCTATCCAAATTATATAGTTCGTATTACTATGAACACATAGGTAAAAGTTTCTATACGTGATGTTCAAAACTTCTTTAAGATTAGAATCCATTGCCTAAAGTAAAACTCAAAGTTAGCAGACACATTGGTGAAGTAATGTGTCTGCTAATGTTTGTGAAATAATCTGCAGTACAGAACATAAAGAATCTCTGATTTATGCTAAGTCAAATCTTACTGATTCCCTTTATGTGCTGTTAAAGAATTTAGGAAAGAAAGGAATAAATTAAATAATGAGGCAACAGTAAGAAAGATTTATAGGTTCATATTTGTAAAGTTCTTATAAAATCCTTTATAACAACCCTGCAAAGAACAATATCATTGCCCTTCCCCCAATGCTTCAAAGGTATCTGAAAGAAAGAAAAGTGGCCTATCATTTTAAGGTCTAAAAGTATCTAAAATATTTTGTCTGATCTGAAAATTGAACCATAGGCTTTCCAGCTCTTACTAGCTTCTTCATCAAACAGAAGAAGATAGAAATATTATCCATGTGATGCTTTCACTGTTCTCTTTCTAAGTGTATGCAGGATATTTGGAAGAGGAAGGAAAAAGCTTTAGCCCCAGCTGCCATTTTGGGCAGAATACCAGTGATCCTGAGAAAAATCCCATTGAGAAAAGGTCAGGATATGGTGCATGTTATGTACATCAATATTGTGAATGTGTGTGACAGTCAGGCTTCACAAACATGTATGTATAATCCAAGTTACTAAACTAGCAATTGACAAAGGCATTAGAACAGCAAGAAATCCCCCCCTTGAACTTAGAGATGATCCAATCAATCTAATGATTGTAATGGTGATGTTCAGGTATAATTGGTGTCTAGAAAAAAATTAAGATCTACTATTATTGTCATTTGTTAATTCAGTTGAAATAACAGGATACAGCTCTCCCCACCCCCAAAATTTGTACTATTCATTTCTTTTAAATTAAAAAAATACTTAAGTACTTAAATACTTAAAAGTTTGATACATTGATGACTTTATTCATTAATGGCCCAGAAATGTCAGCCCGAAGTAAGTATTTGAAAGCTTATTTCTCTCCTGAATAGTAGGAACACGGCATAGATGTGAGAGAGCAAAAGAATAACTGAGAAGTAATGAAAATGAATATTTTATCACAATCATCTTTAGTAAATGTAGGGTTTTTTCCCTAAAAGCATTACTATCAAGATATATTGCAACTATTTGTTTATTTGTTCTATCAAGTTCAAATGAAAACATTGCCATAATATTTACATGGGGCTGCCATGACATTTTAACCAATAGGTTTACTGATAACTTTTTTTCTTATAGCTATTTTGTATTATTAAATTGCTAAACACAAGACTGAAATCTGACAATATCATTCTATATTGTCCAGATGCTTCTATATATTACAGCCAAACCAATAATCAAAACATTTAACAAAAATGATAACCAACCCTGATTAAAAATTCCAAGCATGTAAACTCACATTTTTAAACTGAAATGATAACCTTGGCTTCTATCTCTCATTTATTTGATTACAAACAATATTTTGTTGTAGAAAAGGACTATATAATATCAACATCTGTGGTCATTCATATTCCAAACTAGTATCTTACTAACAATGAAAAAGAAATAGTGTATCACTCTCACTGAACCCAGTGTAGCCATTTGTACTCAGATCCTAATATCTGTTTGCTAATGACTTCTTAGTTACCTTTCACTCTAATCTAGAGGTTCATAAGTAGAAATCTTCCTGAACTGTAGATCCATAGATCTTTACCCTGAGATGTAGCTTATAGCTAGGTTTAATGCCAGGAAACAGATCTCTTCTTATACACACATTCCTAGATTCAATTACAAAATTATTGGGTGACAATAAGAGGGTTTTGAGACCCAGTTTGGTGTAGTGGTTAAGATACCAGGCTAGAATTGGGAGATGGAGTTCTAGTTTTGCCTTATACACAAAGCCAGCTTGGTTTCTTTGTCACTGTCATTGTCTCTCAGACCTAAGAAGAAACTAATGGTGAACCTTTTCTGAAAAAACCAGCAGGAATTTATCCAAACAGTTGCCAGGAGTCAATACTGACTGCAAGATACATTATATAATTTTATAGGTTTTAGCTTATGAAGCATTAAGTATGCATTTATTTCTGGAGATTGGGCAGGATATTATAGTCAAGTCCATAGCATTTATAGAATTCAAAAGAAATAATATGGCAGTATGCTGTCCCAAGAATAAATGGCCAAGATAAAAGTAGAAGGAATAATTGAGTTACTCTAGATTTTATTATCACTTGAAATTATGGAGCACCTGGGATAGCAATTAGGAACTAATGCACCTCGTATTCATTGGGCTTACTGTGCATCATATCTCCTTATAGGAGGCTTTCATAGTTGGAGATTCACACTGACAGGAAAAGGATAAAATTAAAGATGCATACCCTGTTCAAGTCTGCCTCCAATTTCAGACAGGTAGCTCTAACATATTCCCCAGAGGGTTTACTACCGATTCTTAGGTTACTGTCCAAATTGTTGATAAAATAAATTGTCACATTACTGTAGGAAAAATAAATGTTCAGATAGAAAAACAATTGTGAATGATAAGAGTCTTGGTATAATCAGTTGACACTTCAGTGGTCAGCAAAGCAAGAATCTCTTTACATGTTAGGGCAGTCCCCAAATGCCAACTAGGAACAAGTCATACATTGCTTCCAAAAGTCATACATTGCTTCCAAAAGTGACATCTTATAAAAAAGCTAATTTATTAAATTCAATTAAACTTGGTATTAAATTATGCCATTCATGTATATGAATGAATAGATTTTTCAGATACTAAGGTGTAGCTGCATTATGGAAATCAATCAGTACATATCTGAGGTGCCTCTTGAAAGTATTTGAAAAAAACCAATTATTAGGAGGAGGGGCTTTTTCTGCAGGTAAGAAATAGACCAGCACCTGGCAACAGGCATTGCAAAAGCCATAGTTATTATCCTGTATATGCATGCATTTCTATATATTCTAATGCATGGAATGCATGGAAATAATTCATTAAACTTGTAGCAGGTAAAAAGAAAGGGTATGAATAGCAATAGAATATACATGGAAAAAAGAATTTAACCCTAAACTTTCTTCTTACAGTCCTCTAAAGCTAATATTCACCTTGAACAAATAATAGCCATTCCCAAGCAAATTCTTTTTGAAAATAGTTTCTATAAGATAAAGGTAGGAGAGGAAAAGATTAAATAATCATAGTATAATGCAACATTTTTCTAAAATATGCATGCTAGAGTCAATGATTCAAGAAAATCATATTATATAATATAATATCATAATATGATAAAATTGTCATATTAAAATTATCATATTAAAATTATCATATTAAAATTATCATATTATCACATTATAGTTTTGTTGTGCTATTGGGTCTGTCTTGATGGTTGCAGATATTATCTATGACACAATCTAAAGCAATGACATCAATGGGACTACTGTAGCATTAAATGTACAGTCAAAACAAAAATTGTAAAATAATTTCTTAACTCAAAAAGGCAAAAATTGCTGATTTGTGATATTTTTCTCTACTCTGTATTTCAGGTGAAGTTTCTCAATTGATTTTATATATGTAGATATATGTAGGTATATTTCTTAAATTACAACTATTACATTTTGCTAAATAATAATAACAAAACAATATACAAAGTAAAATACCATGAAGTGCTGTCAAATATTGATCTGTAAACTTAAGTGGCTGGACTCAAACCATAAAAAGATCTTAAACTGATCACTTTAGAAATTCAAAATAAATTTCAAATTTAAACTTCAATTAAAAATAGCAATAGAGAAAAACACCTACATGTGTCAATGAAGTCTCTTTCAATAGGCCAGTCTAAAATAGATGCATTCTCTTGGTCAAATCTAAGTTAAGTCAACTGCTTTAAAATTACACTAACTAAGTGATTGAGTTTTAGCATGAAATCAGCCATTTAACCACTGAGTTTGATTCAGATTTGTTCACTGATTAGAGCAACTGATTTGGTTCTTGGCAGGATACTTTATACTTATCTTTCTTCTCTTTGTTTTGCATTATCCTGCTCTCAACAGCACAAGAACCAGATCTGACAATATGACACTGTGGAATGGTGATTGTACTTCAGCTGTCAGATGCTGCCAAATGCTGGCCATAATGTGTGAGATATTGTCAAATGCTGACAGTGTTGTGTTTTGACTGTCAGATAGTAACAAATTATGGTGAACCAATATGTCACTGTAGAATATCAAATATGCATACTCCCATAGAATTTTTACAGAACATTCGCTATCAAAATTAAAAATTGTCTAGAGAACTGTGGATGTAAATTCATTTCAAATTTGATTCAGGTCTGAACAATTTAGTTTTTCCTGAAGACCTGCAATTTTTGTATCCCATATATACTTACTTGCTACCAAACCCCATTGGGATGATTGGTACCTACTTTTGAATAGACATATAAAGGCTTTCACAGTCAGTTACTTATTTTATATTCATGTTTTTTTACTATTTGAAGAAGTAGTGTGAATTGGATTTAGGCTGATTCTGTACTAAATCAGATAGGGAAATGTCTAAGCTGTAGGAAGATTTATTCAGTTCTTCTGAACTTTGTTGGCAATTTGAAAGGATTTAAACATCAATACATTTGTGCAAAAACTAATAAATCTTCCTCAGTCATTCATATACATTTTTTAAAAAATCCTTCAGGATTGGAAAGGAGAATGGAGAAAAGTGACTATTGTAACAGACAATACTATAATTACTAACACTCTAGTTTTATTACAGTTCTCTATTCATATTCTTTAAGGGGGAGTAAAACAATATAATAACACATTACCCAATTGCTTTGCTATTTTGTATTCTTTGCCAGTTCTTTCTCCCAGGTATAGGTAGAGTTTGTGAGATAGGTTGCTTGCTTGGAAAATGAGGAGATTCATGTCCTTTGTCTCATGCTAATTGAAAGCAGAACTCAGAGACAGGTAGATTCCTCTAAGAACATATTTATTGGATACATCATATTGCACAGCTGGTGAAAACCAACTCTGAACATTCCAACGGTTTTCACCTAATTAAAAGATTAATACTTCCCCCCTCCCCACTGTCATCAGTCACATTGTCCAATGAATATGGCTGGCAGGCTGCTCTCCTCCTTCACCAGCCACCTGTTACAAGACCTTAGTTCCCACAGGAAAACTTTTTATTTTATTTAAGCTGGGCTATCTACTTCTCCCCTCCTCTTCTTTCTCCTCTTCTTTCTCAGGCTTCATGGCAACTGTGAGGCAGGACAAGATGGCTTCATCCAGGTTCACTTCAGGGTTGACAAAAGGAAGAAACGTAAATAATTATCTAAGACTATGCTGTTGCAATGATTAGAATGCAGTATTGCAGGCTAACTCCATCCACAGACTAGAGTTTGACCCTGATGGGCTCAAGTTTGGCTCATTCTTCCATAATTCTGAGGTCCGTAAAATGAGAACCCAGATGGTTGGGGCCAATATGCTGATTGTGTAAACTGCTTAGAGAATGCTGTAAAGGACTATGGAACAGTATATAACTCTAAGTGCTATTGCTATTAGCACCATCAAAAAAGATCTGTCTATCCCAGGTCCTTGGGAAGAACTGATAGGTAGTTAAAAATGCCAAATCCAGTCTAAACATCTGGTTGACTTGGTAACCTACTATAACAGCAAAGTAATTCTGGTACATTTAGGAGGAATTGGTATTTGTAAAGTTTCTAAAGACTGTTAAGATCAACAGAGAATCTTCTCCTCCTTTCAATATTTGGACATTTATTTATTTATTTATTTATTTATTTATTTATTTATTTATTTATTTATTCGACTTATATGCCGCTCCCTCTCCGAAGACTTGGGGCGGCTTACAATTAAAATACAACAGTGAATAAATTAAATTAATTAAAAAGATATTAAACATTTAAGCCGAATTAACGTTTAAAACCCCAATTAAATGACCCCAACCCAGGAGAGTCAGCACAACCCAGATTGTAGGAAGAGCCAAGTTTTCAAATCATGGCGGAAGGAGTGAAGATCGGGAGCCAAACGGAGCTCAAGCGGAAGAAGATTCCACAAAGTGGGAGCCACCACAGAATAGGCCCTCTCCGGTCGCCGCCGACATTGTGTCGCAGACGGCACCCCGAGGAGACCCTGCCTGTGCGCCTGCACAGGGCGGTTGGCATTAGATGCTGGGAGAAGCCGTTCCCGTAAATAACCTTGACCCATGCCCTGTTGGACTTTAAATGTTAATACCAAGACCTTGAATCTCACCCGGAGGGCAACCGGAAACCAATGCAGGCCGCGCAGGAGGGGTGTAACATGGGAGTATCGGGAAGCTCCCATCACAACCGCAGCGCCGCATTCTGCACCAGCTGAAGCCTCTGAGTGGTATGCAAGGGCAGTCCAAGGTAGAGAGCATTGCAGTAGTCGAGGTGGGAAATAACAAGAGCCTGAGTGACTGTGCGCAGGGCATCCCGGTCCAGGAATGGGCGTAACTGGCGAACCAGCCGGATCTGGGCAAAGGCATGAATCAGTGGATCAACTACAAATCCTGTATATATCTAGCATTGACTTTTAAAATGTATAATTGCTTGATATTATTGTAACCTGAAATTCTGTGTGCCCAGATAACAAATCTACCACAATTCAGATGATTGTTGTCCATGAAATGTCGCATCACAGCAGTCACAAAATTTGCCTTGAGTCCAGAGATGTTCCATACCTTTTGCTATCTATTAACTCATATGGCACAAGATAGAAAGGTAGAAAACAGCCAGAAAAATTAATCTGCTTGCTTTACTTGGAATACTAGAAGAAAATTGGGCCTTGGTGGTGCAGGCTGATAATAGCCTAGCACTTAGTTCCAGCTGCCTGTAACTATTGCAGGCTCGAATCCCACCAGGCTCAAGGTTAACTCAGCCTTCCATCCTCTCGGGGTAGGTAAACCGAGGACCCAAGATTGTTGGGGGCAATAAGCTGACTTTGTAAAAATGCCGCTTAGTAATAAGCAGGCATATACAATGGAAGGAAGGCTATTGCTGAGCGCATTGGGTTGTATCCCAAAAATTGTAAGCTGCCCTGAGTCTCCGGAGAAGGGCGGGATATAAATATGAATAAAAATAAAATAAATAAAATAAAAAAATAAAAATTCATTCGCCTTGAATGGATAGAAAATTAAACCTTCACTGTTTAAAAGGGGTTTAGATGTTCACTATAAATTCTCTTTGATAAAAGAATAAAGTGCTTTTGTCCTGGCAATAAAAAATATCTAAAGGATTTCACAACTGAAGATGTTGCACAAAAGCCCAGGATCATGATGACATCGTAGCCAAATTCTTTTAGATCTCCATATCTTTCCTGGACTCCTTAGATTACTATATGTAAAAGAATAGTGGTTGTTTCCATATATTGGTCTCCTAATTGACATTTATTTTGTTCTTGTAGTACAAATTACATTGTTATCTGTATTTACAGAAATCAACGTTTTTGTCAAAACCTCTTGTAATGAACACAATTATAAGTATGTGCTTTATCCTGTTTTATTAATAGATATAATGAATGTCGCTAAGATAAATAAACTAAATTAATTCTGTTTATATAGTTTAAAATTAAAAATAATAGGAACTTGTTGTTAGGTTGAATATCTGAATAACAATGATCCCTTAATTTGTTTATATGTTTTTTTTGGCCAACTATTATATAGGTAGTCAGGATTTTGCAAGTCTCAAAACAGAATAAAATCCTCTGTAATGCTAATTTTCAATGTCATCCATGTTCTTCATGATTGTTCAAATATTCAATTTTATTTGTTTTAATTCTCTGTAGAAGAGATAAGAATAAGTATGCAAAAGACACAAAAGATATTGAAATTCTCTAATAATTTATGATTGTGGATCTCTGGAACTTGACTAAATGTGTTAACAAACAAACAAACAAATAGAAGATTCCTGGCACTATCAATCAACAGATACAGTATGTCTTATTTTCACACCTTTCATTCATTTAAGAAGTTGGAAAAAAATGTTGGGAAAGCAGTCGGGAGGGTTATGATTTGGTTTGAATTTTCCATAAAGTTTCATAATTGAGGTATTGCTTATAGTGATGGGCTAATGGCTCTCTAGTGTATCAAGTGAAATCTTTACTACATATTGCCCTTTTAACTGACATTGCCAGAACATTTTGAACCTATACATGCAAAGTCTATTATTGAATTATTATATCAGCTAAACAAAAATATGGCACCTGGTAATAGAGGGAATACTGTTATAGCTGCTCGAGATCACATTAGCAGATGGGAACAGGGCAAAATTGTAACTTCTTCCTTCTATTTTGACCTTAAAGCCTAAGAACCTTTAATTCAAGTATCATTGTTCTGTTCTCAGGGCTATAGAGAAAACTGACTATAGTTTTCTATCCCTCTTGAACATAGCAAACATTGGGCCTGTTATATTTGCATGAAGAGTCAGACGCGAAGTGCTTCAGTGAAGAGTTTATTAGTGACTACAGCTCATAACAGACCCGATTTGGCTGGTCTGTGGCTGCTACTTATAGCCAGCAGCCGCAGTTGCCAGCCAATCAGAGTGCAGGGTTTTCCCACACTTTTTAAACCAATCATTTCTGACATTTTACAAGAACACTTCAAACTTAACCAATGACATTCAAACCTGCATACATAACACCCTCCCCACTAGGTTCAGTCCATACTCAAACCCCAACCTATCTAATGTATTCTTTTAAATAGGTGGGGCTCTTACGTATGCGTTGAGACCTTCGTGGTTCAGAAGTTTTAATGTTCTCACCCAGTGAGAGGGAAATGTGTCTGTTGACATTTCCCTAGTTGGACTTCCTGTGAAAGAAGACCCTGTTTGATTGTTAGAATCTGGTCTCTCCTCCCAACCCATCTCCAGCCCAACGTCAGCACCCAAGTCAGGTAGTGATGTGCAATCTTCCACTTGTAAGGATGGATTTTGGCATTGTGACAGGTTTGGGATGGTTCCTGTTGTAATGGCTCGTTACACATGGGGTTGATTCTTGTTTGCTGATTATCCTCATGTTCCTCCCCCTAGAAAAAGCATTAGGTATGGGAACTAGAGAGGAACAATGATGTTCCTGAGGTAACCTGGATCTAAGCTGATCAATGTGCCTGCTCCAGAGGACTCCATCCTCTGTTTGTACCCTGTAAGAACGAGGGCCTGTGATTTGAGTTATTTCAGCAGGAATCCATGAAGGCTCACCCATAAGGTTCTTAGCATAAACAGAATCACCCACACTGAACGTGCGAACTTTGCTAGTGGAATCTGGTGGTGCGTTGGGTGTGTTAGTGGGATGAACGCGGTCAAGGGGAGACCTAAGTTTCCTACCCATCAACAACTCTGCTGGGGATAAGTTAGTTGATGGGTTAGGAGTGATGTGCTGAACACTAAGAAGTTTTTCAACTTTCTCAGTGATGTCCCCAGGACCCAATTGCTGAAGCTTTTCCTTGGTAAAACGTACCATGTGTTCAGCCCGGCCATTAGCCAAAGGGTGCCCAGGGACTGTCAGGGCATGTCTGATACCCAGTTGTGCTAGATAGGATTCAAAAGGGTTGGATGTAATTTTTTTTTTAATTACATTTATATGCCGCCCTTCTCCGAAGACTCAGGGCGGCTTACAATTTTTGGAGCACAACCCAATGTGCTCAGCAATAGCCTTCATTCCATTGTATATGCCTGCTTATTACTAAGCGGCATTTTTACAAAGTCAGCTTATTGCCCCCAACAATCTTGGGTCTTCAGTTTACCTACCCCAAGAGGATGGAAGGCTGAGTCAACCTTGAGCCTGGTGGGATTCGAGCCTACAGTAATTGTAGACAGCTGGATCTTAAGAGCAGGCATTTAACAGCCTGAGCCACCAAATTGAGGGCCATTGTCAGAGACAAGAACATCAGGTAACCCATGGGTTACAAAAAGCTTTTCAAGCTGCTTGATGACAGCATCAGTTGTGGTTGATGCCATAGGGATTACCTCTAGCCATTTGGAATATGCATCTACTATAATAAGGAAGGTGTGCCCTCTGGTAGGGCCACTGAAATCAATGTGAATCCTAGACCATGGGCCCCTAGGAGATTCCCATTCCTGTTTGGGGATGACAGGTGGGGCAGGCCTGACTACCTGACAGTTGGGACAAGATGCAACCCAGTGTTCAACCATTTTGTCAATACCTGGCAACCATACATAACTCCTGGCCAATCCCTTCATCCTTACAATACCAGGATGACCCTCATGCATTTCCAAAACCCTCATGATAGATAATTCAGTTTGCCTGGATTTAAAAGGTTGGGCAAGGTGAGGTAGATCTTGAAGAGGCCAACCTTTCTTAATCCAGCCTATAATAGGAGCCAATAAAGTGTCTTTGGCAGTCTCTCTGGCAATTTCAGCAGCATGAACTGGAAGCTTGGCAACAGTTTCTAGGAAAAAGGTGTGTGCCTCAGGTTCAAAGTCCTCTTTGTGACAAGGAAGTGGGCAACGACTCAAGGCATCAGCATGTCCAATGTCCTTGCCAGGCTTGTGGATAAGGTTGTATGAATAAGCAGCAAGAAATTCAATCCACCTCAGAATTCTTGGTGACAGGATAATGGGTGTAGGTTTGTCTCCTGCCACAATGCCTAACAAAGGTTTGTGATCTGTGACAATGGTAAATGTTCCCATATAAATACTCATGAAATTTCTTGATAGCTGCAACAATTGCCAATGCTTCCTTGTCCAATTGGCTGTAATTCCTCTCTGCTTTGGTCAAGGTGTGAGTAAAATGCAATAGGGGCTTCCCTCCCACTGGGAAGCCTGTGGCTCAACCCCCCCACTCCAAAGGGGATGCATCACAAGTCAGTACAACAGGTAAATTCTCAGAGAACTGTATCAGTACAGCATCAGGCGTGATTAGTCTTTTAATACTGTTAAATGCTGATTGTTCTTTCCTGCCCCAGACCCAAACAGACTTTTTGTCAAGCAATCTGTATAATGGTTCTGCAATGGTTGCCTTCTGAGGTAGGAACATGTGGTAAAAGTTAATAAGTCCAAGGAAGGCTTGCAAATCTGTTTTGCATTTTGGTCTAGGGGCTTCTTTGATTGCTTGAACCTTGACATCTGTAGGGTGGATGCCATGCTTGTCAATCATGTAGCCCAAGAACTCAACCTTGTCAGTTCTAAGAGTGTATTTTTCTTCCTTGACTTTTAACCCCGCTTTCTTGAATCTAGTAAGGACTTCTCTGAGTCTCTCTTGTAACTGAGTGTCATTTTCAGCAGAGATTAACACATCATCAAAGTAAGGCACTACCCCTGGCAGTCCTTGGGGCATCCTTTCCATAAGGCTTTGGAAAATGCCTGGTGCCACGCTTACTCCAAACTGTAACCTTTTACATTTGAAGGCACCTCTTTGAGTCACAATGGTTTGGGCCTCTGCAGTGGCATCATCAACTGTTAGTTGTTGATATGCCTGGGCCAGATCCAATTTGGCAAAGACTGTACCCCTGCCAAGTGAATGTAATAAATGATGCACCACTGGAACTGGATATGTGCTCTGTTGAAGTGCATGGTTCAATGTCCTCTTATAGGCCCCACAGATTCTCACTGACCCATCAGTCTTGACTGGTGTGACTATGGGTGTCTTCCATCTGGAGTAGTCAGTGAGCTCTAAAACTTCTTGAGCTATTAGTTTATCTAATTGTGCATCAATTTTTTCCTTTAAGGCAAATGGGACCCTTCTGGGCTTTAAGCAAATTGGGGGCACCTTGGGATCTAGGTTGAAAGTGATAGGGGTCCCCATATACTTGCCCAATCCTTCGCTGAAGACCTCTGGAAACTCAGACTTCAGGGCCTCCTCCCATTCAGTGTTGCTCACGTGATTGATGCCAGTCACCTCGATGCCTAGTGGATTGAACCACTCAAGTCCCAGCAAGCTTGGGCGGTCCTTGTCCATGATGGTCAGGGGCAAACGTTTGGTGTGGCCTTTGAACTTCACGATGAATTCTCTTGTTCCAACTACTGGAATCTTGTTCCTTGGTAGTCTTTAAGAGTCAGTGCTTGCTTCTGGAAATGCTTCTTCTGAATGTTGGGAAGTAGCCTGTGAATAGTGTCCCATGACACCATAGATAAATAGGAGCCTGAGTCCACTTTCATTTGGCAAGGCCTTCCTTCAATTAGTACCTTCACATGTACTTTTCTGCTTCTTAAGGTTGAAGAATGACCAATGGTGACTGTTTGATGAGTTCCATTCTTCCCATTTGCTTCTGTATTGCCCCATTTTCTCACTGAAGTTGTTAGGCTTGAAATCTTTGTCAGGAAACTTCTTTCTGCTTGGTGGAGTTCTGGATGATTTGCAGACTCTTGCTAGGTGACCTCTTTTTTCACAACGGAGACAGATGGTATCAAAAACTTGCATTCAGTGCAGGGGTGCCCCCACAACCTCTGCAATAAAAATCTTGCCTCTTTCTTCCAAGGTCTTTCCTTTTCTTCTCCATTCTGAGTCTCCACCTCGCTACAGTCTGAATCAGAATCTATTGCTTTAATGGGTTGTTGTGGATTTTTCCACATCAGGATGGCTTGCCTTGTTAATTTTCTTCATGGCTGCTGCTGAGGACTTGGTAGCTTCCGCTGAAGAAGCTTCTTCTATGGCCTCCTTAAGCGTGATCTTAGGTTTCATTAATAATTTGTTCTGCAAAACCTTGTCTTTTAGGCCTAGAACAAATTGATCGTGCATGGCCTCTTCTAAGTTGATAAATTCACATGCACCCCCAATGTCCCTTAAACTTGTCACGAAGTCATTAACGTTTTCACTTTCCCCTTGATCCCGACAGTAGAATTTGTGTCTCTTAATGAGGCACGATACTTGTGGTGCGTAATGGGCTCTTAATAACTTTTCTAAATCAGGCCAGTCCATTACCTTCACGTCTGCAGCTCCCGCCAATGCCTTCGCCATCTTGAAAATGGCCGGACCGCAGTGGGTGAGAAAGACCACCCTCTTCCGCTTCTTGGAAATGTCGGCGAGATCGTTTCCCTCCAAATACATTTGGAAATGATCTGCATACGAGTCCCAGTCTTCTGCCATCGGATCGAACGGGGCTGGGGGGTGTTCAGCACAGCCATCTCTCTTGGCTTCTTCTCCGCATTGTCTTCTCTTCAGGAAGGATCCCACCTTCGTCGCCAGTGTTAGATTTGCATGAAGAGTCAGACGCGAAGTGCTTCAGTGAAGAGTTTATTAGTGACTACAGCTCATAACAGACCCGATTTGGCTGGTCTGTGGCTGCTACTTATAGCCAGCAGCTGCAGTTGTCAGCCAATCAGAGTGCAGGGTTTTCCCACACTTTTTAAACCAATCATTTCTGACATTTTACAACAACAGTTCAAACTTAACCAATGACATTCAAACCTGCATACATAACAGGGCCTCTGATATAAAGATCAGAGATCTCTCCCAATAGCCATTTGCAAGAGCTTTCAGAGCAATTTGTGATTTGAGATTATATTCTGAGGACATTATGGTTAATTTATGGTATACCAACCTTTTGTTAACATTGCAGCACTTATGACAGCTGCCAAGTTAAAAGTACCCATTAGATGTTTAATCTGAGTTTTGAGCATGACCCTGGGCACCTTCTCTTCTATTTTAAAGCAGTGATTATTTAAGAGATATGTAAGCCATTCCTCATCTATCATCCTTCCAAAAACAGATCTGCATCACAACACAAGCTATTAAAAGAGGAAGAAAAAGGTAAGAAAGCTGGATGCTTCTCTGAACACAGTGAAGCAGCTCATGAGATTAAATTGGCAACTGGAATGCATTATAGTGAAAGAAAGGAGAAATCCTTTCTCACCACCAACTGTCAGCACAAGGCAGAACTGGAAGATTAGGGAGCCACACTGTACAATGAAAATGAACAACTGTCAAATAAATTGCTGTCTTCCTGATGCTGAGGGAAGCATAGACTAGGAACTATGTGCAAGCACTGATTTGGCTACAGCAACCAAAGCCGTACAGAAAGGTGATAGCTGAAAGGCTGTTATTGGTTCCTGGCCAGTGATTTTACTCAGCAAACCTGATCCCTTGTCAGCATTGATTAACATACCAAACTTAGTTATTTTCAGCTTCACATTTAGGGTCTTTCTTGAAGACTAAGCAATGAGATGCAGGGAGGTGGGATTTCCTTCACATAAACTCAAGCATCTTGCATATGTTTCACTGTTCCCAACAGACAAAAACCTCTTCCAAATCATCTACAGGCTATAGGCAAATTATCACTGCTGTTGTAGCTTTAAGAGCACAAAACACCACTTTTTAAATTCCTCCCTTTGTAAAAATCTGAAAAATAACAGACAAACCCTAGGAATAAAGTTGAAAGAGAAGATATTATTTACAGAGACAGTCTTTAAAAAGACTAAATAATTGAAAAAATAGCTAGAGATTAGGGAGGGTTTTTGTTTGTTTGCTTGTTTGTTTGAAAATAAAGATCAAAGAGAGACATTTTAATCTTTCTGTGCCATTAAGAAAAGTCAGTACATGAAGTGATAATTACCAAGGTTGGCTTAACAAAGAGAAAACAAAGGCAAAACAAATTGTATTTCAAAATTTGAAGAATTCAGATATTTTTTATTGATCATGCTCAAATAATTTTAGAAAGCAAGAGATAAAAAGGAAAGTTTGCTTCATCTAATTTACCTACCAATTCATACATTTTATTATGAATGCAGTCTTGCAGATTTTGGTAGGCTTTTATCTCAAATCTCTATATTGTACAAAATTCTTTGGGATTCTTCTTGTACAAAATGACATGAAGGATATTTAAAAATGGAGTCACCCACTTTTAAAATCAGCAGCTTTCAGAGAAAGAGTTTAGAATATGTCACCAAGAGAAATTATAAGAGTTAAAGTTATAAATAGTTCATTCTACTATATCATTTTTCTGGTTGAAATATTTTTGGAGTTTATTTCTACCATAATAGATATAAATTATAAATAACCATGGTACCATTGGATAATAAATAGAAATAGGATGTGAAAATTAATTTGTAAGAGACCTCAAAAAAAACAAACTGTAGACACGTTGAATATATAAGAATATAATTATTGTTAAAATTATTAATTAGTGATTGATAAATGTATATGTAATGTATTAAGGTTTACAAGATAAAAATTTGTATAGATGTCAAAAATGCTATTGAAAATATGATGATTTGAGTTGCAATAATGGAAATAATATATATAAACAATGTTAAATGACCTATGATCCAAGTTAAGTGGGAACCAGAAATTTAAAGCCCATGTTTAAACTCTCTCTCTCTTTCTGTATATATAGTCCATAAATGTGTAAGTGACCATGACAAGACCTTCCACTTTTTTTAAAAAATTACATTTATATGCTGCCCTTCTCCGGAGACTCAGGGCAGCTTACAATTTTTGGGATGCAACCCAGTGTGCTCAGCAATAGCCTTCATTCCATTGTATATGCCTGCTTATTACTAAGCGGCATTTTTACAAAGTCAGCTTATTGCCCCCAACAATCTTGGGTCTTCAGTTTACCTACCCCAAGAGGATGGAAGGCTGAGTCAACCTTGAGCCTGGTGGGATTCGAGCCTACAGCAGTTGTAGGCAGCTGGAACTTAAGTGCAGGCAATTAACAGACTGAGCCACCAGCCTGAATCACACAAGGCAAATCTCTGCAAGGGCTTCTTGATTTTATCTGCTAACTGCTGTTTGAACAGGAGCTGACAGTTCAGGAAGTCCCAGACATTATACACCAATTTTGTATGGAAAGTGTGATCCCATTCAGAACTAGAAATGAAAAATCCTTCATATTTATAGAGCTGAATTTAATTTTGCTCCCCTCCATTCAAGTATTAGAGAAGACATTGATCATTCAAGATCAAAGCTGAGTTGCATGAGATGACAGGGCATCAAGAAAGACATGTGAAGTTACTTCTGAACACTTTATTGTTCCTTAGCCATAGACAGAAATCTTGCCAAGCTAAAGCAATTCTTTGCATTGCTATAGTTATACCCTGGGATTATACCTCTTAACTCTATACCTCCTGACCAAAATTCCATGCTTCGTGTTGCTCTCTTTGACATCTGGAATGCAGACCTTCCTCCTGGGAACCCAGAGTACATTCCACCATACCAGTATGCTAATGAATAGCTTCATTTAACATCTTCATGTAGCCAATAATCAGTGAGAGCATTGAACCTTCAGGATCTCCATAGGTACCTTTTACTCAATTTCTTTCTCCCTTCCCTCCCTTAACAGTAACTGGAACCAGACATGGAAAGAGAAAGAAATCACATGACTACAACACCATGCTTTCTACTCTCAATAGTCTTAATAGTAGAAGAATACAATAATTAAGGGTATCGAAGGAACTGAGGGAATCCCTCTGTCACTGAGATGTGGCAGATTATAAACAAGTGTGATCAATGGCATTTCATTGCAATTCATTGCCTAACTGAAAGGCATCCAGATATTAATTTCTTTCAGGGTCCTCTGAAGCTTAAGGTCAACTACCTTTTCAATAACCTTCCACAGAATAGGGAAGACTGTTCTGATACTGGAGCCTGGGCCAGGACTTTTTGGTCCATTTGTCAGAGGGGCACATCATAACCTTCTTCAAGGAAAATATAGAATCTTCTAACAGAGGAAGCTACCTGGCATTCACTCAACCAAATGTTATCTCCTAGGATCATCTATCAACTGAGGAGGAACAAAGATCTAGACATCTCATTCATTTTGTCAGACTGCCAAAGTTCTCCTGCTCTCTGGAATGCAGCAGCATTAAGGATGCCAGTATTTAATCATATATCTTACATAAACACTTTCCTGTTTGCCTTGAACTACTAGAGACATCCAGTGGCATAATTATCCTCAATCCAGGACAAGTTCCAGATCTAGCAACCAGATAGGCAATCTCAGCTGTTGGCAGATGAACAAAGATCTTCTGAAGTGAAATTTGTTGCCTGAGATTCTGGCCTAGGCAGATGTAGGCTGCTTCAGGGCTTGGGCTGATAATTTGTCCCTCAAACTTTCTGCTGCTGAGACTGGTCACTATTTATCTTAAATCATTCACTGGAGAGGAAACATGGTTCAAAGTTCTTGCCCCTATAATCACAGCCAGTCTGCTGCATTTCCTAAGCTGTAAAACCTCAACCATGACTCCTCCCTTCCAACATTTTCAAGAATGTACCAAAGCCCACTCTAATGTCCACTCAAGATATTTTTTCAGCACCTCTAAACATTAGGCTTCTCCAATTCAACCTCTCTTCCAGTTTTTTTTAGTAGCGCAGAACACTCTGTTAGAACTCTCTTCCAGTATTGCATGACCATGGTAATTTCAATTACTGACTCTTCACCATTCTCCAAAGCATAATAAACAATATCATTTATTAACATTCAGTTGCTGCTAAATGCCCATCTAAGTAGAGACATGATAAGGTGACATGTTTTTTTTCCAGTTAGTAAGTCGCATGTTCAGATGTATCTAGTCAACACTTGTTTATCTGTACAGCAACTTAGATGTCTGTTCTAATGTAAAACATTAATCTGTATTTCAAGTGCACTTCAAAATATACTTAGTAAACTGCTGCAAGTACCACATAATGACTGAATAAAGGCTGTAAATTTGTTATTCACATTCTGTATTTATTATTCCCATTCTTAATCTTTAAAAGAGTAAATGTGATCCTTCATTTACTCATAATTGCAATGCATTTTTGAGATGATCTTACAAGCTGTAAGACATTCTGTGTATTATTTGCTACCTTACCCTGTCTTGGCTTCCAGTGGTTTCTCTCTCTCTCTTTGCTAAAGATGCCATAAATATATAATCCCATTGCAAAAGAATTCATTTTATTTTTAATTTCAAGAGTAAGAGTCTGTAGGGACTGATTTATAAAGAAACTGCCCGCGCGGCTGCATTTTGCACCAGTTGGAGCCTCCGTATAGTCTGCAAGGGCAGCCCTAGGTAGGGAGCATTGCAGTAGTCAAGATGGGAAGCAATGAGTGCATAGGTGACTGTGCATAGGGCATCCCGGTCCAAATAGGGGCGCAACTGATGCACCAGGCGAACCTGGGCAAATGCCCTCCTGGCAACAGCTCCCACCTGCTCCTCCATTTTCAGCTGTGAATCCAGGAGGACACCTAAGTTGTGCACACTGTCTACAGGGGGCAACACCTCTCGCCCCATGGTCAGAGATGGAATTACTTGGATAGCCCGAGTAGCCAGTAGGCACAGCCACTCGGTCATGTCCGGATTGAGCTGGAGCCTGTTCCTTCCCATCCAGGTCCATACCACCTCCAGGCAATGGGACATCACGGAGAGGGCATCACTGAGATGGTCCAGGGTGGAAATGAAAAGCTGGGTATCATCAGCATATTGATGATACTTCACCCCGAACCCATGGATGATCTCATCGAGAGGCTTCATGTAGATGTTGAACAGAAGGGGAGAGAGAACTGACCCCTGGGGCACCCCACAGGTGAGGGGCCCTGGGGTCGACCTCTGTCCCCCTGCCAACATATGTCAGATATGATAACTCACTTTTATATTTTTGAAGTATATAAAATCCTGGACTTTTTTTATTAGTAATTTGTTTTCATTTGCATGCAGCATGAAAAATCTTAAGCTCACTTTCTATATGACCAGTAGTTAAGCACTGCACAGCTGCAGAAATCTTAACAAGTTGTCCAATGAAGAAATAATAACAGACCTTCTTAAATGACTCAGAACTCCATAATTTTATGGTCCTGAACCAGTCAATAACAAAGCATGGGAGGTAGAGTAGGATGTTCACCATCTACCAACTACAAGACTGGGACTTTAGATTCCAAACAAGTTAGTGATGTTGACAGCTGCAGAAGCTGCAGTAACACCTGTGGGGCCTCATTGATCAGTAGTAGAGAAAAAGAAAGACAGGAGATAATAACAGCACTTTAAGCGAGCATGGGCACAATGCACTGACCCAGTACGATATAAAAGCAGCAGTAAGAACAGTTTAAATGAAAAACAGAGATAAAAGTCAAAGCAAAAGAGAGTTTCTGCATACTCTGTAAAATAATAGAAGTACTTGAAAAATCCAATTAAGATGAATTCTTTTACAATCTGTCTATAGCTTTCAGAATGTCATGTGGAGAAGAATGTAAGTTATTCACTATTTTTTTGTATTTCTCAAATAACAGATATGTTTAGAGAATCCCAAATGTGTGAATTCTGACTGAAACAATAAGGTGTCAATAAACAACATTTGAGAAATGCCCGATATTTTTGTTCTTCAGAAGGTTACTGAGAAATATATGAAATCTGAGTTTATTATATATATTTTTTATTTATAGAAAGTGTCTGAATTATATAATATTTTGCATGAACATGGCTGGTTAGTCCATGTGATTAAAAATAATATGTGATAGAAAGTAAAGTATGTGTGAAAATAAATAGAATACAGTGGGTTCAGTTGAAAAGAGAATAAGATAAGGATGTGGTATGACTCCAGGTTTTTTAAAATGTATTTTGGATGAATATATAAGTAACATTTATGACATTTATCTTTATCCCATTTTGTGGGATAATTGCATATTGCCAAAATGATTTGCAACAAATATTAGATAGATTGTATAATTCAACAAAGAGCATGGGTCTGAATTAATCTATCACAAGTTAGGCTTGACAAAGAAAATGGAGTGAACAAGAACAGGTAACACATAAATGATAAACAACAACAACAAACAACCCTGGAGTAAGGAGATCAATTTGTGTCTGATAAAATGTTTACTATAGATGGGAAAATGGAAAAATTGTAAAATGTGCAAATGCTGGTAGAAAGGTAATGAGATACTTTGTGGTTTATTGCAGGTAATGAATGCTTGTCAACAGAAATGAAAATGTGTGTTAAAGTATGCTTCTGCTCATCTTGTTATGCAGAAGAGAATTAGTTATGTCAGAAAAAACATAAAAGTAAGTTGAATACAGAAGCATACTAGGATCATGAATGTGGATGATGAATGATTATGGATCGAATATAAAAGTGAATAATAGTAAAAAACTGGAATTGTTTGGTCAAAAAGACAATGAATAAAATCCAACACAGAAGTTATATGAAAGAAGCATAGCTATGCAAGAGAAATGAGAAAACGAAGGGTCTTGGGGTTGGTCAGAATTAAATGTGGGTTGAAAAAATGAATCTGATAGAAGCAAGGACTGCTAGCAAGGATTAGAAAGATATGGAGAAGGGCAAGGTATGGTGTTTTTTGAAACAAGGTTTATCTATATTTCATCATACCTTTAATTTCTTTGGTCTACTACTTCATACTTGTATTATTTGCATATTACTTAATTGTTTGATAGGGATGGAGATATTTCCCTATATATGTGTTTATGAATGTGTGATTTGGAGAGGAAGATTGTATCTTGTACCTTTGAACCTATTAAATCCAATTTCCAACTATATGACATTTTTTGTCCAAACACTTCCAAATACACATGCAGGTAATACAGAATATCTTTCTGTCTGATATTGAAGTGGATTAATAATAGATTAATGATATTATATGTCAGAATATATTCATGAACTGGAATAGAACTTAGTAACAAGGTCAGCCAATGAGAGCTGAATTGAGTGCTGAAACTTAAAGAGAGAATCTGGGTGTGGTTTATCTCTGTTCTGTGCTCAGCTCTAAAGTGAAAGAGAAACTAAGTTGTTTGCTTGCTTGCTGAAAACCAGAGCTCTGCTCTGAACCTGTAACGTGTCTGCTTCTGTTTGAGTTTGCTCCATGTTGGAGAAATCTACAACTGGTATTGTAAAATTTATTTTGTGTTTATATAGAAGTTAAATGAAGCCTCAGCATCTGTGTTTACTTTTCTGGCACTGAATTTACGCTGCAATACTCTGAACATTATCCTATATTTGACAATTCAAATTCAGGATACACTGAGTCCAATGACTTTTATCATTAGTTTTTAATATTATTAGACAATACTATATATATGTGTGTGCGTGTATGTGTGTGTGTGTGAATATATATATGTATATGTGTATATATATGTATATGTGTATGTATATGTGTATACAGTTCATTTATTTAGCATATGGCATGTGTTAACCAAGATGGCTGGCTGCCTCTGTGAAAGGAATTGTTATGGGTGTTGTTATTTTTACCCGTGGGACACCTGAATGTCGGTAGGCAATCGGGGGAGGCTCCTTTCTTGTCCCACGGCAGTTTATTCGCTCACTGGAATCGAGCTGCCAAGCTGCTGGCCTCAGCAGTGAGCAAGCCCAGTGTCTTACCACATGAGCCACCACAGTCCCTGTTGCAAACAGTATTATACTATCTTCTAAAGTTCAATGAAATATAATATGAATATCAGCCTTTATCTAGACAAGGACATTTTGTATTTATTTATTTGTTTTGCAATAGTAAAAACAGAAACACACACAACCATTCCTACAAAGCAGGCTTTAACATCACTAAAGATTTAGAGATTGACCTTACATCTACTTTGGATACTAAACAAGGATAAAGGACCATGAATATTCTGTTTCATTTCAGATTGAAGGAACAATTATGCTAAGGGCTGTATAGCGAGCAAATAAAGGTTTATGTATTCTTGAGCAGATGACTAAAATGTGGATGTAATCAACACTTTAATGCAATATGCTTGCCATCTTACTGCTCCTAAAGGGATAATGATGGCATTTTCTAAAGGCAGACTTAAAGTTTATATCCCATATTTTAAAGAAGAAGAATATGATTTAGTAAGAAATGAAAAGCATAGAAAAGGGATCTGTTAAAATGTATGGCAGTTTTATGTCAGTTATTTTTTTTTTGAGAAATGCCCTCCCTGCCAGAGATCTACAGATCTCAAAGGTTCATTGGGGAGAAAGAATGCCTAATCAGTCATTTTTGGTTTGCACTGTAAATCTACACAAACATTGTATAAACTGATTTTTATGGGAGTAAGGGACTATGACTTATTATGAAGTTATTATTGCTCAGCTGCAATCCAATTGGGACTCAAGAAAATGCCAGTTTCCTTCTATGAAAAAAAAACACTGATGTCTTTGATAAGACTACCTTGTGAGGAACCTCAAGAGAAAAGCATGTTTTCATTTTGTGTTCCTAACTTATTTTTATTTCTTCATTTATTTAATAAATCTTTTTGCTCACAGTAGCTAAATAGACCTTACATAGCATAATAATCATAAAAATAGTCATAATAATTAAACATCTATGTTTAAATCTATAACAGAAACAACCTATAGTTCTACCTATAGTTCTGCCATCATCATCACATAAATAGCATCATCATAATCTCATCTCAGGTACTTCACATCACATATGCGTCCACAAATAGTATCTAGAACACCTGATTTTTATAAGTTACAATGTATCTTCCAGACAAAAGCCAAGATTTCTATCACTTTTCCCAGATGATTGGATAGAAATACACTGCATATTAATTGTACCATTCCCCCAACTGTTGAAGGACCTCAGTGACTTCATATATTAAACAAGTCGGGAGGGAGTCAAGCCTGCAGCACTCCATATAGAAGTATCAGAAGGCTTCATCTCTTCTTTGTCTATTCCTGGCACAAATGGAATTTAGGAAGCAAGCAAATCAACCCTGTACAGGGCTTCGGCTGCTCTCTGATACTAAGTCAGAATCCTGGGATATTCCCCAGCTGTGCATCACAACCCTGGTATACCCCCCAGATCCCTTTGGTATTCAAGTGGGTCCATCACTCACTAAATGCAGACCATTAAAACAGATCCAGCTTACCTATAGAGAAGGAAGAATCTCAAGGCCACCTGGGCATAATCTGACCATTGACAGATCCCTCACCAAGTCACATTGACACTGCTCTGATAATAATATCATATCTGGAGTATAAACACTGTCTTGAGTTGGGCCATGGATGACTTGGGATAGGCCCATGATACTCATGGTGGTTATAAAATCCTGAGCTGCTTCTGAGGTCAAATACTAGAATTGGAAGATTGAAGTCCTTCAGGACCATAAACCTAGGGAATTCCCTTGCCAACCTGAGATAGCCTTCAGCAGCTCAGGCAAGGAGGTTGCAATGCAGCAGGAAGGCTGGTACAGCAGCAATAATGCCAAATGATTCCACAAAGCCAGTCTCAGAAACATATTCTCACATTCAAAAACTTAGGGATGGCCCCTGTTGCCAAAATAGATTCCTGAATAATAACTGTCACCCCTCCCCTGTAGTCTTAGCAGGTGTTAAACCCTAAACCTGGCTAGGCACATCTCCAAGTGGAGAACAGTCTCATTAATGCATGCCAGATCAGCTTGCTTCTCCCTAATAAGATTGCAAATAAGATTATTAAGATTATTAATAACTGATCTGTCATTTATCCACAGCAAGTGAAGACTTAGGCCTCTGAGTGACTGTTGTCCAGGGCCTGGGTGTGAACATGCCACCAGTCTTAAGCATTGGAGTATCCTCCCCTGAAATGGCCTGCCCTATCACTCCCATCTAAGGACCCCATGTCCACTCAATGAAGTGCTCTGCTCAGGAACTATCTACTCTAGATTCCTCACACCTCAAATTCCTTTTAGTCTCTCATAGAACTTCTCTGCAGACCGCTGAAACTGTCCCATCAGCCCCTCCTGATAAACAGTTGAATCTATCAGATACATTGGGAAGACCAATCCTAGGTTTTACCTCATAGCAGGGATTGATTGCAGAAATTAACTTCATAGTCTTCAGAAAATAATTCAGCAAGTTTATCCAGCAAGATATTGGAGGGTGTATATATTGTAAGAGATAAAAGATTTCCATAGCACAGGCTGTTTTGGATAATATGTTCTTTATTCAATAGTTCCTGTCTGCTCCAGAATACAATATATGTGCTGTCATTTTTGAGTATAGACTTTAAGGGGCATCCACTAAATAATTGAATTGGGGAAAACATATTCCAAAAGTGTGGATTTATATTTTCACTTTCTATTTTCAAATATTCATCTCAATACAGTTTATACTGCAAATATAAATATAGTATAAATAGAAAGGACAGATGAGTGTCATAAATTCTGTATCTTTACAGCATGGATGTCTATGTCAAAATATTCCCTAGCTGATCAAACTTGTAATCTAGACTTTAGTACACAATAAACTATGCACTTTATGTGAAATGCTTACAAAAAGAGAAGTAACTTTAATATCATTTATGCTTTACAGTTTTAGCAAATGTGTTAAGTCATGCACCTCAAATCTTTGCTTCATTTTGCTTATTGTCAGCCCCACTGGTTAAAAAATGAAATTTATCTTAAAGCAATTGTTGAAGTTATATGGTTAAAGTTTACAATCTATTTGTTTTGCTCTGTCTACAAATTTTGGCCATAAAATAAGGTTGTGTAGAATTAAAAAGAACTCTTTTTCTCATCTTCTATTCAATAAGTAAAAAAAAAGGTACCCTAGCAGGGCATTTGGGATTTTACTAAGAAGACTACTCTATTAATTTCCTTCAGCTCTTATTTAGCCCAGAAAACAGCCCTGAACTGACTTCTTTGAAAATCTGCACACACTTTTGCACCATCATCAACAATGTCTCCAAGATGCAAATTTTCCTCCAGTATGAGATTGGTAGCTAGCAGGGATAATTGCATGGTGAATGAAATTCCACTGCACATTGGAGATGGAGATATCACATTAACAAGTCTGGACAGCTCCCAATGGACTATAAAATTCATTTGTGACTGAGATAACTCAGAAACCAAGTGATGCACTAGTAAAAGTTGGGACACATTAATTTAAGTTTGTAGAATCCCACAATATCCAGCAGAATTGCACAGACTATTCAATGTTCTTTGGGCTGACTCATGAAGCTCCCCTAGGCATTTGGCATTTATTACCTAGTTCAAAAACAATTCAATATAGAATCCAAGTCTTGCAATAAATATGTTGCTGATTCCCTCCATTTATGTAGAATTGGCTTATTTTATTCATTATATCTATGGAAGGTAACTTTAGCTGACTTCAGAAAGTTAAGTAGGACCTAACTTTTTAGAGGAAAGCATCCCGAAAATCAAATAGTTCTAAATTTAATTTTGAAATTTAAAAAATTGCAAAAAATAATGGCAAGGCTCGCATTATTTTCAAGTGAACTAGATGAACACATATAGGAGCTTTGGGATAACTAATTGAAGATGAGCAAGTAGGATTGATAACATTATCAGATGCAGTAACAGAAACATGGTATATGGATCATATATGGAAACAGTGAAGAAGCCAAAACAGTTCAGAAGAAAGGTATCAGAAACAGTTTGTGAAGCAAGATTAATGCAAGACATGATAAATATCTAATATATAAATATCTAAAATACTGTCATATGCAAGAGCATTTTGAATTGTTCTTTGTTTAAACTGAGATAAAGACAATGATTGTGAGCTGAAAGTTATATAAATAACAGGTAATGTGTATTGGGGCCAGGGGTGGGCTTCAAAAATTTCAGCAGTGGGTTCTCTGCATGGTTGCTGGGTAGCATGGCGTAGTCGGCCTCCTGCACCATGGTGAAGGGGTGTTTTCACCATCTCCGGGCTCCAGAGACTTTCCTCAAGCCTCCGGGAGGCCGAAAATGGATTCCCCGGGGCTCCAGAGTTCTGTCCTTCCAGAACTTCCAGGAGACCTGTTTTTCACCCTCACTGAGCCTCCGCATGGGCTCTGCACTTATCTTGCATCCAAATCCAGCCACATGGAGACTCCTGGGAAGGTTGGGGTGGGGTGGGTGAGGCCAGCCAGGGGTGGGATTTGGCGGTTATCCGAACCAGCCATAATGTTAGCTATGGGTTCTCCAGAACCCATGCAAACCTGTAGCAGCCCACTCCTGATCAGGGCAAAAACTTTAACTTTACATATACAATATTAAAATCTAAATTGTATCTAACTAAAATCTTAAGGTCATTTTTAAGATTCAGTGAAGATGTCAACTTGATGAGTAGCATTTGTGAAAAAGACAACACATTAGGGATTATTAGAAAAAGTACTGCAAATAAAACAGCCTACTTCTGATGCTCTTACACCCATGGTATCTCTGCATTCAGGATGCTATATATAAATCTGCTCACTGTTTATAAAATTTAAAAAGATATACTTGTGCTGGAAAAGCTACAGAAAATGCAATCCAATCAGTGCGCTCAATAATCTTTCCTATGAGAAAAGGATTGAATATTTGGGATTTTTTAAACTTGGGACAAATAGTAACAGTAATGGATCATGATTGATACGTATAAAATGCTTAGTAAAAGTAGATGGGGATCTTTCTCAAAATGCTGGAACCCTGAATCATCCAATGAAGATGAAGGGAGGGAAAGAGAGAGAGAGAGAGAAAGAGAATAAGAAAGAAAGAAAGACAGAAAGAAAGAAAGAAAGAAAGAAAGAAAGAAAGAAAGAAGAAACTATTGATGGTTTTAAATGAATACATTCCCAATGGACACATTTTCAAGGATTATTAATATAATAGGTAACAGTATGCTTCCAAACACCAGATGCAGGGGACAGGAAAACCAGGAGACATTTGTATCTCCATCTTCTGTGGTGAGCATTCCAAAGGCATCCAGTGAACCACTGTAGGAAAAAAAAACACTAAGCTAAAAAGGCCCTTGTTTTGATCCAGGAATGCTATTATAAACAAAGCAGAGCAAGTGAATATTAGGAAGAAATTTATAATGGTAAGAGTAGTTAATCAGTGGAGTACTGATGAAAGACTACATATGAGAATGATTTACCAAGATCTGTACTAGAAATGGACTGAATGACTTGGAAGATCTCTTCTAACTCACACAGTTTATAATTCTGTATAGTCTTCTGGTGCTGAACTTCACAGCATTTTATTCTTGTAAATAAAATGACTTAAGGGGATTTGTTGTAAATGTCGGGATAATCAATCAAAGTTTTTAGTGTGCAGCCATCAACAAGAATATTGGGCAGCTATCCTGAGTGATTCATGCAAAATATGTTGTTGTGAAAGATACCGTTCTCCCACAAATTCCAGCTCCTGATTCACTGTTCCAATTGTCCAAAACCACAGATGTCTCAGAAGCAAATTGAGGATATGGGAACACTGATATTGGATACTATATTCTATCCCATTTATTATTATTTCCTTCTTAAAGAACACATATATTCTCATATTTAGAAACATATATGTTATATACCAAAAGACAGGGGTGGGATTTTTTAACAACCAGTTCTGTGGGTGTGGCTTAGTTGGTGGGCATGGCTTGGTGGTCATGTGACTGGGTGGGCATGGCCAACTCGACATCACTCACATCAATGGGTGTTTCTCCTCACCTGGCCTCTCATGACAGTGGGGATGCTGCAATGGTCATAAGTGTGAAAAATGGTCATAAGTCACTTTTTTCAGTGCCATTGTAACTTTGAATGAACTGTTGTAAGTCAATGATTACCTGTACAAAAATACAAAAAGCTTCTTTGCTTGCAAAAAGCTGCCCTAAATACCAATCATTAGATTAAAAATACCTGCAAGCCGGAGTTACAAATCAGGCAGGGTGCCAGAGCACCTTGAGGAATGAAAATAGTTAAAATGCAATGATAACTTTCAGCAGCCAATTCTTGCTCATAAAGTGAAACCCTTTAGCAGAGATGTCATTTAGGTTCTCCAGAAAGAGTACACCCAGGAAAAGCAATCCTTAGATCCATTTGCACCACTGAAAGATACCAGCTGGTCTCACTCATCTCACAAGATATCCTAAGGAAATCATCCAGATTTAAGGAAAGGTCACATGCCTCCCAGAAAGGCAGTAAAAAAATCAGTGCCAAGCTTGCATCCTGCCTCTTGGAAGTATACCCCAAAAGGACAATGCCAGATACCACTAAAGCAGTGAAGAAAGACTCCCTCCCCAGATAGAAAAAGAAACCACGAGGCAGGAAAAAATTCAAACACAATACAAATAATTAAATCACAACAGTAGCTGTTGCTTGTTAAACTAGTTACCAGAACAAATAGACACAGGAACTAGCCAGATTTCTCAACCCAGTTTCTTTTCAGGAAGAGATTAATCTTTATCCTTCCAAACAAAGCTGAATAGGGAAAATTATCCCATCAATAAACACAGGATTAAATGTCACCAAGCACAGAATTAAACTTCACCAAAAACCAGTTTTAGACCAAAACTCAGAAAGGGTATGTAAACTCAGGTTTGAATGTCAATCTTTCTAGCTATCCAAGAAGCCTTGCTGAATGTCACTCATCTTGGTTCCTTGTCATTAAAAAGCTTCTTTCCGCAGCTCTGCTTTGTTATTCAATTATTTCTTTAAAGTGCTGATCATTGCATGCTGTCTGGAAGTATTTCCAGGGAAGTATTTCCTCCCAACAGCAGTGTAAAAAGCTTAAAACAACCCTTCCCCTTTAAGAAAGTATCAAGAAAGAAAGAAAAACCTCCTTTGGAGACAGTAAGTCTAGGCATACTGCCAAGAATGTAATAAGGGTGGAAAAAACAAAAGGAGATTTATTCTAATTACTGGTTCTCTGAACTCTTAGAAAGTTAACAAAGGGTTCTATAGAACTGGTCAGAACCGGTGGAATCTCACCCCTGCCAAAAAATATGATAGCTGATCATTCTGGAGGTGGTTAATGGACTAAGATAAGATTTCATCTGCTTTCCATGTGTATCCCTTTTTTCGCCTTCCCATATTCTCAATATTAAACCAATTTTGGTATTCATATTTATTGTTTTAATGTTTTATCTTATTTTTTTATTATTGTAGTCCACCTATAATCACTTCTAGGTATGATGGATGGCATATAAGTTTAATAAGCAAACAAATAAATGGTGAATAGATTTTATATTCAACTTTTCATCAATATAGCCTGTATTTTTATATATGTTGCTTTGAGCTAAATGGAAAAATGATCCCTGCAAAAACGAAATAAAAAGAAACAAACTATATCAGACTTAGATAGTTCTACTATTTGACAGAGTTCACTATAAGGAAGTAGAAGGCTTAGTGGATATAGACATCGTGTTACTTGTTTTTGCAGACTTTAGAATTATCCATGAAAAAAAGGACAGAAACTATGTCCTTAATTTTGCAATATATTAAATAAGATTTTACATATTTGTACTTGTTGATGTAGTCATTTTAATGATCTTATTAACCATCTGTTCTGCCTGATATTCTAGATGAGTCATTACTGCCTTCAGTGATATCAATGATCTCTTCAGAACCCATCTAGAACAATAGATTTTTTACAGTTCAGTACAACTTAAGGGTAGATTACAGGCAATTTTGCACTTACTCAGCTTTTATTGATATCATAAATTTATTTGACCTTCACCCATACTTTTTCTATTGAGATTATTTCCCAAGCAACTAACTGCTCAGAAGTATTTTCTTTTGAAACAGTTCCCCAGGCACCTTCACACCAAGAAAATAGTTTAGTGTTCAAAGCTACAAACCGTATTTAAAAGAGCCCTTGTGTTAATGCAAAAGCACTTCATCATAAATATCCGCAGCTCTTTTTCTTGAAACAGCAAAATCTTACATTGAGGAAAGGAAAAAAATCTGTGTGTATCAAGGATGCACTTGGTTGTGTTGTTTTGAGGAACTAGCAAAATAGTATATTTTTAAAAGACCACAGTAGCACATAAATTTTGTCACTCTGTATAAAAAAAAAAAAAGTGCCAATCTTCAGAATGCATCTGGAATTGGAGATAAAAAGGAATCTATGAATAAGTCATTCATATGTTCGTTTGCTCGCATAATTGTAATGGCTTGTGTGGATATAGATTGTTACAGATAACATTCCGCATGAAATGCTTGCAGTACAAGCTAGGAAGTTACTAATTTCAGGGTACCCAATCTATGAAGGTGTACTGGATTTGAAAAATTGCATATATTTGCTACTGCAAACTTGCTTCAATTTGTAAATGCCATACTGAGAAAGGACTTAAAGGTAATGGAAAGTATTATGGCACATTTCAATAAATCTTATTCATTTCATGGCACTTTCACAAATGAATTCAGTTATATCTACATAAATCTGCTATATTAAAAAAAATCAATCTGTACAAGTCCCACAAAAATATTCAAGACTGTATGTAAATCTGTGTTTCTAAATATTGGTTGTATGCTAAAAATGTATATTCTCTGAAAAGGATCATTTAAAAAAGCACACTGATGTTTTATATGCCTAAATAAATAACCAACCTATTTATTATTATTTTTAAGTCTCATTGTTCTGAAATTGTAAAACATTTGGGAAATTCAAAAGACAACATTGCCATTCCTCCCATTACTCAAAGTGATTCAGATCTGGACACTGTGCTAAAAATCACAAAGATCAAATTCTTCACGCACCTCTATTCATGAGGAGGTTTCATGAAACAAAGAAAAGAAACAAAGTGGAAGGAATATGAAAGTCCAACCATTCTATTTATTTATTTTTATACCATGACAATCACACATTTTTGGCAGTTTATAGAAAGCAAAAAATAATTATAAAAAGTAAACATAATTATGTTAAGACCAATTCATATGACACAATTGTAACTAATCAGAAAATCTCCATTTTATCCTGTTTTCTTAGCTCTATGTGTAAACTATTCCATAATGTGGCAGCCATAGCCTAGAAACTTCTCCTGGCTGCCTCTGATCTCAGGGCAGTGGGAGCTACCAGCAACTTTTCCAAAGTTGTTTCTATTGAATGTGTTGATTCTGATTAAAGAAGTTATTCCGAAATGACCTTGTTGCCAAGCCATGTGGGAACTTATTGGTTAAGACTAGCATTTAAATTGATTGATTGATTCACTCATTCATTTAGGGTGAGTATATTGCTGCACATCCTAGATACTTCTGGGTGGCTAACAGCTAGAAGAAACATTTAAAAAAAAAACTAATATAAACCAAAACAAAACACAAATAAAAGTGAGCATAACATAAAAGCCAAGGAACTTCTCAAACTACAATACCAAAAACATATATCAGGCTGCACTAATATCCCATCCCTAAGAATAACCCTTCACAGACTTCTGGAAGGCCAATCAGTTTTTGTACTGGGAAACCTATTAGCAATCAAAGCAGAGCCTGCAGCACAGATATAATGTATTTATAGCTTTTGATGCCACTTAGGATGTATGCTGCTGCACTTTCTACTAATTGAAGTTTTCAAGTGGCTTTTAAAGGAAGCTGAATGTAAGTTGCATTGCACTAGTTTAGCCAGATGGCAATGAAAGTATGAACTCCCAAGTAAGGCTGCAATTCATGCACCAGTAAGAGTGACCAAAGGACTGTCTGGTAATAAACTCTATCTGGGCATTTAGCAGTGGTGGTATTCAATTTTTTTTTACTACCAGTTCTGTGGGTGTGACTTGGTGGGCATGGTGTGGCTTGGTGGGCATGGTGTGGCTTGGTGGGCATGGCTTGGTGGGTGTGGCAGGGATAAGATGTAAAATCTCCAATCCCTTCCCACCCCACTAACATGCTTTCCAGCTCCGTTCTCCTGTGAAGAGCAACAAAAGAAGACCCAGCTGATCAGCTGGGACTCAGGAGGAAGAGAATAAATGGGGGTGGGGCCAGTCAGAGGTGGTATTGGCCGGTTCTCCGAACTACTCAAAATTTCCACTACTGGTTCTCCAGAACTTGTCAGAACCTGCTGAATACCACCTCTGTAGCAGTAGCCATGAATCCGGAACAATCCCCAAGTCATGGACATAGCCTTTCAGGGGCAGGACATTCCTTTGAGAGAAACCATTAGAATTCACAGAACTTCTCACCAAAAAGGCCTGCTAAATCACCATCTTCTCCCTTAAGCAACTGACTAGAATCATTGATCATATTACCTCCAATCTGCAGGCTTAGTAATTGGTGCAGGAAGATACAATAGTGAATAATATCAAAGGGGAACACTTTCAAGGCTTTAGTAAACAATCCCTTCTACAATGAAATGTTGACCATATACTGCATAAAATTGATTACACACACATACTGACTCTTCACAAGAGCTAGAAAGTCATGGAATAAGCCCAGAAATAACAGGACACATACTAATGAAATTTTAGAAGAACTCAAGAAGATGAAAACTGTTTAGAGAAATCCATGTATTCTAGCTATTCATCTCCAATGAGGCATTATCAAGAATGATAGCCTTCACTAGTCTTTCTTTTCTCAGAACCAAAGACAAGATGGTATGAATGATGCCGCTGAGGTATGAGTAATAAGCAGTATTCATTATAATCATATGTAAGTTTCACATTAAAAAAAACAATGCTTTGAGAACACATACATGGAGTCCTGCCATAAAATTGAAACATACACAATGGTTTGAATTCTGTAAACTAGGAATAGTCTGAGGTCTTTCTGGGAGTAAACCTGTCTCTAGAACAATAAGTCTTGGACACCTCAAAATCCTTCTAGTTCAGTTTTAATTCAGTGATTTTATTTCCAAAGACTACCAAACCATCCCTAAATGATCTGGAGGAGATTTGGCATAACCCAGAGGAGGAATCAAATATTATGGACTTCTCCAGAACATTTGATTTGTAAATTGATCAATTTGATACTTCATAAAAAGACATCTGGATATGGGTTATTAGCAGTGGTGGGATTCAATTTTTTTTACTACCGGTTCTATGGGCATGGCTTGGTGGGTGTGGCAGGGGAAGGATACTGTAAAATCTCTAGTCAGAGGTGGTATTTTCCGGTTCTCCGAACTACTCAAAGATTCTGCTACCGGTTGAATACCACCTCTGGTTATTAGAATGAAAAACTATGCATAACCCTTAGCCATGCCATTATTAATATATGCAAGAAGAGTACACTTTACCTATGAGACTATCTCCAAAATTCTCTCTTGAAATAATCCTTGAAGTAAATTATCTTTAATCAAATTGAATGAGAACTGATAGGGGAAAAATCAAACAGAGTTTCTCTGTCCAGTAGTAATCTAAATTATTTCTGTCACTTGCAGTGGAAGAAAATATAAATGGAACAATCATGAATCAGGCAAGAGACAGATGCAAAGATCTTTCCACTGTTATTAATGTCCTGACAGTTTATTGTCACCAGTCTTTGAGGCATGTCAGTATATTCTGAATAGTAGGATGATCTGTTTCATAACCTTCTAACTAATTATTTGTGCTTCTTTTACAGAGATGTGTTCATTACATTTCTTTATTTTTATTCCATTTTTAAAAAATAAAAATACCAGTGCAGATTGGGATACTATGAATTTTTAGTTTGCTATATCAAGCTGGAGAGAGGAAATAGTAACTCATCTCTTCTACAGATTTCACTTCTTCCCAGGACTCAATAATAACATACTTGGTTAAATATTAATGGGTAGCTTCAAGGAATAGTGTTTCATGACTTAGGTGAAAATTCTGTCATTTGGCTTTTTTCAAAAGTGTTTGGAAAAACAAAGTGGCATTGAATTGCCTACTTCATCCTGGTCCAAATGTCAAGAAATAAAATAAGCAGAAGGGAGATATTCTGTTCCATAACTTGTGGGTACGTATAATTGATAATATATTTATCTTGTCAGCTGGAGACACCTGTTATATGATGACATGGGATTTCAGAAGGCCAGACAGGATTTTGCCCCAGTAAAAACAAGCAGAGCATTCTTGGCAGCATTCCCCTAAAGGCAAGAGAAAGAAGGCAAAGGGGATTAACACTAATATTTTGCAACACATTCTTATTACATTCAGATTCCTTTTGTCAAGAGAGGAAAAAAGGAAAAGTAAGAGATTGGTTTTAGAAGATAAACCAGCAACAGAGGAGAGTAATGGAAAGAAAACTTATGAATGGAAATACAAAGAGTCAAATGTTCTCAAGGGAACACAGAAAATATAATAACCAATTTTCTAACTGAGTTGGTACCATCTGTAGGAAGCAGAAAAACGACAGGACAGGGCCAGGATGCCTTTTGGGAATTATCAATATTGAAATACAGTTATATTAAAATCATGCTCAAAAATAAAGATATGAGTATAAAGGACTTTTATTTTAATGTTAATCAAATATTATAATTCCCATTCATATTGGTAGTCTAGAATTCTAACAAATTATATATGATTGTAACTATTCAGCATCCAAAATCAGTAGCAACAGCATTTTTCTGAATTCAGCTTAAGCCTTTTCTCTACATCTATCCCTTATACATGAAAACACATGAAAGTTCTGGAGACTTCCAACCTACCTCTTACAAAAAGTAAGAATTTTAGCTGATTAGCATGCTGTTAAAAATTGCAAGCCTGCAGAATGTCCTTCGTAGCAGCTTTGTGTAGATGATAGATGGCATGGAAGATAAATTGTAACCATCAGGATTTTCCCGCCATTTACCTAGTGATATGACAATTTCCAAACAGCTGATCAGAAGTCTATTAATACCATTTTAAATGAAAAGCCAGAGAAATACAAGTGGAACTTCCAAAGGGTAGCATCCAGTTCTAGTCTCTTTATGTATTCTTACATGGCTAATGGTACCAGTAGATGCACTCCTCATCTCTACTTAGAGAAATTAATGCTGTCTCTATGCCAAATACATCTCTACACTCAGACAGGAAAAACAGACATAATCTATTTCATTGTTTTAATGTAATAGTGGACACCAGCCAATAGCTATTAAAATCAAGTTAGTTTAGTGTAGGGTTCTTAAGCAAGAGGCTCACTACCACTTCCTTTCAGGTGGTAGAAATTTTATCTCAAAATAGAAGATTTAATGATTTGAGTGTTCATTGGCACACCCGAAGAATACAAGCTTTATCAGGAGGATTTAATATACCAATAGTAGCATGCAGAATCCGTTAAATAAACCAGTTTCATCATTAAATTTTCTAAGTAGAAATTGTGGTAAGAATTGACATGACATTTGCAAGTAAGTTCAAGATGATTGATGATAGATGATTTCTGGATGTAGAGTATGGATGCTCTGTATGGCTGAGTTATTCTCTTAAATTAGCAATTCTTCCATGTTTAAACAAACACATCCACAAATTAAAATTGTCAAAAAAATATAATGTAAATCAATCATTCAAGGTGTTGGTTTTAACATTCAAAGTCCTTTACGATTTGGGTCCAGGGTACTTGCAGGAGCGTCTCCTGCCAACATCAAATACCGATCGCCCTGTGCGTGCGCACAGACGGGGACTCCTCAGGGTACCATTGGCTAGACAATGTTGGCTAGCGGTGCCTCGGGGGAGGGCCTACTCCAGGGGTGGGCAACTCTGGCCCCTTTGCGACCTGGGGACTTCAACTCCCAGAATTCCTAAGCCATGCTGTAAAGGGGCCATTCTGGCTCAGGAATTCTGGGAGTTGAAGTCCCCAGGTCGCAAAGGGGCCATACATGCCCACCCCTGGCCTACTCTGTTGCGGCCCCGCCTTGTGGAATCAACTTCCTTTGGAGCTCCGTTTGGCCCCTGATCTTTCCTCCTTCCGCCGCGGTCTGAAGACTTGGCTATTTGAACAGGCTGGGCTGGACTGACCTCCTGGGGGGTTAACGTATTTTAAACTATTTTATTGATTGGGCTTGTCAATTTTAATTGTTTTTTATATATTTATTGTGTGGTGTTTTTATTGTGAGCCCGAGTCCTCGGGGCATACAAGTCCAATAAAATAAATAAATAAATAAATTTAATGAATTTGTAGCCTGAAAAATTACTTCTTCCTCTCCCTCTCCCTCTCCCTCTCCTCCTCTGTCTGTCTCTCTTTCTGTCTCTCTCTGTCTCTCTCTTTCTGTCTCTTTCTCTGTCTCTCTGTCTCTGTCTCTCTGTCTCTCTGTCTGTCTCTGTCTCTGTCTCTGTCTCTCTCTCTGTCTCTCTCTGTCTCTTTCTCTGTCTCTGTCTCTCTGTCTGTCTGTCTGTCTCTCTGTGTATGATACAACCAACTCTTCATATGTATGTAATTATGTATATATGAAGAAGAGTTGGTTGTAAACAGTATTATGCTATAGATATAATGTTGTGTTACACATCCCCGTATTGTCTCCAAACCTAAAGATTTTCATGTAAGGATGGTAAAGAAGCATGAGAGGCTACTTTCAGTGACCCAAAGTGATGACTTTTCTATTTATTGTCTTTTACAGAGACCTTTCCATCTGATCTCAAAATACGTCCAGACAGAACATCAATTGGTACTATTCATACTAATAAAGAACTTGAAATTGAGATATGATTTATGTAAGGAAAGTTGAAATATAGATCCAGAATGCCTGGTTCCATTTTAAGTTGGGTCTATTTATTTTCAAGATAATTAGAAATGAGATTTATAAACTACTTCTATTGCTTTATTCATACTCTATCAAATCTTCTTGCTCCTTAGCAGGGAAGAGAGAGTCAGAAACAAAAGCATATGCACAGGAAGAACCTTGCAAAATATTTTATGAACTGGAACAGATATACAGTATAGAAAACAGCAACCTCATTACACTCAAACAGTACTTTTGCATGCATATTAAAAGCTGAAAAAAATGCTGCAAGTCTCTCTCCCATTTGAATGGAAACCCACATTAACTTGTTGTTAAATGATGGACAGCTGCCGATGAACAAATTGGACAATAATGGGCTAGATGGAACAATTTTCTGTCCAACTCAATATAAAGAAACTTGATCTGCTGATATGTTTAATTGGCCCCAGGAATAAGCTTCTCTGTATGGCTGGCAGAGCAGAGCAGACCCACCCTTTCCTGTCTTCAGTTGTTTACATTTGTCAAGCATGAAGAAACTGGAAGTCCAACTGAGGATGATCATTTCTTTAGGTGCAACAAAAGTATCTATTCAGATATATGATGAAGTAATATTAGGCTACCATATTACTAGAGTCATCAAATCTGGACTGGAAACATTCAAACAATATTTGACATAATAAATACTATATTTAAACAACTTTATATTTAGACAAATGATTTTAGGACTGGACATGCTTATACAATGTGCTTCTGGACTTGGCATAGAATTTCTCTGCTACTCGTTACTACCTGCAGAAACTTTTTTTCATACTCATTAAACCAGCTGAATTGTCATTGCAAATTTTAAAACGGCTGCAATTTTTCCCTGGCTGCTGCTGAAGCCTCAAAAACAATATGGCTGTTTTAATGAGTAGTAGAAAAGGGTGTTGCCAGGAGAAGCTCTGAAAGATTTATTCCAAATAATGTTTGAAACATGCAATGGTTGCTTATATGAAATAACAATATACGCACACACGAAAACATTGTTTCTACTATTGTTTTATGGCATTACGGTGAACTTTCTGTTTGAAGTGTGGCATATTTTTTAGAAATTTCAAGCATTTGTTTTTGCCTGATAGACGAAATCTATATCATATCACATTAAAATAATGAGCCCTGAATATGTCCAGTATTCCATGAAAAGCAAGCAAAGTCTATTCTGGAACAAAGCAGAAGAAAAAGCGCAAGGGAGTCTGCACTACATCTCATCAAATGTCAAAAGTAACATAAAGGGAATCTGGATTTATGAGCAGTTTGCCAAGCAAATAAACATTTTAAGTGCTATAATAAAAGCATGGCAATGAACCACCCATCATGTATTTTAATTTTGGTGAAATCAAAAGTTCGGTTTAATACACTTTGCCTTAACAAGTCAATAATTTTATCCAAAAACCACACTCCCATTTCCTTATTTTCACAGTCATGTTGTATTAATCAAATAAATTGACAATTTTAAAAATGATAGCTGAAATAAATATTAAAATTATCTGACTGCCAGATTTTTGCTATTTTTAAAAGGTTCATTTAAAGTCACTGTCTTGTGATATAGGCAGCAATACAAATACAATAAATAAATAAATAATAAATACCTTTAGTCTATTCTTCTTTGCTTCCCACAGTAAGAAAAAATAGTTCAGACACAGCAAAAGCTTTTGGTTGTAAGGTTTTTGAGGGCATTTATTATTTACATCTCATAGGGTTTTAATTAGAGCTGAGAGACTCATCCATTCTGAATAATTTATTTGATTAATTTTGCTGCTGCTTCTTGTTAGAAATTCTCCACCATGAATCTGTGAAATTTATTTGTCATTTGAAACTGTTTGCACAATCGTCTCTGTAAATAATTCTTGGGTTGAGCTTGTTCATTGCCTCATGTATAAGTTTATGGGAAGTGGGTATGAGCCATCTTGATTGCTTCTCCTTGTAAGTGAAGTGCTTATCCAAAGTAATTGTAGATGTGAAAGGGAATTAGATGAGACATCTTTTAATAGCACAATATCATTCGTTTAGCAGATATTATCTGGTACCTATAAAATGTGTTGATTCTACAAATGAGTGTTCACATGTGATCTTGTTCACAAGAAATATAAATCTTGGGTAAAGCATAAAAAATATTAACACATACTCTATCAATAGTTTTCCAGGTTTTCAAGTTAAATATTTTTCTTAGCTTTAAATAGCTTGTTTTGCTTTGCTCTGTTGAAATAGAATCATATTATTTAAAAAGAATTTATCTATATATTAGAAAAGTATGTACATCAGAAAAGTATGTACATTTTCTGTCTGGAAGTTTCTTATTAGTACATCCTAGAAATGTCATGCATATTTCTATTTATTTTGATTTAACAATTTAATTGGATTACTGCTACAAGATGTCAAAATATGAACGGCAGTTTCAGGATTGTAAAAAAGAAAAATTAATGTCATTAGGAAGGTTCATGGGCATGTACTTATTAGGTTTTCTTAGTGTCTTCCTTCCTATTTCTTTCTCTTTAGTATTCTCTTATTTGATGTATTAAAATTTTACACCCAATTCTGCTTTTCTTATTCTTTAAAAGCCATGTGCATAGATGGCACCATAAATCAATTAATTCAAAACCAGTTCTGGGTTCATATAGGGACCCCAACACCCCACTGAAAAAAAAATCTGCCAAATTATCATTGTTGCTATGATAAATTGAGAAAATGGTCCAAAAGAGATAACAAATAAGATTGTATGTCTGTCTGTCTGTCTGTCTGTCTGTCTGTCTGTCTGTCTGTCTGGTATTCAGCTTTGTTCAGGTATTTTCCCACGTCATTATAGTTGTGCTTTTAAAGTTGTAGCAACATTTCAGCAGAATTTCATCTGCCATCATCAGGCTTGTGTATTGGGTTCATCTGTGTGTCAGGCTTTCACAGCCTAGCACGAGGTGCTAGCCTCGTGCTTTGTTAGAATGTTTTTTTCTTCATCCTGATTGGTTGGGAGTCTTGGTCTGTGTTTATTGGTCTTGGACAGACCAAGATTCCCAACCAATCAAGATGAAGAAAAAACCATTCTAACAAAGCACGAGGCTAGCACCAAATTTAAAACAGAAATGGCTGTGAAAGCCTGACACACAGACAAACCCAATACACAAGCCTGATGATGGCAAATGAAATTCTGCCGAGACATCGCTACAACTTTAAAAGCACAACTATAATGACGTGGGAAAATACCCGAACAAAGCTGAATACCATACATATAAATACCCGTGAAACTTAAGAAAACTTGTAATCTTGGTGATCTGGAGCAATCACCAGCACCAGAGGTTTAATCTTCTGAGCTTTTAGACATGTGCTGGAGCCCATCCTCAGGCAACTTGTTTCTTACCAGAATGGACATTCTGGTGAGAGACAAGTTCCCTGAAGATTGTTTCCAGCATGAGTCCAAAAGTTCTGAAGATCTATGGAAATTCTCAGTCATCCAAGTTATCGTTGTCCCAAAGTTAGAACTGAAGATGCTTCTTGAATGAGAAGTGAAACATTTTTCAAGGAAAAATGAAGTCCAGTTGCCTTTTTGAAAAGCTCTGAAGAGCTTTATGAAAGCTCTGAAGACTAAATCTCCAGACTCAGTAACCGACCCAGATTGGATCTTGCAACAATATCCCGGGACACCTATATTTGCCTTCATTTGTATATTGCATAAATTTTGGAGTTTCTAGATATATCTTGGGCATACATTCAAAAGCCAATTACAGCCTGAAAAAAATGTGTAATCTTGATATAAAATATAAAGATAGTTGAAGGATTATGTTTAATAACGGTATTTAAACAGATTAGGGACCAATTTATGGTTTAATTAATGGGTTTGACAATTCTCCAAATACTTTGTTATTCTATCATTTTACATAGAAATAAAACTTACTATTATTTTTAATTTTATTTTACATAAAATTCAATATCCATTTGCATTTTTTAAAAAGGTCAGTTTGAAAGTTTACAAGCTTTTATGTAATTGTTTCATTTAATTTCACATATAATTGTTTGTATGTGTATTTTAAAATATATTTTAAAAAAACCTTCAAATATTTGCTATATCTTTTTCTTGCCCAAATTTATCCTAATACATACAATTTTATACACTTTTTCCTAAATTATATATATTTTGTGCCCATTTTTACTTGCACCTCAAAATTTGGAAAGGTGCACTACAAATTATTATTTAAGATTGGTAGAATGGATTTATTTATTTATTTATTTATTTATTTATTTATTTATTTATTTATTTATTTTGTATGCATCTCACTATTGACTCTGCCAGCTTACAATGCCATAAATAACAGAATAAAATAGTTAAAATATAAAAAAAACATTAAAATATTGGGCATTGCAATTTAAAACAAAATGAATGAAATGTTCATGCGTGTTACCTAGAATGTTAAAATATTCATTCATCAAATAAACACAACAAACATAAAAGAATAATACATTTGTGTCCAGTTATGCAAAAAACATATATCACAAAAGTGATCCCTAGCAAGCCAAGAAGTTTGTAAACATTCTGAAGAATGCATGCAATGTGTGTTGGATAAAGGAAGCCTTCTACTGGTTCTGCTGTTATCTCAGAAAGCACAATACAACAGAAGTGAGTGATGAATATAAGCAATTGATGAGGCTCTGGAAAGAGATGATTGTTACAAGGAAGATCTAACATTAGAATGTTCAGTCATACAGACTCCATGAAAAATAATTTACTTCTCCTTTTGTGGGGGAGAAAATATTTAGCAAATAATACTAAAAACTGCAAGAGTCCAATGATTTATCTCTTCAGAAACTTCTTTCCTTCAAGGAATGGTTGGCTCCCATCTTGTTGTTCTTCCAAAAATGTCAGTAGGCATATGAACCACAACTCAAGACAGAACCAATCAAATGACTGATTTTATTGTGTTGCTGCTGCCAGTAGGATAGAAAGCATTATTGGTTTTTATTATATGATGGATTTTTTAAATATTGTAATATTGTATTACAATATTATAATATTGTAAACCCAGAATCATCTGTATATCAATTGGATGGCTATATACATTTGGTTAATCAACACACACACACGCAAACAAACAAACAAACAAATATTTCGTCCAGAGATTCCTAGTTAGTTCCTATTCCATTATGTTAGTGGCAAATTTGTAGCCTGTGCAATGTGCAGCTTAAGTTTTTAGGCAGCTACAAAAGCAGGCTGTTCTGAGCATACAATAATCTACTACACAAATGACTATGGACAATTGACAAGGTATGTATGCTTACTTTATTGGATCAGCTTTTACTTCAGTTAAAACACATTATCACAAAACAATAGTCCTGGCTATGACCACAGATATATATATATATATATATATATATATATATATATATATAATTATTTATATTATTTCAATTTGAAGAATTCTATTTTAATATTATTGTTACTGTAAACATTCTTGGATTAAGAGGTTGTTTTTTTAAAAAAATTAAATGGCAAGGTCTGGAATTAATGTTGCAAATAAATGCAGTGAACCAAAAGAAAATTAGTTAAATCAAAAGCTTTTCTATTGAGTTCTGACCTCTAATTAATCATATCCTACCAAGTTCTTGAGATGTATGATTAATATCCTATAAACTGAATGCCTGCACAAGTTTTTTTTCCATCAATTGCACATTTGGAAGCTCATACATTTTAGCATCCTGGAGGGTTATGAAAAGCAAATGTAATTATTAAAATCCTTTGGGTATATGTCTTAGCTGATATTAACTATGAATAGTTTGTTTGTATGCACATGCAATATTAATGGAGTCTAAAAAATCACAGTAAGATAAGCTTTAATGCTTATTGTGCTTAGGCATGACAGATATTGTTACTTTTCCAAATATTTGTCCCACCTAAATAAAGACTGGGTTTTATCTGATTTCTGAAGCATTCCTTTGGAAAATATTATTTTAAAGTTATTCCTTTACAATCCTTATGCTCCTCCTAGCACTACTGAATGACATTCATTAGCTTCAAATACAATATTTTATCAAGAAATATAACTCCTTGGGTATCAGAGCTAGAACAATATTAAGCATTTTCAATGTATACCTTTCTTTATGTGCCAGGTGCATGTTTAATATTAGGTCTTCAGGTAAAAATATATTTTGGGCTGGAATTAGGAAGAACAAAAGAATTCATGGGGACCATTTAAAATTTTCAAATTATATGCTGTTGTTACTTCATAAAAAGTATAGGGTAAGGCTAATTTTGCTTCCTCCCCCAAACCTGATTGTTTTAAAATCAGGTTCTTTATAAGTTAAGGAAAAATTTAAAGTCTTGATAATTAAAAAATATGGAAAATTATTTTATAAATCGCATTGTGCTGAATATTTTTAAATCAACTTTTCCATTACACTTGTATATCATAGTGCTTTAGGACATCTACAGAATAGGCTTACATTCTAACTGCAAGTTTAAAGTATCTTCTTTGCATAATCACGTGTAACTGAATGGGAGTCCCACCTAAATAAACACATTCACATTTGCATTGTTAAAGAGTTTTATGCACATTATCATTTGTTTTCTGAGTGTAAAGTGCCTTAAAATCAATTCCCAAGGACAAAATAAAGACTCAAGTCTATCACCTTATTTCCAACATACATTTTCAAGGATCCCACAAGGAAGCACAATTAGCTTGAAGCAAAGGCATAGCCCCCATTCCTTGTTTATTCCAAGTATCTGTTGTTCTTAAATTTTAATATTCTTAGCAGTAAAAGCAGTCTGGCAGTAGCACAAATTCCAAGGGAGAGAGAAGTTTCTCTTTCATTGCATATATTCAATCAGAGATTAGAAATACAAGCGTCAGGAATGCTGTAATAGCGATTACATTTACATTTTCAAGATTTTGCTTATTGTCACCTCTTGTCCACTTTGAATGAAAGTTCTGTCAAACATCTTCTCAAGCTTATTTAATGAATAAATCACATTCATTTAAATATTTTCAGTCATGTAAATGTTGAACATGTTACTTGTTAAGCATTTCTCCAGTTACATGGTCTACGCCTGCAGCCTTACCATTTAAGAAGCTTCGTTATATTCTTTCACATTATCCTATGTCATATTTTCAAAAGTTAGTTAAGAGAAAAATCAATTATTTTATTAAAAATCCTTAATGTGTTAACAGCTACAGCATTAGCATATATTAGCATCAAGTAGCTTTATAAAATTCACACAGTACTAAGCTTCAATAAAGTTTAATTATTAACTGAAACAGTCCTGTGTAGATGTATTATTAATCCTTTGGCTTGCAAGAACATTTTGATATTTTTATGTAAGAAAAAAAATCCTCTAGATGAAACAATATTATTTCAAAGGCATAATTGCATAATTGTGGTCAGTAATCACTTGGTCATTCCCAAAGCAGAACAATCTTCCGCAAAAAAAGATTTATTGCCTTGACAATGGAATGCAAATTTTAATATTTCTGAAAAATTGAGGCCTATTAATCCTGGCAAGTCTTACTCTGAAACACAAAATGGGGAAAAAAACCTTTGATCTAATTTTCTCTTTGAAAGGGAACTGAAGGATAGGGAAGGGTAGGTCTTAACTCTGCTGTTTGAAATCTATTATAGAATGAATCTGGCTTTTCTGGAAGAAAATAACAAGTGCAAAATTTACCTGAAGATGCAGTAAATGAAGTATTTCATAACATTTTCCAATTATTTTAAATCTTAAACAAAAATAGGATGATATTGAAACTACTATCCACAGTCTTATTTAAAAGAGACTAAATTTATTTATAGTATATTTATAAATTTATAACTATATATATTTATGGTATTTATAATAAAACCTTTTTTTTGATAAAGTTAACAACATGGACTGAATTTATAAATTTGTAATATATGTGAATATATAAATTCATAAAGTTTTGACTTCTTCCATTTTTGGTCATAATGGCAGGTATTTGTATGATTTTATTGTGCCTATTTTTATTCACATGGAATTTATATGCATTTTCTATTAATAGGCACATTTGTAATTAATTTGTCTAAAATACTCCTTTGCATACTTTGTCTTATTTTGTTAAGGGCAATTCTGCACTGCAGCCTAGGCGGCTAATCAGTCAATCCCAGCCCAAGAATGCCATAGAACAATCAAGCCAGTTATCTATTTACTTACACGCCACAGACAAAATCATATACTAAACCTTATACTGCTCTAACCCTCACAGATATACCTAGGAAATTCTATAGAGTGGCTATCCTAAATTATCTTTCTCCAATCCAGTTCCAGACTGTGTTTTGTCTTGTCCCATATCTGCTTTCAATGTACTTCCTCCTTTCTGAGAAATTGCCTCTTCACTGTAGCAATAGCAATAGCACATAGACTTCTATACCGCTTCACAGTGCTTTTACAGCCCTGTAAGCGATTTACAGAATCAGCATATTGCCCCCAACAATTTGTGTCCTTATTTTACCCACCTTGGAAGAATTTGGCAGATTCGATCTGCCGAATTGCAGGCAGGGAGCAGAAGAAGCATGCAGTACTGTATTCTAACCACTGTGCCTCCGCAGCTCTTAAAGTCCATTATACCATCTCCCCTGCTACCCCTGTCCATTTCTTAAGCCAGATTCAAACATTCCAGACTCTATTATTCAGAGTTGGCAACAAAACCAAGTTGGTGTGCAGTTCAGATTTTGCATTGCAATACTGGATTGCTTATCCCCCTCCTCCTTGCCCTTTCCACCCATGCAAGAAAGGCTAGCTTCATGGTTGATTCCTATGTGAACTACTCTACCATTTCTTCTAGGAATTGTTCTTTCTCACTAGTCCATGTGACATTCCTTTGCTTTCTTAGATATTTGCATATTAAAACTTTCCCATCCCTTTCCACATTCTGTTTGTTGGCTCTAGTATTATTTTTTTCATTATATTATCAATACAATTCCAATGCTGCAATAAATTAAACAGCAGAGTACAGGAGGTTTTTTTTTAAATCTACCTTACTCTATAAGGCTCTAGAAACATTATCAATTGAATGGGTGAGGGGTAAGAAAGCAAGCTAGATCAAGCTTCACCATCCTGGGCATAAACGAAAAGGCAGTCCACTGGAAGATTTAAAGGTCGAATGAACATGAGTATTTAATTTCTAATGCCCCAGTTCCCATAAGTCTCCTGCAGGTTCAATAAGAGAACAAATATATCATTGATACATTGATATATTTGATCAAGCCCTGATGCTATTGTGAGAACAAGTAAGACTGCTGACATATTTTTCAGAGACTGAGTATGTCCTCTGGTACTATTTCTTCATTGCAAAAGATAAATGGAGCATCATGAACTTACTGTGACCTCACCGTAAGCTTTGGGACAATGCAGCTATAAAAGTAATTGCAGTGAGTGACAATATTGCAAAGGATAGCAACAGACCACCTCTCCTAAAGGAACTATATGCCTTACTGGATGATTGACATATTTACTTGTTTTATTTTATATGAGAAACTACATAACTAGATTTTATAATAGTTTTAATAGTTGAGTCAGAGTCAAATGAAACTGTGTTAAATAGGGAAAAATTACCTAGATAGCATAGTAGTTTGAGCACTGCCTTTGATATGGGAGATAAGAGTTCAAATCCCAGCTGGTGCCACCCTTATTAGTAGGGGTTCTTGGGCAAAGAATTCCTAATGCTTTATCTACTATCAGGTCCAAGCCCAGACAGTGAAATCAATCAAATTCAATCCTTTATTTGCTTTATTTGGATAGAATCTTCTCAAATTAAACTATAACTTTCTTAACTATAAGATATATCCGGTTTCTGTGATGTGCATACCCTTAACCTTTCCCCCCCTTTTCCCATCCACTTCAGGATCGCACAGTCTTTTAACCTAGACCTTTCTTTGAGAAAGCTCTGTGTTGCCAAAATTATCTCCCTCTGGTTCTGCAGGTGCACATTACGTCACATCTAATTGCATCAACTATGAGAGTGATGCAAACTAGGAGAATCATACCAGCTCAGGTAACACCTGATAACAAGGTTGGGAATCAGGACAATCAGACAATAAGTGAGCCACTGGAACAAATCATACATTAAGGGAATCTGGAATTGATTGAATGCTAGTACAACAGTAGAACTAACGAGAAGCCATATATGAAATGTATGAGCGCACTATACATGAACAAAAGACCTACATTCACACTAATTGAGAAACAGCAAGTTACTCAATGCTTCAACATAATGAGGAGGAAGTTGCTTTCACACCTTGAGATAGACCAACTATACATTACGACTCAAGAAGACCTGGAAGAACAACTGGAAATGCAACAAATATCTGAAGCTGGAACAGTCCTATTACCCTTTCATTATAGGGCATAGTAGCTAATACGATGCATAAAATTATGGATAAGCTAGTTACAGTTAACTCTCAAAACTGGTAAACAGAGGTCTGTAGAGCAGTATCATCTGCTACTACACTAGAAGATGCCAATAGATTCGCAACAATCCCTACCACCATCATACCATTCAAACCAATGAACTGGCATATGCTATACCCACTGTAATCCTGGAGATACTTGGCAACACAATCAAAACCCACTACCCCCTTGGAAAATAGTTAGAGGCTAAGATAAAGGCAACTCAGAGGTTAGTCAGTATGTCACCCAAAGCCTGTTCATCTTGAGCTTGGACTACTGCAATGTGCTCTATATGGGGTTACCTTGAAGAATATTCAGAAGCTGCAACTAATGTAGAGTGCAGCAGAGCTTGCAATTCTTAGTGCCCATTGAATGGTCCATGTAACACCACAGATCTATGAGCTGCACTGGCTGATGTTTTGTTTCTGGTGCAATTCAAGGTGTTGATTATCATCTTTAAAGCCATACATGACATAGGTCCAGGTTACATGAGAAACTGTCTTACCTGAAGGGACTGGCCTGCCCCACCCATGCCAGCAGAACAAGCTACGGTACCCAGTCAAAGAGTTTTAGCTGGTGGTGCTTAGGAGAATTTTTCTGCCATGACTATTGTCCTCCTTCCCCCTATCTACCCCTTCATTCCTGATGTGAGATTTGCTCTCATCTTTTATAAGAACCTTAAAACCTGGCTTTTCCAATTGGCTTGAGTTCTCAATGGGGGACTATCACACCAGAAGTGGTTGATAAATTAAAAGAAAATCCAACGTCCCCCTTCCCCATTCATCCTACTCCTCCCTCCCCATGTTTAAACTGTAATTTACTCTTGATTATAATTCTTATATTATTTTCTTTAGAAATATTTATATTTTATGGTTTTATAGATTTTAATGTTGTAAGAAACCCAGAATTGTCTCAAAGCAAGATTGGTGGCAAATACATCTAATAAATAATAAATAAATCAGTGGAATTACAGAAATGTGTGAAAATAAATTATAAGACTTGACTACTGAAAAAAAATACAGAAATCTGAAACAATTTGAAGTCCTAGAGATTGCTAAACAAAGGTTCACTGCACTGACTACCAAGCTAAGGAAATTCACTAGTGGAGCAGAGGCCAAGAAGATACATGCTGTTGCCCAAAGAACTATCTAAGATGTACTTTCAACTGTAGTGCAAAAACACAGTAATAGGGCAGTCAACAGTAGAAACTGAACAGTATTAGAAAAATATTTCACAGAAAGATAAGATACATTACACCAGTACAAACTGGTTGCAGTGCCTGAGGACAAACCACATGAACCCCTCAGAAAAAGCAACCAGTCACCATCATAATAGTGGACATTCAACAGCAGGTTAGGAACATGAAGAGCTGGATAGCATCTTGTCCAGACATGATACACACCCACTGGCTAAAAATCTAACAGCAGTTCATAAAAGTGCAGCAGCATAAATAAGCCAGCTGTTTATGGTAGCCTCCCACTGAGATTGGCTAATATAAGGAATATTGGTAGATAGGTAGCTGATAAGTAGGTAGGTAGGAAGGCAGGAAGGTAGTAGGGTGGATAGATAGGTAAATAGACAATAGATAGATAGATAGATTTAGGATTTTCATCTTTAAAAGCCTCAATAGTTCTATTTATTGGCATATTTCTACTGAATATAACCTGAGGTTTCAGAAGTCAATGTACTATTAAGGATCAAGAAAAATATGGTGCTATTGTTGGTGAAAGAATTTATATAAAATTGGTAAACATTTTAAACTCCCAATATACCAGTTGGGGGGGAAATAATGAATTTTTTTGCTCCAACCCCTCTTCCATATTATGATCAACTATGCTATTTTCTTCAAATTGCACTGACCAGTTTCTGTATATCTCATCAACATTTTACCAACGCCTCTTCATATAGGCATGGAAACCAATTCTCCTTGGTTTCTCTAAAAGGAATATTGAATTAGAAATGCCCTCGAGCCACTGGAAAATGGGAAGACAGTGGGGAAGGGGCATACTTCTCACTCGTATAGCTTAGTGCAAATCATTTAAACAACCTGGAATCCAGAGACGTAAGATCCAACATTCCTTAATACCAAACAAAGGAAATGATCCAACTACCTATGCCATTTTAAAGAATAATTCTGGTGTAAAGTTGCTTCACTTTCTCTGAGATAAAGAGTATAACTAAAGAAAATATCAGTACAGTTTTATACAGCAAATGTCCTTTATAGTAGAGTTGCTAACTTGTTTTCAAAAGTCAAGCAAATATTGGTCCCCAAGATGGTTTATATAACAACAACACTGACAAAATTAAAAACAATAAGAAAATATAGTAAACAGAAAGATGAAAAACTGTCAGGACACATTTGAATAATATGAAAAAATCATATAATCCCAAATAAACAGAGCAGTACAGATATTTGTCAATTTACAACCATTCATTCAGTGGTTGTTTCAATTACAATGCCCTGAAAAGGTGATTTAATACTGGTCCTTGCATTTCTGACTCTTGCAGCATCCCTATGGTCAAGTGATCAAAATTTAGTCCAGGGTAACCTGCATGCATTTATCATTATTGTAGCATCCTAGGGTCATATAATCACCATTTGGGGTCTTCCCAGCCAGTTTCTGACAAGCAAAAGAAAGCCAGACTACATGATTCATGTAACAACTGCAGATGTTTTAGAAGGTATCTTAAAACATACTACGTGGTTTTAATTAATAGCCCAATTCAGATAATTTCAGAAAGCCTCAAGCTTTGTCACTCTCACATCATTGAAAAGAGGGAAATATATCACTGTATCAAATATATCATTTGTAGAATGCTCATTATTTATATAAATCTACACTTTAGATGCAAATGTAAGGGTTTTTTTTCCTTTTTCAAATCAGTCTTAACCCTGACAACCACAAGGACAGTCCAATACAGTTTTCTAAGCAACATTTTTAGAAGCAGTGTGTCATTGCCTTCTTCCTAGGATTGAGTAAGAATGACAGGCCAATATTACCCACTAGCCTCATTCCTAAAGTAAGACCAGAAGTCAGGGTCTCTTAGTTCTTAGTGTGATGCCTTTAATCATTATACTAAACTAGCTTCCATTAAAAAAATCAATTAGTCTAAGTTAAACAGAAATACAATGCATCTATCAACAGACTGAGCATGTTAGACATATGGTAAACAGATTTAATGCAAATGAATGACTCTTTTGTTCTTTTGGGAAAAGATATGCAACTTGAGGAATGATGAGATGAATGTGTATACCAACAGACAACATTTCTATCATATCACCTTAAACATTTTGGAAACACCATCTCTACAGAGAAGTAATTTGGCATAGGAAATTATCAGACTTGCAATGATGCAAAACAACAACAGCTGATGTTCACTTTTTCCATTCTGAAAAATAAGAAGACACTTGATGCAAAGCAGGAAAGTAAAACATGAATGTGAATATGGACTTTTATGAAATCTCTGTTGCATATTTAACGGCTGGATGTTGCTTTGGAATGAAAATACACTATAAGCCACTATAGGGCTTTTAAAATAATTTTTTGTGAATATCTTCACCAGAAATTGTTTTGATGTCTATACTTTCACCACTGCATTCCAACAATCCTTCTCCATTACCCTGTTGTAAAGGCAATGGGTAATTTCCAATACATTTTGGTTTTCCAACAGGTAGAAGGGCTAGGATGGAAAGATTTGAGTTGAGTCAGACAAGGTGTGATGATCCAGGGTGTGGCACAAAAGCAACAAAGTCACAAAAATAGGTAAAGTCGCTTTTATATCTCCAACTTGGCCCCCAGTGTCCAGTTATCCTTGGCTGGGGAATCAAACTCTTCCAAAAATAGTCTACGAAGGGAAGAAATGCAGTCCAAACTCAAAGTACAGATAAATTGGAAATAAAAAAACAAACACAAACCACGCTGAAGTAATTAACACAACAGGCCAGGATAATAAATTGCAGACTTCCAAAAGATAATGAAGCACACAGAGTTGGGAGGACACCAAAACCCAGATAAGCCTTGACAGAGACAATGCACGCTTTGCTTCCAGCAAGGTGCTGTGTGCAAACACCCTTCTTGTATCCTGTTCTCCCAGCTGCAACTAATGAAAGGGATCTCTCCCATAAGCCACATTGCTCCCTTCTCTGTTCCTCCCTAGGTGAAGAGGGGGTGGCCCTGGGTCTTTCTCTGTATGCCCAGCTGGACTGTGCCCTTCCCCCGTTTCTTCCACAGCCACTGAAGCCACACTCCCACTCCCTGTCAGCTCCTGAATCTTCCCCTCAGAATCAGACTCCAACAAGGGCATGACACAAGGTCAGTTTTCCTCTCCCCATTTTCCTGACACACAACTCTAATTGCTTTTGGGTTTTGAAGGTCTGCATGAAATGACTGTGACAGAGAAAAATAAAATTCACATTAATGGTTGTTTAAACCATGGAAACTTTATAAAAGGCAGAATGTCTGTGCTGGTTATTAGAAGTATTTACTCATGTAAATATTATGATCTATTCAAAGTATCTGTGTCTTGTGTTGAATCTAAAACAAACACTGTCCATTACATCAGCCCTAGCTAGGTTTTTGGCTGAAGGAATGGTGCTTCTAAGTCAGTCTTGACTTTTGACAATTGCCTGGATACGTCCTTGCACTTTATTTTCTTGGCAAGATTTTTGGAAATAGCTTATCTTTGCCCCATTCCTAGATTTGAGCCTTAACCACTACACCATATTGATTCATTAGCCCCAAGTACACCAAGTTAAATTATAATTTATTTTGCTTTACCCAGTAGGATTTAGGATCACAAATATCATAGTTGATAGGACAATGTTTGTTTTTTGGGGGGCCTTTGAGTTGGGTTTTTGACTCCTGGTGACTGCCTGAACCAGTGGTGGGATTCAAAGGTTCCCACCACTGGTTCTGTACGTGTGGCTTGGTGGGCATGGCTACAGGGGTGGGATCACATGATTTGCACAATCATGTGCATGCACACCATACGCACACTTTGCGCACACGTTAAAACAGTAAAAACTAAGCTACTGCACCTCTCAGCTGTTTAGCATAGCAATCCGCTCAGCTGTGCCATACAGCTAAGAAATTAAAAAGGACCTAGGAGCAGGGGTGGGTAGGTGGGCCCAACTGCAGAGCATCGGAGAGATTTAGAGCGAACCAGTTCTCTTCCAGCTGTTCTTTGGTGCTACCGGTACACCAGAACTTGACCAAACTGGTAGAATACCACACTGGCCTAAACAAGTCCTTGTGGTTTTCTTGGCAAAGGTTATTTGGAAGTGGTTTGCTGCTGCCTGCCTTCCAATGCTAAGGGAATAGGTCTGGTCCAAAGTTACTCAGCTGGCTTCATGCCTAAACCAGTACTAGAACTATATGATCTCTTAGTTTTTAGCCTGTGCCTTAACCATTACAGAATTATGTATCATCCCTCTATAGTTTCACACAAACAATGTTTAAAATGAGCCAAGCCTTAGTATGATGTGTGAACTATTTTTATCAAGTCTTTGTAAATAATAGAAGGCATCTGTATAAAAGCATATTCGTATGTGTGCATATATATGATGACTATAGCTAGCAATGAATAATGGTCAATGAAAGCTTATGTGAAAATCAGCATGTGCCAGTTTGAATTCATGGTTTCTTTAAGCAAAGGTAATTGGCGGCATGCTGTGCTTTCAAGATTTATGGGACAAAGGAAATGATTTGCAATCATATCTCTCCAAGCAATTTTGCAATAGTGTCTTTGTATTTGAGGCCTGAGGTTAGAAGGAAAGAATAGGGCCTCACGATTTGGAGGATGATTTACATGTGTGCTCACTTAATTCTTTTATAGCTGCTGGCCAAGCCCTCTTCAGTCTATAGGCAGCAAAGGCAGATGTCCAAGCTGTTTTCAAGAGAGAAAATTAGCTTTTGCCAAATATATCTAGCTATACAATGAAATGCTATCCAAGTTCTTCCCCTATTTGGTGTTTGCACAGTAACCTACATTAATATAAACAGCAGAAGGGACAATGTAATTCATTAAGCATTCCTTTTAAAACAATGTTTCATTTGTAGATTTTTTTTAACATTAAAAGTACTTTATAGTCTTTTGCTTTCATTTCAGGCACAGTAACAACAAAAACAACACAAACACAAGCTAAAAAGAGCATTATTTATTTGCATTTTACAAATAAGCAGCTGGAACTACATATTGATGTCAACTACTAATTATGGGTAAGATAGGTTTTGAACCCAGGTCTTGCCTATCCAATATTTACCTTACATACTACTTCTCAGCAACTTGAAAAGTCATGCACTGTTTTCACTCCTTCCCAATACTAAACCCAGTATTAAAATGTACTTGAAGAACTACTCAAAAGTTTTAAGTTTTGAAAAAATGTAAAACATGGTCTGTCTACATTATACATGGAAATTTTAAAGATTTTAGTAGCTATCTAGTTAAGCATGAGTTTGATTGTTTGAGCTACATGATAATGGATCTTCTTGCTTCATTTGAGCTTCATTGCAAGGTTAAGGTAGATGGCCCCCTATCAAACATAGTCTAATACATTTCCTACACTGTCAATTCTATGAAAACTGATCTTGTGTAACACTATATCATAAAAAATGTCAAGTTTTGTTAATGAATAAATAAAGCCAGTGAGTATCTAATAAAACTTGACTGACTTATACATCTGCAAATATTTTCCATTCTGTATGTTTTCACATATAAACAGAAATGGAAGCTTATATGCATATTATTTTTAAAGGAGAGAAATGATTGCTGGTAAGGTCATATTAATAGATGCTTATATAATATGACCTGCTTATGTTGTGAAAACTGACCTGGACATTGCCAAATGGCTGAACTGGAGTATAAAATGTGGTGAAACATACATTAAAGAAGAATGGGCCAATAATGAATGAAGCCTGTAGAAATGAATATGTAATATTTTAGAACAGAATTGTCAGAGACTGGAAAGTTGTATGATCCCCATGTCATTATAGAAAATTTGCCATGTAATTGACAGTGTGCTGCAGTTAAGGAGTAGTAGTCAGATAATTACTGTTGAAAGGATTTGTTCAAGGGCTTAACACAGATGCTCAAGGCTATTCTCTAAGGCATTCCTAGGCCACATGGAAGATAAAATGTAAAATTACTAGCAACATACCTGTTATATAATCATTGGTGAAGTGGTACTTGCATATTTGCCATGAGCTATACTCATATTATGAACTGGAGTGCTGTAAATAAACCTAAATCTAGAAAGATGGCTGTGTTTCACAATGGAATATCAATTACTATGCTTATGTATGATAGATCAGCCTACCTATTACTGTCTTGCTCCAGTATATTTGATAGCAGAGTCCACATAGGCAGACATTTGAAAGAAATAATTAATTTAAAAGAAATAGGCAGTGCTTAAATTAATTTTTTTTTTATTTTTTATTTTTTTTATTATTATTATTTTTTAATTACATTTATATGCCGCCCTTCTCCGGAGACTCAGGGCGGCTTACAATTTTTGGGATACAACCCAGTGTGCTCAAGCAATAGCCTTCATTCCATTGTACATGCCTGCTTATTACTAAGCGGCATTTTTACAAGGTCAGCTAATTGCCCCCAACAATCTTGGGTCCTCAATTTACCTACCCCGAGAGGATGGAAGGCTGAGTCAACCTTGAGCCTGGTGGGATTCGAGCCTACAGCAGTTGTAGGCAGCTGGAACTTAAGTGCAGGCAATTAACAGCCTGAGCCACCAAGGCCCTTAAATTAATCATGAAGGGCTGCTAAATTCAAAAACAGGAAAGAGAGAGGTGGTATAGCCTGTAGAGCAGGGGTGTCAAACTCGTGGCTGTGGGCCAGATGCATCATATGCTGGCCACCCCCACCCCCATTTAGCGAAGGGGAAAAAAGTTGTGATACATCAAGAGCCTCGGTGGTGCAGTGGTTAGAGTGCAGTACTACAAGCTACTCCTACTGCAATTTGGCAGATCGAATCCCACCAGGCTGAAGGTTGACTCAGCCTTCCATCCTTCTGAGGTGGGTAAAATGAGGACCCAGATTGTTGGAGGCAATTATGCTGACCCTGTAAACTGCTTTGAGAGGCCTGTAAAGCACTATAAAGTGGTATATAAATCTAAGTGTTACTGCTATTGCTAACAACGTGACAATGCGAGTTGGACACCCCTGACATATGGTAAAGGCAAAGGACCAAAGGGGCATCACAGCATTGCAATTCTTGTTCGACCTTTTGACAAAACTATCAGATTTCCTCAGGAACTTTTAAATTCAAGAAAGCATGAGGACTGAGATTGAACTTCAGAAGCCTTTGTTTTATTTGGAAAAATATATAAATCAAACGAGTAAATAAATCAATATGTTTTCAACTTGTATTTTGATTATCTCTTTGTGTTCTCTGTTTCATTCCATAGTGCCTTTTTATTGTGTTTATTGTGAAACAAATATGGACATTTATCAAAAGACTCACTTCATTTTCAGTGTTTTTTAGGGCAAATGCCCATAAAACAGGTGCTGCATTCTGATTAAAAGAGACTGTGATTTTCACATGTATGAACACATTCAGAGGTTTCCTCCTCATTTAAGTAATCAAGTATAAAGGAAACCGTAGTAATCTACTGTTATTTCATATGTAGATGTAGTTTAGTGCTGTTCTTTGTTTTTCTATAATCAGCTTATGTTTGTTTGTATGCAACCACCACTGTCTAACTTTGCTCTATTTTATTTTAATTTGTTCAGTTGCTACATGCTTTTGCTGGGATAATAGAAAGTGAATATTTTTCACCTACCTGAAGTCTATGCAATTCTGGGTTAGAGAAAAGTCTACATTAACATTATCAAAACTAATTTGACCTTTACAATTCAATTCAGATCTGATCTCTGTTTGACTTTCTTGTCTCTGTCAAAATCCAAATCAAATGTTTAGATCTGAAAGTCTTCTTGATGTTCAGCAGAGATTAGCCTGTCCTTCCTCCACCACAGCAAAACAAATGCTCACCTTTTTCTGATACAAGTTGATGTCATTGTCCATAAGGCTATTTTTCTTTTGCAACACACAACACATGTGTGTGTTGCTTCAAGGACATCAGTGGCATCAAATGTTCAGCATGCAAAAAACAAGGCAGACAATAAGGAATTAGAACAGTGATAGGATCACTGCCTCTTTAGTGCTCTGGAGATCAAGACACATCTATATTAAAAAAAATCTTCTATGTCTGGTGATAACTTTATCAAGAATAAGTGAAAAAGATAAGAGAAAGAAATAAAGGGCAATGCAATTTAAGCATTGGATTTTAAAGCATTGTATGCAAACATTTTTGTCTATCCTAAAACTATACTTGTCATACCTTTGAAGGAAATAATACATACAAGCACAAATTCAGTGCTATGTGTGCTGCAGCATAATCTAAATATATATAAAAGAGTTAAATTATAAATTGGATCTATTGAGTCTAGTGTGCATTCCATCCCTGAGGTTGGAATAAAAATATTTTCATCTGATCTGCTACAGTCACTGAAAACTATAGCTAAAATAAGGAATGCACTCAATAACATTGGACGTGTAGAATGCCATCTATAAAAACTTCCCTGCATATTTGCTCAAGTTGCCCTGAAACCAAATTTTATAATAATAACAATAATAAAACCCCAATAAAGGTAGCACTGAGTAGTCTTACTGTATACACCAAACTGACAAGATATGGAAATTGACAGGTAGATAAAAGCCATAGAAAAAGCCACAGCAAAATAACTTCTCCTTTACATTCAGCTCGTTATAAAGCACAGCCATGCCACTCATTTTGTCATTACCTGTAACAGCTGGGTGAGTTAAAAAGTAATTTTAGTTTCAGAAGGTGTCAGTTTTCTTTTCCAACATAGTTTTAAATCTGTGGTGCTGTGATAGTTCCCCTATTACTACTGCATGCTTCAAAACCAAGATTACGTCTTTACTGTCAGGCCATATATGCTCAAGTCCATTTGCTGATTGCAAATGGGAAACATTTTTCAAGCATATAAATATTGGGCACAGCTGGTGAGTTAAGTGTTTCTGAATAACATCAGATGGAAATGAGCAGCTGCCACATATTCAGAAAGGCACACAACAAAATGAGAAGGAAGTCTCTAGCTGAGAATTACCATGTTTCTTCCAGAAAGTAGCTGGCTGAATTCCTTACATCTTCATATATAGTGCATTGGCTAGAAATTGTAAATACTAAAATTAAAAAGCAGTATTTCCAACAGCTATAAATTACTGTTGAGAAAATGCAGGAACTACAGTAGATAGTGTTTTAATGCTGAGTGTGCCTTCTGTAGCAAGATCAAGATTTAACTCATCAACTTTTATGAGCAGTGTTTGAATCCTTTTAACTTGTGCAAATGCATTCCTGATGTTCATTCTTTCATGAACTCCTCTTCTAGCTATTTGCGATGTTGGTGGTTGGAGAAGACTTGTGTGTATTCCTTGCACAGCAAGAGTGACAATCAAGTAGTGGAATATATAAAACCAGACATATCAGTGGAAAGAAAAATCACAAAATTCCACCTTGCATATTTTGTCATACAATCAAATTCACTGGTCAAGGCAGTTAGAATGGTCAGAATGGTCCAGTTAATGGCAGTTAGAGTGCTCAGAATGGTCAGTGGGAAAAAGGCATGAGGCCAGCAAAAACAGTGGCTAGACATCATCAAAGCTGATACCAGCCGGAGTTTAAACAACTAAAAAAAGTTATGCAAGATAGGAAAAGGTAGTCCTCAGAAGAGTGAGAATCAGATATGATTGAATGGATAGCATCATCATCCTATTCAATTTGGCTATATACCAGATCAAATGGAGCAGCTTTGAACAAATTCTGTAACTCTACAAGGTATTTTGGGATTCATTGCATGTGAAGACTAATCACCATTAAATAAATTGGAGAACAATGTTGAATATTATATTTTGTGTCCAAATGGTCTTGGATACAAACCAAATGCAATAAAGATAGAGATTTGTAAGTATGTAAAAAATTTTCACTGTTGATAATCTAGTATGTTTTTTTGTTATTGTTGTTGCAAAGACTATAGTTTTTATAAAAGCTGAAAAACAAGAAAGAGTAATTAGTGAAACCCTCTCCCCTGAAATGTAAAAAAACTTTAAACATGCTGTGCCAATTTTTATAAAATGGGGTCCCCAAAGTAAAGGCAATGTGCCTACAAATGCCATCTGTTTTTGTCCCAGAAGAGTCATAGGCATTTTTAAGCTGATGGGTTGTTTTTTACTCAACAGGATTTAGCATGCCTTCAGAATTAATTCCATTCTGTTTAAAAAAAATAAAATCAGACTCATTTGTGGATTTTCAATGGCAGTCAGTGAGAGTCACAAAACTTCAATGTTTAAATTTTGCTTTGGGGTTGAATCCCAAATCAAAATGGACTTGACTTAATTGACTTGGCTTGATTTGATTTAAATTAGGCTATTTTCCAAATCTATCTTAACCCCAATTTTATAATTACTTTTCACCTAAAACTTTGAAGTCAACATCATAGAACTATTGGTCTGAGAATGCAGGAAGGCAGCCAAAACATAATTCAATTATCATGTTTATAATAAAATTCCATAATTTAAAGGACTGCTCATTCTGAAGATATAATATAAAATTATTGGATAACTACAGCTAAACAAACATCTCATTTTTTAATATTTTAAATCAAGTAATGTCCATGACATCTTGGGATTGATTTTACATATATACACTCAAAAATTTAAGTCCTGATAGTTTCCACAGCAACATTAACTCACCTACATTGTACATATCTAATAAGGTGGAGTAAACACATATCTATGAATATACGATACTATTTCAGCAAATCTGACCCATCACATTACATTAATATTGATTTGTTCATTTAATAATAGATCTTATTAAACCAGTGCTTTAATATTGGAGAACAACTCTATCACTCTCCCAGCATATTTTATTAATACTTGCTATTTTACAGAGCAGAGATTATTTCTCTTTCAGAGAAAAACTGACAATATTCTCAGGTGAAATTTAGTCACTAGTTTAAGAACATCTCAGAAATAGCAGATAACAAGGTTTTTAATTAAAGAAGTGAAATGAAAGTAGATGACAGACGAGAAAAGGAAGAGAAAAAGACTGTAATATCTGCAAAGGGAAGCCTTCTTGGTAAATAATGAATGTCCTTTTTTCTGCTCTCTTCTCTGGAACTATTGCCATAGTCTAAACAAATGTAAATCAAGACAAATCTCTTTGTTACAGCAGACAGATACAAATGCACACACAGAAACTCAAAATCTTAAATCCCAGCAACATTAACATGCACACATCTAATAAGGTGATATATGAAAATCAGCCAGTCTCACCCAATCTGGTGCTCTCTAGAAGTTTTGCAATAGAATATTTTGTCAGCCTGGACAACAGATATTCTGTATTGGGTTTAGGAGATTTTCATTTTTTAATTTAACTTTCAATATTAAAGAGATGTCTTGGTGTGATATGCAGATATTTATTAAGAATTGGATGAGAAAAAAAGTATAAAAAATACAGCAAAGGAAAAACTTATCTCACAACTTGTTTTAATATAGTATTTAATGTAATATTACAAAATCAATTATTTTTCATTATGTCATCCTTTATGTGACTACAGTACTTCTTATTGAAATTGTACTGATGATAATTATGATTTAGGTAGAACTTAATTTAGGGAATACTAGAATCTATAATACAGTATTATACTTTTTATTGGTTTACTTTTTTGTAGTTTAGATAGTATGTGTTAAATATATACAATTACTAGACACTTGTTAAGTATAACAATAGAATTCAGTAGGTGATAAAGCCGAACACATTCTTTAGGGTTCTTTGACAAATCATATCGTATTATTATTTCATGTAATATAATAAAACTATCTTCAAAACTACTCTTGGAAGTCACAAAATTGGGCAAGTATGATCCATATAACTTCTTCTATGGACTGCCATAGAGTGTTATATAAAGCATTACCTGGAACAATTATAGCTTGCTAATATAAGGCTAAATGGGATATCAGTTATTAGTGCATATGGAGTGATGCAAATCTGTTTCATAAATATCCACATTGTCCTAAGATCTGAAGCACCAAACAATTCTTATGTCCCTGAGACAGTTGCTTGCTGGCTTCTGTACATGAAAGTGTGTATATGTTCACATGGGTAAGTTTGTGTGTGATAAAGAAAGTAACACATGCCATGGGCCATCACTCTTCATGAGAAAACATGAGTAGAATAATTCAATAGGATTAAACGGGATAATTATTTGATAGGAAGTCTAGTAGACATTTTCAAAACAAATGGCAGGTGTAGATTGCTTTACTTTCTGAAAAGAAACAAGTTTCTTCCCCTTTTCATTGTAAGGCTATGAGAAAAAGAACCAAAACCTTGCTATCTTAATTTGCCTACATCCAGATTTCTCATCTGAATGTCCAACACTTGCCAGCATTCTTGTGCTGTTTATTTTAATAGTAGAGCTCTGAGATAACAGTTAATTTCTAGATCACATTATTACAAGACACCTGACATTAATTCAGATGAGTCATTAGGAAGACAACCCTGCTTCAATATATGACACCCAGAACATGCTGACTGTTTCTCTTAGTACATTGCTGAAGAGATTGCCTTGCTTCAGGATAAAAATCAAATGAATCTACACCAGAACCAGCTGGACACCTAAAGAAATCAATTGACTCTAGCAATCACTTGGTGGATGCAGAGGTGGAATAAATCCAATTCACTGAATGTCCCATCCCATACTTTGTATTACTTTAATCTCTGCCTTCCCTACCTGATATAAATGAGATAAGTGCAGAAAAAAATCAAAAGTTTTTAACTTTAATTTGGTATATTGCTCTTCCCTTCCTGAGGCTGACTAAATTTCCTTCAAACCATTCCTTGATGGAATTACACTTGGATTCTTGACAGATGGAGCTACACAATTTTAATTATGAACAACAATTTAAGAAATATTATTTATTTATTTATGAGATTTATATACCGCCCTATCTCCCTAAGGACTCAGGGCAGCTTACAATATTAAAAACAACACACTAGAAATACTAAAAAGTGATTAAACCCAAAATCTCATAAATTAATTGAATTTAAAACAACACTAAAAAAACCCCTCCCCCCTCCATCAGTCCAGGTAGGCTTGTTGGAACAGCCAAGTTTTTAGGCCATGGCGGAAGGATCAGAGGTCAGGGGCCACCCGGAGCTCCAGGGGTAACTGGTTCCAAAGGGTGGGTGCCCCCACAGAGAAGGCTCTACCCCTGGGAGCCACCAGCCGGCATTGCATGTTCTCTTCACAGCCTGACAAAAATGCAGTAGATAGTTTGAAATCAACAGTTTCCTGGCATTCTTCAGTTACCTGTGAAGAGAGTAGCCAGATCATTGCTTCACAGAAAAGCAATTATGGAGAAACTGAAAAGAAGTCTGCCTTAATGATATGAAAGAAAAAAATGGACTCCAAACAGAAAGGAATCTAGTTCTGAGTTATATCTAATATTAATAATGTGGATTTTGCTTGAGTAAGTCTTGTTACTGAAGACTTTGTAAGAAGCAAATGCCAAGAATTTGGCAGAGGACTAGAATGAATTGGCTTTAGTTGACCAGTTTTTTAAAATTTATTCTTTTATTGCTTTTAAAATGGTGCCAGAAAAAGCACAAAGATAAAAATACAATACAATACAAATGTATTGTGAAAAAGAAAAAAGAAAGTTTTTTTTAAAAAAATAAACAAAAAAATAAAGTATATCATTTTATATGTAAATAGTTATAATTCTATAGTTATATAATGCAATTACTATTCAAGTACATATATACTAATACAGTAACGTAAGTATATGATATTGATGAATTTAAAGAGAACCTATATAATGAGTTATGGGGTGAGCTTGTATGATAGACTTGTATGAGTGGCTAGGAGCTATTATGTACACAATGCACATCCCACCTTCTCAGAAGGCAGACTTCCTTTTCTCCACATTGAAAACACTGAGGAAAGAAAACAAGAGACCAACTATCTAAAGTTGCCTCTACATAAGGTTCACATCTGAAAACCAAGTAGTCACTGGAAAATTATTGAGCTGTCACCTTATTTCTTTTCCTAATAAAACTTATTAACAGAGCTCAGTCGAATCCCCACCACACCAGTGTCAGCCAGAAGAAGTAGATAAGATATACAGTTGATTTCTGCTTATATTGTGGAGTTTCCTGTCATTTAGAAAAATTAAATTTCATTGTCATAATAGCTATTGCTTATAGATATGATCTGCCCATTCAAGATCTTAGACATGCCGGTATAAATGGAAACAAAAGATGAATGGCTGTACCATGCTGCTCCCATAGTTTCCATAAGGAAACTACCATTCTGTGTAGCCTACTTCCATTTACATACAGCATGGGGAATGATTTGGCATTTATAATCCATATAATCGATATATCTGGAATTAAGAATTACAGTAGCTCCCACAATTGCCAAAATCTTAGATTTTAGTCTCCTACCTTGCTTTCCACCTCCAATCATTATCCTCCCTTACATACAATAGGGTTTTCACTGATGTTTGGTGGGGGAGACATATTGCCATTCCTTACTTACATGACTTTCTACAGTTTTGGTTCATGGAGATCAGATTTCTGTTAAATATCAATATCCTGTATTTTCACAAGAATTACCTTGTTTAAGGAATCTCTTGATTATTTATAGAAAGGATTTATTATTCTGCATTTACAGCCAGTATGTGTTGTTAAGGAAAAGAAAAATTGTTTGAAAGTGATATATGATTTCAGTGTTCTGAATTCTGTAACCATAAAAGATCTCCCTACCAGTATGTAAACTTTTATAATGGCTATAAAAGGCACATATTTTTACTTACTTGAATTTAAGAAGAGTGTATAATCTGTTCCTATGAAACAGGCACCTAGATTTTAAACGTCTTATGGAACACTTTCCTATTTGACAAATAATGCCTATTTGGCAAACATATATTTGATATTTATGAGATTCATGAATGAGAGTCTAGATCAGGTGTCTCCAAACTTGGCAACTTAAAGACTTGTGGACTTCAACTCCTAGAATGGCTGGTTGGGGAATTATGGGAGTTGAAGTCACAACTCTTAAAGTTGCCAAGTTTGGAAAGTCCTGGTCTAAATGATGATTTGGACTCTTACGTATCATAACAGGATAACAGAGTTTGAAGGGACCTTCTGACTTATTTTAAAGATCAATTAGCTCACATGTTTGGACTGTCCTAGATCAGGAATGTAAAACTGGCATCCAGCAGGCTGGATGCATCATGTGCAGGCCATAACCCACCTCTGCTCTGCAAAGGAAAAAAATGTCATGAAACATCATGTGATGGCAACATGATGCCCTGACTTTGATACCCATGTCCTAGATGGTGTTTATCAGCACAAATTTGTACTATTATTGAGGCTATCTCTTCTGATAACATTTAGATGAATCCTGTTAAGTGAACTCTACTCTTTCCTGGCACCTAACAATGAATGTCAAAAGACTTCAGCATTTGGAGAGATTTTGTTGATATTATTGGCAATTTATACTTGTTGTGTATGTATTCCTATTCACCATAACTTTCTTAGGTATTTTCTACTGGTAGTCCTTGACTTACAACAATTCATTTAGTAATGGTGTGAAGTTACAACAGCACAGCAAAAGTTACTTATGACTGTTTTTCAGAGTTATGACTTTGCAGCATCTTCATTGTCATGTGATCAAAATTCAGATGCTTCTCAACTGACTCATATTTGTCCCGGGGTCATATGATCACCTTTTCCAAAGTCAATCGAGACTCATATTTGTCCCGGGGTCATTCAATCAATCACCTTCAAGCAAAAACAATGGAGAAGCCAGATTAACTCCAAGGGTGGGCTGCTATGGGTTCGCCTGGGTTCAGGCGAACCCATAGCTAGTGTTATGGCCAGTTCAGAGAACTGTCAAATTCCACCCCTGGCTAGCCCCATCCTCCCTGAACCTCCCACCTCACCCCTCCCAGTCTCCACACAGCCAATTTTAGATGTGAGGTAAGCACAGGGCCTGTGCGGAGGCTCAGGGAGGGCGAAAAACAGCCCTCCCCACTGCGTGCAGGAGGCCGACTAGGCCACGCCCACCATGGCCACACCCACCCAGAAACTGGACAGAGAACCAGTTGCTGCAATGTTTGAAGCCCACCTCTGATTCACTTAACAACCATGTTACTAATTTAACAACTGCAGTGATTTACTTAACAACTGTGGCAAGAAAGGTCATAAAATGGGACAAAATTCTTGCTTAGTAACAGAAATTTGGGGCTCAATTGTGGTTGTAAGTCAAGGACTATATGTAAACTCAATAACAAAGGGTTCCCAGGTATTTTTTGAGCCTTCATTTCTCAACGACCTTTTGCCACGCATAATTACATAATTCATTTGTTGTTCAAACAGATACATTTGACTTTTACGAGGTGTTTTTTTCCTAGGCAACTGATAACTCGGGATAAGATCTTCTACGCTATGCTTTTTATTTGACATAATTGTAATATTTTGAAAGGAATCATGAAATTTTCATCGTACTTTTTTTTGGAACTAAAAGTTACCTTTCAAAACTACAGTCATCCCTTGGAAGGAGGCCATGCTCAGATTGACAATAATAACCTGGAACATCTACAGACTTCAAGAAAATCAGTGTCAAATTAGCTGTGTATAAGTTTTCTCTCTCTTAATGTTTATGTTACTTACAATCCTGATTCAGAGAAAAGAAAGTCATGTGCACAAGCATGACTATTTTGTATGGCATGAACTGACTTTTGCCATGATTTTGAAATCCTTTCTAGTCCTTATGGCACCAAGGGGGAAGAAGTGAATTCAGAAGCTTTGAATAGTGGATCCAACAGTGAAACCTGTTTTTATTAACCTCTGAACACTGAATTTTGGTGACCTTCTCTGCAGGAAGTACCACCAACGTTGCTGTCCATTATTCTTACTGGGGTCTTTAAAGTGGACATTTGCATTCATGAAAACTAAAAAGGCACTTTAAATTCTATTTTAACATCACTTTGCTGTCAGCAGAATAATAACCAATGATGTTAACGAAAGAGGATATTTTCTGCAAATGGTTTATAATTTTTTTTCAAAATTACTCTATTCAAAAATAATGTTTTTCATTATTCATCTCCCTCTCCATATACAAACATTTTTTATTTGCTTCTGTGTCCTTGCAAACTAGCTCCATTGTACCTACTTATTTCTTAAATTAATTTGCAAAGAATTGAGCAAAAGAATGGGCTGACCTGGGTCCATCAAAGAATCCTCAGCTGATCACATGATAGCTTTCATTAGCAAGAAACGGCAATTCAACTCTGCTGCCTATGATAAGACCCAACTCTGTTCTCATACATTTATCATCAAGCAATTAAAGCTGCAGAGATACCATTTTTCCTCTGCCAATCTTTTTCTTCCTTTTTTTCTGAACTTGAATAAAAATGATTTATTATTTTTCCCCAGAGTTAAATATTTAGGGATAATTCAGTGGATCTATGAAAACAGGAGCAAAGAATGGAGGTAGTTTCTTGCAATATTATTATTTTGCTGAATTCCTAACTCACTGATAATCAAGCCAAAAGTTGGTAAGGGATAAAATGATATAGAGATTAGTCTTTGAGGTGGACAGTAATTTCTCCTTGGGTTTTCATTGTTTCGAAAATGGATGACGTACATATAAGTTGCTGAAGGGTATAGTAGGTTTCTATACCTTATTGAATCTTCTAGCCTTCAAATCAAGACGTGCACCCCTAAGTCTTATTATCTAGTTTTGACAACTGAGACAGAAAATTCCAGAGATAATGTCTACTTAGTAGCACAAGGACAATACAATACACATATTTTGTCAATTTCCCTTCATCCGATGTATCCATTGGCAGTAATATATTTAGATTTCATTTAAAAAGTATCTTGGAAATAATGGAATAGAGATAGTTCTGCATGCTTAAGCACTGAAGTGTATTCCTCTGAGGGCATGCTCATGTTAATATACTGTGGAACAGATTAGCTCAACTTGACTTCTTCCAGATGTGTCAGACTACAACTCATGATATCCCTAGAGACAAATCATAGTGATCCTAATCTAGACCAAAAACATTTAAAGTTGACATCTAAAAGCACCTGCTTGGAAATACTACTTTAGCTTTTTCTGAATCAAGAATATCACCTTTCTATGCTATTTCTACAATCCTCAGATGCACTATACCATAGTGTGTGTGTGTGTGTGTGTGTGTGTGTGTGTGTATGCATGGCAACAAAAGCAGAATATGAGCATGCTTTATAAATCAATAGGAGAAAGTAATTCTGTATAAAGGACAGCACACAGTAGGAAGTTCTTCTCCAAATTTCATTCCATATTCTGAATCATATTTACAGCAGAAAAGAAATAAAGAGAAATTATTAGGGTTTTATATCTACTATGAAAGTAATTTGTTTTTGAAAAACCAGCTTTTAAAAATAACACTCATGCAAACATTTTTAGCCAGGGAGCTACAAGTAATACCAGTTAAGGTGACCGAGCAATGCATCCTCCAAATTGTGAAAGTAATAAAATTCCTCATACTGGCACTAGGTTTGAAAATGGCAGATGTGCTTTTCCATCTCCTGAAATATACTTTTCATGCAAGGAGAGTACAACCCTCCAATGTGTCTTCCAGTCAGTGACACCCTGGGAATGTTTTATGGATGAGACGTCATCAGCTGTTGGCACTGGGAGTATAAAGCATAAGCAGCCAGTGATGGATGGCTCCTCAAAAGCTGCACCGTGTCCTCTGTGTCTTTTTGCCATCTCTCATTAACATGCATCATACCAATAGCATCCTATTATGCCTGATTCTTGGACTCTCCTTATTTCAGGCCTTGCGTAGGACTAACAGCTGGCCATCTGGAATCCACCATGCTACAGTTCACTTGATATCGTCATTCATTTTAAAATCTTACAAACAAAATTTGCTTAAAATTGCTTTAATTGCCATTTGTTAAAGAGAATTCAAGAAAGTGGCTGTATTATTTCCAGAAAACTAAATGGAAATGCCCACAAAATTACAAGGATTTAAACCTGAATCAAGAAATCCTTTATTTTAATTTAGTTGTTAAAATGCTGTAGGGATAGGAACTTGTAATAAGATTATCTGCAGTGTTAACTCCCAAGTTTAGAAAGCCTGGTTTCCTTTTTTCATCTTTATTTATGGTTAGGAGAATTTGTTTTTAGAATTCAGGAGACTTAGCCATTTTCTTTATTGTTTCTTGTGGAGGAGGCTCACTGAATGCTACACATAACTTGGTATATATAATTCTTAATACTGACCATACACTTTGAAGTGTCTACCTTATGATTGATTCTAAATCATAGGCATCTATAGTTTATCACAATTTCCAAATTCTGCTATGTATGTCATGATACTATTATGTAAATAATACCCTTTCATGCACATAAATAAGGAGATAGGTTTGTGCTGTGACTTACAATACATGTTTTATCATTTGCTGCCCTTTGTCCCCTCCTGTGAATGCCCATTGCTATAACATCTGGCCTAATTTAGATCTGTGGATGTTCTGCTTCTTGGTGTCACCTGTTTTTTGTCCTTTATCCCCTGATTAAAAGTGCTGAAGCATTAAAAAACTTTGTTGTGTCATTGGCTTTTTTTCCAAATAAAAGACTGATCTGTTTATTTTAAGATTTCTATGACTGCCCATCTTAAAACCATGACTCTGGACAGCTCTCAAGAACAATAAAAATCAAAATAAAATTAAAAAAACCCAAAATCTGGAACCTGAGCCATCCTTCTCCAATGCATCCAACACAATAATCCCCAGGCTCCAACCTCATCTTGCCAGTGTTTGGAAGAAGAATTTGTTCATTGTGACCATGCAGAAGGCTAAGAAGGTGGGGACCTGATGGATCCCAGGAGGAAGGATATTTCAGAGAGCACATGGAAAATAATGCTTTCTGTGTCTAATAATTTTAACATTATTTCCTCCTGGATTTATACCCCTAAATACACACACCCAATCACACATATATACATGCACACATATTTATTTTTAATTGTCTTCACATTTAACTTGTGCCCCTAATTATCACTGCAATTATTTTCAAGGACACAAAGAGACAGACATGGAAAAGGAAAGAGGATAGATAGAAGTAATAACATAATAGCAAATAAGTTGTTCTTTAATAAAATATTGAGCATTCTAGTAACATTTTTCCAGGAATCATATACATTTAGTTGTGTAATAACAAATACACACATGCATACACACACACACACACATATATACTATTACATTTTTGCTGCCATAGCTTAGCTGTTTACAAATCAGGGGAAATACGTTGCCCCATAATCACCTGCAGGACAAGAAAGGGGGGCCCAAATTATTAAATGGGTATGATCATGAAAATTGCACCTCATGTATTTTTGTGTGAAATCTTACAAGACAAATATGAAAGAAATAAAGTTTGCATTTTGACATCACAATGAGCATTTTATCAATTGGAAGCCATCAAGTTAGAAACAAACATTTGCCTTTCTTTCCTCTTTACTCATATTCTTCTCAAAATTGTGTTAGATCCACAACTAAGGAGCAACTGTGAAAATGTCATCAGTTAAACTACACTGTTAATGATATGAACAAAGGTGACAAAAAGACCAACTTTAATAATGTCACTAGAATAAGTCTATCTCAGATTACAATTTTGTCCTGCAGCCAAATTAAACACATTTTTCTTGTCCCAAATTCTTTTTTTACCTCAAATTATAAATGCACAACTGTTATCACCTTCTCTTCTTCCCTTAAAGGCTTCAGACACATGTATTTCTATAACATCTAAGAACATAATTTACAGAGGATAATCTGCATTTCCCATAAACCTAAGATTGAACTATTGCAAAATACATGAAAACAGAGGTGAAAGATATCTACTGAAACTTCAACTCTCTTGTTTGTGCTAGTATTGGCCATGATAGGAGTTTTAGAATTAGATTTTAAGGTGAAAAAAACAACAAGCTATTTTACAACAATATTTAATAAATAAACATTTTGCCCAGTGTTGCTTACAAATTTAATAAATAAACAAATGAACGGATAAATAAATGGTGGATTAGAATAGATACTGCTATACTGTAAAAGCTTAGTTTGATAAGTTCTCAAACAGGGTCAAAGGAAGTTACCCATCACCATCCAACATTTATATAATATCTTATTAGCATGAATGCAGAATGCTTCATTCAGTCATGCCTTATTATAGTGTCTCCAGAGAGCCACAGATGAATCTGTCTCTTTTGTTACTGTTCTTGAGAATCCTGGCATTTACATTCTTTCTCCTTTTTATCTCTTCTAAATCCTTGCTAAAGTGTCCTTTTCATAATCTTGTTCCCCCTTTTTCTAAGCCTGTATTTCCATAAAGGTCAGTGCTGATTTTGAAGGATCTGTTAAACCTACCTAGCAATTATTTCTTCTGAAAGTGACAAAAGGAGAAATGTGACATGACAGAACTTGACTCTGATCTCCAAGGCCCTCTGAACAGAAACCAATATGATATATGAACTATGTATTTTTTAAAAAAGAAGACTAAACAAAATACGTGACCAATAAAAGACTTACATTAAAAAACTTTTCTGATGTTAGTATATTGATTTCATTATTAATTTAACAGAATAAATTACTCAAAGAGCATATTTTTGTTTGGAGGAAATAATTTGCAACAACCTTGAGAAAAGCTTTTTGTTTCTTTTCAAAGCCATTCTGCCAGAGTCAAAGCAATTTGAATAGTGAGCTTACAGTAGAAATTAATTAGTTTGTATCTGCCATTACATACCAAGTGCTTAGAACAGACATAAATATTAGTGTCAAATATTATTTTCTGGGGTGCCAGCATGCCAAAAATCCATACAATTAGTTCTGTGAATATAAGGGAGTCAACTACATCAATGGATGCAAATGCAAAGTTTTTTGACCAATTAAGGTAACTTTCATCCAGAAAAAACACACAATATATTTTACACACACACACACACGTGTGTGTGTGTTATATCACATCTATAGGAAATAAATTATGCTACAGATTTGTAATATACAAAGACTAAATAAAAAGTAATGCCTCTAATATATGAATCTACCAGTAGTAATGATATGTTATAATGAGGTATTCTTTAGCATCATTTCTTAAGTTAGTGGGAAGTTGCTATGGAGAAAATATTCTGTTGCTATTGTCCATGAAATGGAAGTCCACAGTGATACTCATACTCATCAATACACTTGAAGTAACATGCCATGATTGAATTTCTGACTACCAGAGCAATCAGTCCACATGAGATTGTTTATGGTAATGACTGTGTTGATGTGAGTACTGTGCATCACTGAGCTGAAAAATGTAATGATGGTGAACTTGGAAGGACTCATTTGTGTGATCAAGAACAACCTGTGACAGCAAATGAAAAGTTTTATGTAAGAAAGGTTGAGGAACTGATTAAGGACATTTAGCAGATTAGATCTGAGGGAAATTGCTCTGAAGCATCTGGAACATGTGGGTTACTTAATTGATGCTCTTCAATATGCAAGTTTGTACATGATGGGTTTTTTCACCTACTAATGGTAGAGATGAAAGTTTTGACAATTCATATTTGCCAACAGCTGTTATCACATGAAAATGAAGGTATGTAACTTCTTCACAACATCATGACCATCAATGAAACATGGGCTCATTTTTATGATTCGGAAACAAAGTATTGGTCAACCCAATTTTCTTTGGCAAGAAAACTCAAGGTACAATTTTGTAGAATACAGATAGTGTTTGTACAAACTACTTTGAATCTGGCATCAGAATCAATTCAGAGTGTTATATTGCAACACTCAAAATTTTGAAACAATTGTTAGGCAACATTCTGAAGCACAAGAAAGAAATTTTATGAAAACATAACAAAGTAGACTTCACATCTTACAAGCCACCCAAGAGACAATTGCGAACCTTCATTTAACTAGCTAACTCATCCCTATTCAGTCCAGAATTGGCACCATAGTATTTCCACCTACCCTAAAGTTGAAGGAATACCTTTATGCACACCCATTTGACTTGCAAAGGAAGAAAAGAAAGGAATGTCAGTAACTGGTTGAAAAGAAAAAGTGGTCTTTAATTCAACTTTAATAAGTTTCTTCATCATTGGCAGTGTGTAGCAACAAGCAGTGATTATGTGGAAAAGTAACAGAGCTAACAAAAGAGCTTGGAGTGAAAGGATCACTTTTCATTTAACCTTCATACCAGAATCAGCATTGTGAGTAATCATATATTTTTCTCTAGAATCAAAGAAAATGACCCAAGGGTGGGATTCTACTGGTTCTGTCCAGTTCTATAGAACCCCTTGTTAACTTTCTAAGCAGTTCAGAGGATTTTTTTATCTATCTTCATCATTTTTCTATCTTCATCATTGCTTTAGTACTATCTGGCATTGTCCTTTTGGGGTATACTTCCAAGAGGCAGGGTGCAGGCTTGGCACCGACTTTTTTTACTGCCTTTCTGGGGGGCATGTGACCTTTGCTTAAATCTGGCTGATTTCCTTAGGATATCTTGTGAGGTGAGTGAGACCAGCTGGTATCTTTAAGTGGTGCAAATGGATCTAAGGATTGCTTTTCTTGGGTGTGCTTTTCCTGGAGAGCTTAAATGATGTCTCTGCTAAAGGGTTTTACTTTATGAGCAAGAGTTGGCTACTGATACTTATCACTGTATTTTAACTATTTTCATTCCTCAAGGTGCTCTGGCACCCTGCCTGATTTGTAACTCCAGCTTGCAGGTATTTTTAATCTAATGGTTGGTATTTAGGGCAGCTTTTTGCAAGCAAAGAAGCTTTTTGTATTTTTGTACAGGTAATCGTTGACTTACAACAGTTCATTCAAAGTTACAATGGCACTGAAAAAAGTGACTTATGACCATTTTTCACACTTATGACCATTACAGCATCCCCACTGTCATGAGAGGCCAGGTGAGGAGAAGCGCTCCTTGACATGAGTGATGTCGAGCTGGCCATGCCCACCCAGTCACATGACCACCAAGCCACACCCACCAACTAAGCCATGCCCACAGAACTGATTGTTAAAAAAACTGAATCCCACCCCTAAAATGACCTCATAGGAAGACATAGTAAAAAAAAAGTTTTCAGGCTTTTCCTGTAGTTTCCTTAGAATGCATTTGATATACTGTGGGAAACTCTGATTTTTTAATCTTTTAGAGTCCCTTGATGAAAAATTTTTGATTATCAGAGACATAGATTTGTCAAGAAGAATATTGCAATGATTCAGCTCCATTTTCTCATTCATTTAATCATTTCACTCTTGGTTATAAGAAAAAGATGGAAAAATAATGTATAATGAATGATTCATTAGATTAATGTCTTGAATTTATTCTTTTTTCCAAATAATTGGGGTCTGAATGCAACAAATTCCAGGCAGGCTGTTGAGAAGGTCTGTATTTCATATTAGATTTGTAGTGAAGCATATTTTTTTTCCTCTTCCCTGATTTGCCTATCTTTCTGATAAATAATACTGAGGCAAAGGAATACATTTTAACCAGTGCCTTGTTTTGGAATCATATACTTGAAATTACTTGGCCCTGGTTTGACTGGCTATCAAGACCACTGGTTAGTTCAGTATGTGTTTTGTCAATCCATTGGATTTAATTTTTAAGATCCATTTCACTATAGTAATACTTTGAATACAGAATCTATTCCGTTAGATATAATAAAAGGTGCTGTATTTAAATTATTAGTTTAAATAATTTTTTAAAATAATTTTTAAGAATATTTTTCCTTCTCTCTATAAATCAATCAAATGCACCTCATTTTTCAAAATATTGTTCTGTATCAATCAATCATTCAGCACCTAATCCCTTCTATAAATGAATCTTTCTTCTCTGTCATTTTAAGCAACCTATTTTTATGTCTGTCTGTTTGTTTTGCTATATTTATACCCTAGTGTTTATTCAGAAACTTCAAGATAATATATCTAGATGCCTCCTCCAATTTTCCCCATAAACTGCATTCATCCTGGAGTACTCCATGTTGAATGTGGTCTTGGACTAGTCTTAGGCCTTTTCTTTCTAGCCATACAACTTATTGTAAGCACCGCACAGGTTGTATAAAGTGGCACACCCTTTATCATGGTGTAGACAAAGAAGACAAAATAAGAGTCTACTTCTTTTATTCACATCTCACTCATTTCAAGAGGAGGTGAACGACAGAAGTGGAGATTTAGTCATTTAGGTCTCCCAACAAGGCTCTTATCTTCATTGTAACTGAGTAGATTCACCTTCCTTCTGATCATCTTTTCTTGTCTTTGCTTTTGCCTTTCCCAGCATTTGTGCCTTCTCCATAGAACTAGATCTTTGCATAATATGTAGGAAAATTTTAGCCTGGTCATTTTTGCCTTCAATGAGAACCCCCAGATTGATTTATTAGATGATCAGTTGATTGCTTTCTTGGCTGTCACAGCATACAGTAAGTTACTTTTATTAATATTGATTTACTGGACTTTATTATCAGCCAGTATTATGACTTGTATTAAGGCAGTTGTAGTTGTTGTTACAAACTAATGAAGCATGAAAACAACAGATTTAGTTCTGTATCAGGAATCTTATGTTGTATTTTAGATAACTAAAATATGCAGTATGAGAGACAATCATTCTGATATATGATTTTACAAAATAAAAGAAGAAACACCTTGATAAAGACTGATCCATTCTGACATTATAAGATGGTGGGGAACGTAACATAGTGAAACTAACCCAGCATTTTATTTGTTAAACAAAACAAAAATCAATTCTTTTTCATCTGTTGACTAAGCTTTTATGTCAGTCATCTTTTCTTCCGCAGAATTCTATGGCTTTTTGTGTATAGATGAGGGATCAAGAGTCTAACCCTGCATATGGTTCCTGTAGCTTCCTATAACCATTTTTGCTGAAAACTATTCATGTAATGTCCCAATTTTGACATAGGAAATTCATGAAAAATGTAATATAAACTTATAATAATAAGAAACTAAAACATTACTAAACTTCCCTTCTCACATAAGGAAAAACAGAAAAGGCTAATGCCATCCACTTTCTCAGTTCACAATAAATCTCAATCTCTCTAAAATATTAAATATTTTATATTCCCTAAAGATTGCCCACCCATTGCCACTGGAAAATATGTGTTGGAATTCTTGTTTTGAGTAGTTTTGGTCATCTTCATCATCATATCATCATCATCATCATTCTTGGGTGATATCCTGATGTAGCTACAATATCTGAGAAATAGTGTGTCTCACAGATCTTCCCCACTAACAGCTCTGAGGAAGGCAAAGTAATATCATTGGTCTGTTTTAGAAAGATTCTATGAGGATACCTCAAGGTTCTATGAGGTATGTTTTAGAAAGGCTCTATTCTATAAGTCTAACATGCCGGATACTATTTTAAAGAACTATTTTCATTGCACTGTTCTTTTCGTTGCCTGTTTTGTTATGTGATGGAATGTCAAAATGATTTTGCAGAATTAAAGACACAGATTTCCCCAAATTGACATTTTTCAAGAAGGGGTAAAAGAAACATACATTTTAATGCTCAGCCGGAGTGAAATTTAAAAGGTTGATTTTCTCAACAGAACTATATTTTCCAGCATGGAGTGTCCTTCTCAGGAATTTTGCCATTGCTTACAGTTAAGCAAATGTGCTAAGTACACCTCTTCAGACTGAAAACTGAGCTGTTAAGCAAGGAAGGGGAAAAAAGCCTTACTCCTTTTAGTTCCAATTATGATGTCTGCACTCCCTCTGCTGGGTTGTATATTTATGTACAGGACAATTCAGCTAAAGTTTAATCATAAGAAATATAGATTCTGGAATGCAGAAAGCTTTGTGTTCAGCAGCAACTGAGCAGGCATGAATGCCCATTAATGTAAATTAGTGGTCCAGCTTCTTCGTCCTCCAATAAAGCAGACAAGAATTAAGTAAAACTAATTAATGACTGTTGTAAAATTTCCAAGATTGGAAATTACAAATATGCAAAACAAACCATAACAGCAACATATATTAAGATGCATCAACAGAAATCTTCCACTGATTTTGAAATTTTGTTATGGGTTATGTGTGAAGCTGCATTCTGCCTGTCCCCATCCTTTGCCTACAATATTCCTATTTCTATTGTTTTCATATGTGTAACAAGCAAATATTCAATAGGTTTTTTTCTCTCCCCAGTTTCCATTTTCAAAGGATGAGTTTGTTTGTTTAGAACAGTGTTTCCCAAACTTGCTCCTTTTAAGCGGATTGGAGAATGCTCCAAATTGAAGTCCACACCTTTTACAAGGGCCAAGGTTAAGAAACACTGTTTTAGAGAATTTGTACGGCTGTCCTTCTTGCATGCATAATCCTGGCAGTTAAAATAATTTTCTCTTTCAGTCTTCTAAAGTAAGACAGTGGGACAGATCAGCTGGGCAGGAAGCAAGGGACAATTGATCCACTCTATTGCTAATTTCATCAATCCAATCCACTATCATGCAGTCCAGCAAAATAAAGACAATTGCAGGATTGTCCTTAACTTGAACTAGCTGCAATTGTACCAAGTAAACATAGGGTGCTACTTTATAATTTAGTTTCAGATTCTTCCCAGTTGGGATGGACCCACCCACAATATCACATAGGAGCTGGCTTAAAGAAGAATGGTTTTAAAGCATCCATACCTTGCAAAGGACTCAGAGAAATATAATTTGGAAGTAATTTATTACATGATGCAGGCTACATTTTAGGATGTGAGTTTGATATTGTCTCAAAGTTTTTGAATATATTTTTATCTTTCAAGAAAAGGAATTCAAAATCACTGCTGCGTCCTCTTGGTGCGTCCTCTTCCATTTGGAGCATCACCGCCACGTTTGGAGCTGCTGCCACCGCGTTTGGAGTGTTACCGCCACGTTTGGAGCTGCCACCACATTTTGAGCTGCTGCCGCCGCATTTGGAGCATCACTGCCATGTTTGGAGTGTTGCTGCCATATTTGGAGCTGCTGCCGCTGTGTTTGAAGCTGCTGCCACTGCATTTGGAACTGCTGCCGCCACGTTTGGAGCATCACCACCACATTTGGAGCTGCCGCTGCCATATTTGGTGCTCCAAATGCGGCGGTGGCAGCTTCAAATGTGGTGGCGATGCTCCAAACGTGGTGGCGGCAGCTCCAAATGCGGCAGCAATGCTCCAAACGTGGCGGCAATGCTCCAAACGGAAATGGATGCTGCAAGAGGAAGCAGCAGCAGCGGGCACCCTGCCGAGGCTGACATCCATGCCACTGCCATCCGCCCACTTATCCGGCCTGCAGGCAGCACCATACCCGGGTCTGCACCAAAGGTACTTGGCGGGAGTAGGGAGCTCTTCATGCTCTGCCATGATTGGCTGTTAGGAGCGGCTGGTGGTGAGGCATGGCTGCCCATAGGGCACTCCTAAAGGCAAGGCCCCCTGCCCTTCCCCCCATTTCACATGTTTTAAAATAGGCCTAAATTTGGGGGAAGGGGCTTAATTTAATATCTCCTCTTTAATATCTACATGAAACCGCTGGGTGAGATCATCCGTCGACATGGGGTTGGGTATCACCAGTACGTTGATGATACCCAGTTGTACATCTTTGTCCCCGGTCAATCTAGTGACGCCGTGGAGGTGATGTCCCAGTGCCTGGAGGATGTGAGGATCTGGATGGGGACTAATTGGCTCAGACTCAACCCTGACAAGACCGAGTGGCTATGGGTCTTGCCCCATCGGGGTTCAGTTGATTATCCAACTTTGGTACTGGGGGGAGAGAAATTGCTCCCCTCAGAATGACTTCGCAACTTGGGAGTCCTTCTGGACCCACAGCTACAATTTGACCACCATCTTACAGCTTTGACCAGAGGGACCTTTGCACAGGTTCGCCTGTTGCACCAATTGTGACCCTTCCTGGACCGGGGGGCTCTACACATGGTTGCTCATGCCCTTATCACCTCTCGATTGGATTACTGCAATGCGCTCTACATGGGGCTGCCCTTGAAGAGCACTCGGAGACTTCAGCTGGTGCAGAATGCGGCCGCGCGAGTGATCATGGGTGCACCTAGGCGTGCCCATATAACATCTATCCTCCGTGAGCTGCATTGGTTACCAGTGGTCTTCCGGGTGCAATTCAAGGTGCTAGTGACAACTTTTAAAGCCCTTCATGGCTTAGGAGCGGGATACCTACAAGACCACCTACTGCTACCTTATGCCTCCCAGCGCCCGGTTAGATCTCACAGGGAGGGCTTGCTCCAGATACCATCAGCCAGGCAATGTCGGCTGGCGGGTCCACGGGCTAGGGCCTTCTCTGTAGCGGCACCGTCCCTTTGGAATATGCTCCGCGCGAAGAATAGAACCATCCCAAATCTACTTGCCTTCCGCAAAGCCGTTAAGACCTGGCTTTGTTGGGGGGCATGGCATTGAGATTTTGTCCTTCCCCTGTGTATGTTTTGGATTGATATGAATGAGTTTTTGTTTTTACATTGTATAGAAATTGTTTTTATCTTTTTGTACGCCGCCTTGAGTTCCCCATTGGGGGAAGTGAGGTGGGATATAAATTTAATAAATAAATAAATAAATAAATAAATAAATAAATAAATAAATAAATTTCATGCCTAAAAAACATGCTGGGCCTTCCTATGGGGGGGGCGTATTGTTGGAGAAACACGATAGGTAATTTTGGGCCAGTCACTCTCTTTCAACCCTAGGATGAAGGTAATGGCAAACCACTTCCAAAATCTTGCCAAGAAAACTGCAAAGATTTGTCCAGGCCATTGCCAGGATTCAAAAATGACCCAAAGGCAACAATAGCAACAAAACAATTGCAACACTGAAAGTGAGAAGTATAAACTTAGGAAAACTTGAAATTGTCAAAGCAGAAATGAAGCAAACTGAAAACTAGTTGACTGCAGTAGGCCATTTAAATAACAATGACTAGATGGTAATGCAATATGTTATATAGGAATAAATATTTACAAAAGGCATTTGTAACTACAGTATATGCTATGATTTAATGAATGACAGAAGCCTATTAGTTAGCAGATATCAGGCAACATTTATGTTACAATATATAAGTCTATGTCCCAACTAGAGTTGCAAATATAAAATACATTTCAAAATGTAAGAGTTGGTGAAGGCAGTAGAAATTATCATTATTAATGTTAACTGGAATCCCAAATTCAAGAAACAGAGGAATCCAAACTTACTGAAATAGTTAAATTTAGTATCTACAAACAATAATTCGAAGGCAATGTAGTCAGCCAGGATACTTCCTAGTTCAGGGTATGGGAGAACTAATGAATTAAAGGTATTAAATATCTGGGTAACCTTAGAAAATTAAAGTTAATAGGTTGTCAATAAGACTTGATTTTAGGATATATACAATCATAAGATAACTGTAAGATTAAATGCATTTAATATTCCCAGAGAAAACCTGGGAATCCTTGGAAAAAGAGAAAATATATTATGACAACAGAAGCAGGAAAAAAATCACAATTATGAGACATGTTTTCATGTGGATTTAGAACAAGCTATGTACCATGATAACAAGCATGGAAAAAATGAAGATGAAAGCCTTGGAAATCAGAAGGATATACAATAACTGAATGCAGACTTTCAATGTCAAGCAAGAAACACACACAAACACACATATATTGGAGCTGTTGGAACATTTTAGGTTTGAATCAAAATAGATGATGACTTCATTGATTCGAATGTTCTGATTCACTAGATCAAATGCAAATCAATTTGGATTGCTTCAATTTTTTGAAATGTGCCCACTTGCAGCTTAAGACAAAGGAATGAGCCACAATAGGTTACAAAAGCTAAATAATAATTTTAAAAACCCAACCTAAACCAAATCAATACAACCATCAATGCTAAAATAACCTAACATTTGCAATATAATACAATCTTCTTGGTTTTCAGGAAAAAATAAATCTGTTCATTTTACTCTTCAGCATTTCAACTGCTTTCCTGAACATCATTACAGGGGTAGGCCTTGCTTATGGTAATTACCATAACTGAGTCTGGCAACTCAGTTGCTAATGGTGTGGTCACTAAACGGCAGATCATGTGACTGTGACTTTTATTTCACTTTTATCTTTTTTCCCTACTCCCCTGCCTTTTGGAATGCTAATTCTGCTGCTAAAATAATTTGGAAGAAGGAAATTAATGTTTATATTTACATTCATGTAAGAGGAGGAGATTACAAATAGATTACAAGTAGACACACAATGGGGAATATACATTGAACAGAATGTGCTGGTCTTGGCTCTTTGCCCAGTTTATTTGCAGCTCTGAACTCCTCTGCTTAGGAGACAAAAAGTTGAAGGTGTGAGTAACAGGCAGCAGAAAGCTAGCTAATTAGGGTCACAGAACTGAGCTTGTTAATTTGTGATTAGAACTTTTTTGGGAAACTGCATTGCCAGAACTGTAGCTCAGGCAGGAAGAAATTGTCTGCTACGTGAGGGAGTAAAAATAAAACCAATCCCCCCAATAGTAATTGCAATGTATTTCTTGGCCAATGAATCAGTAAAAGGAGCTAATTGTATGTTGGTAGTATCTTTCATTCCTAATATAGCCTACAAAAACTTATGTATACGGTTAGTATTTGTATTGTCTATGTTTCATGAGATAACAAACAGAAGTTTCAGAAGGTAACCAAAACATTTGGATGAAGCCAGTGTAATAATGGATCAGCTTCAGCTTCTAGTTGAGTAAGGTTAGAAATGTGTTGGAAAACTGGTAATGAAGGAAGTGAAGGTTTAAGCTGTATCATGTGGCAAGCAGGGTTAATAAAAATAATGAGAAATGACAAGCAACCTCATTTCTGCATGCTACTGTGTAGGAGGCAACAATGTTCAATACCTTCTAATTTGAAGAGGAGTCTGATAAACTGGAGCTGCAAATACTATTTGAGAAATGTGAAACTTGTGCACTAAAGCAAACAATAAAAAAGTTATATGTATGTCTTTCACAAGGTAGCATCAAGAAAGTGAAGCTATTGAGTTATGTTAACCAAGTTAAAACTTTTAGTTCAATCTTGCAAGTTTGCAAAATTACCTGATTTATTTAATTAAGGATGGCATAGCATATGGAATAAGATCTGAAAAGACAGCAAGACTGTTAAGGATGTATGATTTAATATTGGACCACACCATTGATGTTTGTCAAGTTGCAGAATATGCTGTAACTCAGTTAAAAGATCTTGGCAGTGCTGATATGAAGAAATTGATACTTTGAAGAGTAAAGAGAAAGGCTTAACTTTATAGAAAAGTTAAATCTCAGCTATCATTTGTAACTCCAAAAACCAAAAATTAGAAGAACCTACTTTGGAGTTACAGTTTTTCATCTTAAAGGATTCTGTCTGGCTATTGGAAAATAATTCAGAAAAAAACAGAAAGCTGAATAATTTTGCAAAAGTGTGTATATCTAGGAAAGAAAGTCATAAATTAAAATATTGCATTTAGAACATGAGGAAGAAGCTTTTATTACTTTTTATTACACTGATTAAAATGGAGGATATAGAATATAAATGGACTGTTGAGTCAGTTAATGTTAGTAAACTATATTTTTAAGATAAATATAGGGAAATGTCATGTCTTATAGACCATATAAAACCTTACAGATAGGATTATTAAATGAGTCAATGTAAGAGTAATAATCTATTTGGTATATAGGAAAGTTATAGGAAAATAAAAATTAAACTGTAGGCATAAGGACATGAATTTAGCATTACAAATCTAAGAAATAGATTTGAAGCAAAGGACTTTTAGGGTTAAAAGCAGAAGCTGATTTAAATATTATATAGTCAGTACATGTATTAAATATTGTGAATCTCATCAATTAATTTAAAGATGTATTTTTAGGATTGGGATGCTTATGAGGATGTTATTGCATTAAATTGATTTCACAGGCATCATCAGTAGAGTGTCCTCCAAGGAAAATTCCTACAGTCTTGATAGTGGGAGAGAAGCAAAAATGAATAGAATGGAATAGATGGGAGTTGCAGTAAATGTAGATAAGCTTACTGAACGGGTAAACCTAACAGCCTAGTGGAGAAACCAGGGAGGAAGCAAATAAGAATATGTTAGGATCCCAGAAGTTTAAATGAAATTATTTTAAGAGAACATTTTTGTATACCAATAATATTAAAAATTTAGGGGAAGTTCAAACTGCTTATTTTATATACCAGTAATAGTTTTTGGCAAATTCAATTAGATAATAGGATTCAGAATTGTATATTTTTAATATACTTTTGAACTTTTGAAGGTACTGGTTTAAACAATTGTGAGTTCAGATGTATATCAAAAACAATATATCAGTTCCTGAAAGGTTTTGAAGGAGTATGATGTTTTATTTACAATAACTGTTATTTATTTATTTATTTATTTATTTATTTATTATTTATTTATTTATTTATTTGGACTTGTATGCCGCCCCCTTTCCGCAAGGACTCGGGGCGGCTCACAGTAAAAACACCACAACAATAAATATATATAAAAATGATTAAATCTGACAAGCCCAATCGATAAAACAGTTAAAAATACATTAAAAACCCCAGGAGGTCAGTCCAGACCAGCCTGTTCAAACAGCCAGGTCTTCAGACCACAGCGGAAGGAGCGAAAATCAGGGCCAAACGGAGCTCCAAAGGGAGTTGATTCCACAAGGCGGGGGCCGCAACAGAGTAGGCTCTCCCCTGAGGCACCGCCAGCCAACATTGTCTAGCCGACGGCACCCTGAGGAGTCCCCATCTGTGCACACGCACAGGGTGATCGGTATTTGATTTTGGCAGGAGACACTCCCACAAGTACCCCGGACCAAATCGTAAAGGACTTTGAATGTTAATACCAACACCTTGAATCTCACCTGGAGGGCAACTGGCAACCAATGCAGCTCATGCAGGAGGGGTGGAACATGGGAGTATCGGGGGGCTCCCATCACAACCTGCATAGCCGCATTCTGCACCAGCTGAAACCTTCGGATGGTATGCAAGGGCAGTCCTAAATAGAGAGTGTTGCAGTAGTCAAGTCGGGACGTCACAAGTGCATGAGTGATCGTGCGAAGGGCATCTCGGTCCAGATATGGGCACAACTGGTGAACCAGTCGGACCTGGGCAAAAGCCCCCCTTGTCACAGCCCTCACCTGCTCCTCCAAACTAAGCCATGAATCCAGGAGGACTCCCAGGTTCCGAGCCCTGTCCACAGGAGGCAACACCTCTCCCAAAGATGGAATCGATTGACTGGGCCGAGATGCCCCTATGCACAACCACTCAGTCTTGGCTGGATTGAGCTGTAGTCCGTTCCTGCCCATCCAGATCCGTACCACATCCAGACACTGGGTCATCACAGAGAGGGCATCACTGATTTGGTTTGGGGTGGAGATATACAACTGGGTATCATCAGCGTACTGGTGATACCTCACCCCAAAACCACGGATGATCTCGCCCAGCGGGTTCATATAGATGTTGAACAGGAGGGGAGAGAGGACCGACCCTTGAGTAACCCCACAAGTGAGTGCCCTCGGGGCCGACCTCTGCCCTCCTGCCAACACTAATGGGGTAAGAATAAACAGGAAGAGGATAAGAGCGAAAAATTTTGGATGATGTATAAGACATTTGAAATCAAATAAACAGAAGTAGATTTTTGGATTTACTAAGGTTTTTAGGATATGCTGACTTCTAATGGTATGATACTTGACCTCAAGATTGAAGCTATTGTTAACATAACAAGCTCCAAGAATAAACTAGAACTATGGTGATTTTTAGATATGACTAATTTTGGAGCACATGTTCTAGGTAAGACAATTGGTGTTACAAGGTGTGTAATTTCAATAAGTGCCAGTACATGAATTTACTAAATGGAAAGGATTGTTAACAACTGCACAGTATTAAATGATATAATATGATAAAACCAGTACTGCTCTCAATTGTTCTTATATAGGTATTTTGGCTTAAAATAATATTTCTATGTTGGGGAGTTATTGATGGGCTTATGTTTAAAAGCACAATGTTGCCACATCTAATTAAATTTACTGGGTTTATATTTATATTTTCTATATTTGTTGTGGTAAAAAAAACATTTCTCTATGTTAAAAAAATCTTCCACTTTGTGGCTCCAAAACAGTAGATTGACTGATGTGGACTTTGGTATAATTAAAGGCCTAAATAACAATTTGATATATCTTGCTTAGATAGTAGAAATAACAAAGTATGTTCTAGGAATAGTTTTTCTTAATTTGCCTTGCTGACCATAAAGTTTGAATTTGCCTTGCTGACCATAAAGTGATGAATAACTGCAAATAAGACAATTAATCATAATGTTCCTAGCATAGAAAAGGAAAGCAGAAACATAAAATATTATTCACAGAGCAAACCACAGTTTTGACAGATGAACTCAATCCCACTCTTGGTATGTGTGCTTGTGTGGAGAATGAGAGGATTTGTAGATCAGTGTAATCTCATGAGATATTGTGAAATTTAAATAGTCTCTTTGAAAATTCTATGAAATTCTAAGAATTTTAAAATTTGGTTCAAAATGTTGACATTTTTCAAATATCTATTTTTATATCTGGAAAGGGATATTGTAAACTAACCAATGCATTGAAAGTTGCCAAGTTTTATATGTTTGGTGTAGCATAGTTTATAAGGGCAAGGACATCCAGGAACAATGAACAAACCATTTTTCCAGATGAGACCTGAAGCAGTTACTGTCAATTTTAGGACTACCTTATGTGATAACTTACAATGGAGCACATACAATATAATCCCAGTTGTCTGCATTGTCTTGTTAAGTGGTGAAAATTATCCAACCAATCTCCTGCTTCACTAACTTTCTCATCAGGTGATGAAGTGCAGCAATATATTTTTTCTTCATCATGTAAAAAGGAAATGCAGATGGCTAGTGATCTGTAGCCTGCCATACATAGCAATATAGTAGATGGCTGTCTGAATTGATCTACTGCTGTCCTTGAAATGCCTTTCTGCTTAACAACTGCACAGGAGGAGGTTGTTTACCACTACAAAAAAGCAGTATCACAGAGCAAACACCTGCATCAATTTACCCGCTGAAATTAGGTTAAGGCCGTAAATGGAGAATGTTGACAGAGAGGTCCAATGTATTGTGTTTTACATTTACATGCCTGCACAATTAGATATATTCCAGAATTTTTCGTAAGCTTTTCCTCTATAAATGTTCTAGAAAAGCTTTGTCATTACTATACCTCTTCAGAAGTTGAAGAAAAATAATCATGGGCAAGTTCTGCTAGAAATCGTTATTGATTTGGAACTTTGCCTATTTGATGCAACCAGCAAAAGAATGCCATTTTGAACCTTTCCTGAAGAGGAAATTACAAGGCAAATGATTGATTGTACCCTAATGCCTTTAGATATTTTGCTTTTACGGTTTTATTTCCCACTTTCCTGTTCTGAACGTTTCCTTATCAGTTAGACTCACAGCAATTGTTTATTTGGCCAGCAGATGGCATAGGAATCACATTTATAGTCCCTCCTTTAAAAAGAAAGACAAAAAGGATAATGTGACCATGGTCACATATAAGTTAAGCTGCCAAAGTGAAAGCATAGAAAGAAAATACTTCCGGCATTATAGGACCAGGATTGAATAAGCAATTCTGAAGAAAACAGATTCTAAGCCTTATCCTTTGCAATTTCTGTCACTCCTGGACACCAAACTTGCTTCATTCATGCCAAAACAGAATATTTTCTCTAGGCCATCTCCTCTAGCTGCTACCTCAGAAGTCTGAAACCAGATTTATATTTATTAGTGATATACCCAGAATACATTATTATAATTGTATTCCTTGCCACCAAATGATTATATCGTGATTATGCACCATTAGGGTTTATTAAGTGCTGTTCTTCCTCTTCTGAATGTTACTAGAAGAACATCTGTCATGCATTCAGAATTATTGCCAGAAGTCTAAGAGGGGAACACAGGAACCCAATAGATAACATTGTTTAATTGATGGAACTCAGAGTAGCCAATCCTGTCAGATCAAATCAGCCAGGAAGATAATATGGAGAGAAGCAGACCCTGAAGTAAGTAGATCCCTTGCCATGTAGAGCTTTATAAATAAAGAGCAGCAACATGAATCAAAGCAAGAAGCAAATAGAGAACTAGTGCAGCTTGCAAAGCAGAAGTGTTACGTGGGCATACCAAGGTGCATATTATCATTATTACTCTCACTGATGCATTCTGAAGTAGGTGGCCTTCAAGGACAATTCAATTTGGAATACGTTGCAGTCGTGAAACTATGAGCTCCCTATATTTTATTGCTTCAGTTACAATTTTGGGTAAGGAATAAGGGATAGATTCCAATGGGGACTGCGATGGCTCATGTAGTAAGATGCTGGGCCTGCCAACCACTGAGGTTGGCAGCTTGGTGGTTTGATTCCCGTGAGCAAATAAACCACGTAGGGACAAGAAAGGAGCCTCCCCCAAATGCCTACCGGCGTTCAGGCATCCTGTGGGTAAAGATAACACCGCCTGAAAAAATTCCTTTCACAGAGGCAGCCAGCCACCTCGGCAATCCCTAAGGCTAACACGTGCCATATACTAAATAAAATAAGTAATTTCTAATACTTTATATTGACTTTCCCAAACAGCGGCTCTTCTGAGAAAAGTTTAGTGTTGGCCAAAGTATTTTAAAAGTTTAAGTGGTAGAAAATAGCATGTCACCACAATTCAGCCTTTCCTTTGCCTGAAGTTGCCAGTTTCTTGGACTCTACAGGTGAAACACAAAGCTGAGTAGAAGCTCTTCTGTTTCACTTTATCTCACCCTCACATTGATATGAATGGATAAGGGTTACTACAGTCCAGCTGTGACCTTCTGGTAGATGCACAAACACATGTTGCAGCTTTATAGATACAGAGTGCTGGGCTTTGTTCTACCTCTCCACCCACCCAGTCAGTTGTATTTGTTCCAAACAAAGTAGGCCTCCCCAGAGGACAGTGGCATTTCATTCCAGGAGATCAAAGGGCTAATTAAGGACTATCAAAAGATTCCATCATGTCTGTGAATAGCCTTTTCTACTGTAGCTTGGTTTTATGTTATGGCTATAGACTGTTACTGAAGACAGTATAAATGAGGAGAGGAAGTCTGATCAGTTAGAATCCACATGCAACTTAAACTAGCTGCATGTTTCTTGTGCAAAGAATGATTAAATGTTAATTGAGGATCTACTACAGCCTTTTAGTACCACTTTTACAAGTGCAATTCGTATCTCTTTCACCATTATTGCTGCTATAATTGTTTGGCAGACAAAGAAATCTCTTATGTAAAACAATGACCTGGTGTAATAGAGGATTTTGAAAATGCCATGCAAACACAGCAATATTCTCATTTCCTCTTTGATTTGTGTGTGGGTTGGAGTCATAAACATCTGTTCTTTACTATTAAATCTCCTCCAGACAGTTGTTACTTGTTCATATCTATCATGCTAGGACATTAGAACATTTGTCATTTGTGAAGAGTTTGACTGAGTAACAGAGTTGGCTAATAATGACTTTGAGTTACCTCCCCTAACCTAGTGCTTTCCAGATGGATTAGATTTGTAGAGTTGGCCAAAACCTCTTAGAATTGCAATCTGACACATTCTAAAAGATACTAGCAGTGTAAAACCTCACACAGTTAATAAGATTGCTTTTATCTTTTTACTAATGACCTCAAAGTGCCCTTGATAGGCAGAAGCCATCAAGATAGATGTAATTAAGCTCTTAACCTTTTTGTTCTTGAAAACCTTTCTAATCTCATTGCACTACCTTCAAGAAACCTTGCAATTCACAGGCTGAGGAATTCACATCTGACACAATTAAATGATTATGGTGAGATCTGTGTGTGCTCTTGAGCACCTGCTGTTCCTTCTGCATGACATGATGTTGGCCTCCTAGAGCAGAATCACCAGATGAAATAATTTTACTGTATTGTAAATCCACATTGAGAGAATCTTGCAAATATAAAGCACAACTCTTTTCTTTTTCCTATGTCCTTTATAGTGTGGGAACCCACCCATCCCTCTCCAGAATAAAAATATTCTACAAGATATTAAAAAAGGCAGTAGAATATTTCTCCTAAAGGAGAAGAGGAGAAAAATCTTAACAAAGACAGAAAGCAGCCTCAGTCTTCCTGCCATAGGAAAATAGTCTCAAACAGAAGCTTGAAGTGGTTGGTCTTTAGGAATGGAGATTTTGTATCCATTCAGAAAGACTGGGGCAATCAATTCATAAGCAAAGAGCAGCCAGAAATCCTAAATAAGCAACACAATAGAAAGGAGTTCAAACTGACAAGATTAACTCAGACAAACAGAACACTTAGGATTTGCATTTCTCCTCTTGCCTGTAGAGCCAGCCATGACCCCTACATGAACCCATAGGAATCTGACAACAGCCATTAAAATATTAAAGGACATATTCTTACATAGGAACAGGCATTTCAAGCCCCAAAGAATATATAAAAGCCCACCTATTCAACTCCCATTTTGTCAGCCACCCCAGAAACATTCTGCTATCACTGAAGTTTCTGTCTACCAAATAAACAGACTTCCTTTCCTGCAGCCTGCCTCCATTTTATTTCCAGCATCTTTCTCCCAGCTTGGAATTGGGCCAGATTTTTCTTCCAACAATTGCCAGAGACAATTATGAAACCCAAGACTCTTGTTCTTTACATTCTCCAGCAGCAGGCTATACTGTCTTTTATTTGACCATTCCCTTTGCAGGATCTCTTTGCCCAAAGTCATTCCCACATACCATTATGTATGACGGACACCCCAAAGTGAAAAGTTATTAATATAAGAAGCAATTTCAATTCTAGGTTTTGTAAAATTGACCTCTGGGCAGATTTTTGTCTTGTGTGGTTTATTAGGCCCCTAACCACACAATAAGCCATATGGCCCAGGAATTACATTATATATAGATTATTGAAATGAGAACATGAAAATTTCACAATAAATGTAATAGGAACAAGATACTTCATTATTTCAATACCAGCTAATTTAAAGAAATTAATGAGGGATGTATGTGTATTTGTGTGGGCATATTAACTATCAGGCATTAAAAGAAAAAAAATAAGGATTTGAGTTTAGTTCTTATGGTATGAATGACAACCTTCTCCCAACTTGAAATCCTCCCAAACAGATGGGATTGCAACATCCAAAATGATTGATATGGCATGTTAATGGGAATTCTGGGAGTTGCTACCTGGAACACTTGATGTTGGAGAGAACTGATCTCTGCCATCTATACATCTATATCCATATATCTATATCACTGTCAGCAGGGGGGCTTCAAAAATTTTAGCAAAGGGTTCTCTGACTAGTTGTTGGGTGGGTGTGGCTAAAGGTGGGTGTGGCCTAGTCAGCCTCCTGCACCACAGCGGGGTAGGGGGCATTCTTGCCCTTCCAGAGCTCTGGAGGCTTTCCTTGAGCCTCCAGCAGGGTGAAAACAGCCTCCCCAGTTTTCGGAGGCTCTTTGGAAGCTGGAAATGGGCCATTTCCAGCCTTTTCAAATTTCCAGGAGGCCCATTTTACACCCTCCCCAAGCCTCTGCGTGCACCCTGCACTTACCTGTATCCAGAATGGGCTGCATGGGGACTGCTGGAAGGGGCAGGATGTGGTGGGCGGGGCCAGCCAGGAGTGGGATTTGGGGGTTCTCCAAACTACACAGAATCTTAGCTAGGGGCTCTCCTGAACCCCTGCAAATTCCCAGCAGCCCATCCCTGACTATGAGTATCTCTATATCTAAAATGTGTCCCTGATTTCCATTTGCTTCTTGATCACTGCTAAATAGTATGCCTTTATCTATCAGTTTCCTAACAATATTTGGTTAGTCGGTATTGAAATAAAACATATACTTCTTTTAAAAAAGCCTGCTTTAACCTAGAAATTTTTACTGTCTTATATTAAGGGGGTATGGAATTAAAGGAAAAAAAGACACTCTCAAGATAGCAAAATATTGTTATTTCCGTGACTCCATAGAGAGCTGACCTTTCATTAGTGAGGATAAAAGTCACATCACAGAGTTAAGCAGTACTGGTTATGTTTCCAGCTTGTCTGAAAATAAAATAATTTGGACAAGAAACGCCTCTTGTGTATGTTTGTGTATTGGGGTGGGTGGAAAATAGAGGTGTCTAGTATTATTATGGTGATTAAAGAAAATAGCGAACATGAGGAAAAATTAATACAATTTCCAAAATCTACCCTTTCATTACACTTCACAGATAGCCTGTTCTTTATAGCACCTTAGGAATAGGTCTTCCCAAAAAACCCCAGACCCCTCAAAAGTCACAGAGTTTTGATTATAGAGTACCTCACTTTGAACAGGCTCTAGCAGAGTGCCCAAGCAAAGGGTGAGACCTAAAGATGGAAAGAGGAAGGCAGATAAAAAGGCAGGGAAAAGCAATACTAGAAAGGTATAAACATTTTCAGATCCAGGAATAGATCTATAGCTGTGTTTATTAAAGTGTCTATGTCAGCTTATTAAAATATATATGTATTTAAAAATATTATTTAAAATAATACAATATTAAAATCTCATCGAAGAATTGTGAGCTGATAGAGTGGTAGCAGCAATGAATAAGTCATTTAAAATTTTTAAATATCAATTAATACAACCCATACAAACAAAAGCTTTTTTGGGGTCTTCCATGATTTTTAAAAGTGGGAAGACATTTTATACTGCTTTATGGTGTGTTGGAAAATGAAGAAGGGAGGAAAAATAGATTTCTCACTGATATTCTTTACAACAGTTCAATGTGTTCCCATTTGAAAAAAAGTCAATATTTCAGAAATTAAATTCAAACATAAGTGTATTTTTATAAGCTACCAATATTCACAATCTAACAAGAAAGAAGAAGCAAAAATGTCCCCCTAACAGGATTTTCCATTCCTGTAACATTAAGTGTGAGAGTGTATAATATATTTATTTAGCTTGGTATGCGATATATTTCTCTTAGCAGTCTACAATAAAAAGCAAGTGTTTTTGGCAAGTGACAGGAACATACAGCAGATTTAAGAAAATCATTACGACATAGCTTGAACAAATAACTGAGGTTACTAGATATAAATCCCCCAAATAAATTGAACAAACCATGTTAAGCTAAACTAAAAAAGTGATTCTCAATTAAAGAAATTTTTCATTGCAGTTACTGAAATCTGCATGATATCACTTAGAGAGTTATCTGTATTGTCGAATAAGAGACATAATTTGCAATTAAGTCAGTATTGATAATCATCTCCATGAAATCTCCACAGTTGTTTAGTTCTGCTGTCTGAAAACTTGTTATTCACTTTTGTGGATAAGGATTTGTAACATAAAAAATTGCCAGTTTTACTAGGTGAGAAGATAGAAAGAGCTCTGAGATACAGTGGCAGTTTTATAGCATTTGTGTTTCTGCCATCTGCACCTATCCTGTAACCTGGCAATTATAACTGTAAAATTAACTCAGAGATTTTAACACCTTTTTTAATCCTGTAGATATAATACAATTTTGAACAAAAAAGGATAATTCTTCCAAGATGTTCATAAAGTCAGTTATTGATTCAGGTCTAAGGTCATTCCTTGAAAATAAGTTTCTCTGAATCCAAATGAGATTTATTCTTTAATCAAATACAAACACTGGCTTATTTTGCTGCATAATACATTCTTTTAAATCTCCCAGATCTGCCACCTTGGGATGGGAGATACAGTACTGTCTTGTGACTGGAGAGGTGAAAAGAGAGTCTCATAGCAGCCACAGAAGCCTGTACTTTGCTTTATTATTTTCAGCTTTTTGCTTTTGTTTAGCAAATTACTGAAGCTCCATGTTCACAAATAAGAAAAAAAACAGAGTTGGTTTGACACTACAATAGGATAGGCATGTTGGAAGAAGAATTTGGTGAGTGTGTGTCTACATGTAAGCCACTAGATCAGAATGACCAAGAGACGCTAAGCAGTGAACATGAGAGACAGAGCTCAGGTGATGAGAGGGGTGGGATACTGTCTTCCTGAGTAGCTGAGTCAGTCTGCACTGTTCTCACCTTTTCTCCACTCTCCATGCTCAAGGATCAAGAGGGGGTCATCGCCTCAGCTCTGTTTTTTATGTTCACTGCTTAGCCTCTCCTAGTCATCCTGTCCTCATTCCTCCCTGCCTACAAGCTGTCCCAGTCCTGAAAGGCCCTCCCCATTCTCCTCCGAAGCCAATAAAGCCGCCCACTTGATCTCTGTCAGCTCCAGTTCCAGCTCATCTTTCCCCACAGATTCAGGCTCCGATGTGGGCATGACATAATGGGACTAAGCAGGTTCACCAATGAAATGTATCCTGTGGTTGCTACACTTGATCAGTAGGTTTCTGGGTTCCAGTAAAATCTGTTTCTAACCTTTAGAGTCTCAAATGGATTGCTATTTGTGTGCTTGAAGGATAACTTTATGAGAGTATACAATATCAACTTTAGTTTGGGACTGCCAGAAGAAGGGGGGGATTAATTTTTCTAAGGTTAAGGGTTTTAAAGGAGCACTTTTAAATTTTATAACTTTTTATTATTTAAAGGATTAGGGAGGAGGGAAGGTGATAGACTTGTGCAGGAAACTGGGGGGGTTCTGCCTAGTCATTCCCTGGCTCTGTCCGGGCCAGAAACAGATTGCAGTGGGAGGGGGGTGGGGTTCAGGGGCCCAGAGGCTCTGGGGGATGGGGTGGGGTTTGGGATACCAGTGGTGATTGGACATGGTAGGAGGCGAAGAGGTTGGGGGCCATATCATGCAATGGGAGTGCGCCCCCGCTATTTGCAAGCAGTGGTGCACTTTGACCCCCATGTACCTACCTGTTCCCCTGGGGGCCCGGGAGATCAGGTACCCGGGCTCAGGCTGGTTTATGTGAACACCAGGTCCGTGGTTAATAAAGCTCCCCTCCTCAATGATTTGATTGGGGAGGAGGCCGCGGACCTGGCTTGCATCACGGAGACCTGTCTGGGACCGGAGGGAGGTGTCCCTCTGGTGGACTTGTGCCCATCAGGTTTCCGGGTCCTACACCAGCCCAGGGCCTGGGGTAGGGGTGGGGGAGTGGCTGTTGTCATCAGGGAGACCTTATGTCCAATGGAGATCACTACCCCGCAGATAGGTGGATGTGAGCTCCTCCTCATGAAGTGGGGCCCAGGAGGTCAGTGGGGCCTGTTGCTAGCATACCTATCTCCCAGCTGCGTGGCAACGGCCCTGCCTGAGCTGCTTGACCTCCTCTCGGGGGTGGCGTTGGAGTTCCCCAGGCTTGTGGTCCTGGGGGACTTCAATTTGCCCTCCCTGGGGGAGGGATCAGGGGCGGCTCGGTAGTTCATGGCCTCCATGGTGGCCATGGACCTGACCCAGATTATACAAGGCCCGACCCATGAGGGAGGTCACACTCTAGACCTGGTTTTTATCTTGGGACAGTGGTGTAGTGGTCTGGGGGGGAGCGCCAACCATTCGCCCCCTGTCATGGACAGATCATTATCTCCTTCGGCTGGTCTTTCACTATCCCACTCCCGGCCACTGGGAGGCGGAGCCAACAAGGTGGTTCCGCCCCAGGTGCCTGATGGACCCTGAGTGGTTCAAGACAGTGCTTGTACCATTACCTGCCTCCCTGGCCCATGACTCGGCCGAGACCCTAGCAGAAGCCTGGCAACGGGCGGCCTCTGGGGCTCTCGACCGGGTTGTCCCCTGAGGCCCTTAACCCAATGCAGATCCCAGTTGGCCCCCTGATTTACCACAGACCTACGGGAAATGAAGTGTTGGAGGAGGGGCCTAGAGAGCAGTTGGAGGTCCTCCTGGTCTGAATCCAACTGAGCCCAGTTGAGGTCCTTTTCGAGGACCTACCTGGGAGCGATGAGAGTGGTGAGGAGATCTTACTCTGCCACTCTCATTGCATCCGCAGATAATCTCCCAGCCGCCCTGTACAGGGTCGCCCGCTCCCTCCTTAATCAGGAGGTGGGGGTGGACCCTTTGCAGGGATGTGCCGAGGAGTTTAGTCAACATCTGTTGGAGAAGATCACTCGGATCCAGACCGGGTTGGACACCAACTGGCGTGAGTCAGACGTGGAGTCAACGGCGAGCCTTGTCGATGTCATCTGGGAGGAGTTTGACCCTGTATCCTCAGATACGGTGGACAGGATTATGCGGCGGTTGTGTGCCTCCATGTGTTTATTGGACCCATGTCCCTCCTGGTTAGTCTATGCTGCCCCGTGAGGAGACGTGTGGCTGGCTCCAGGCAGTTACCAATGCTTCACTGCGGGAGGGGTTTTTCCCTGCTGCCTTGAAAGAGGCGGTGGTGAGACCCCTTCTTAAGAAGCCTGCCTTGGACCCAGCCAATTTAAACAACTTCCGTCCAGTCTCCAACCTTTGCTTTTTAGCGAAGGTTGTTGAGACCATGGTGGCACAACAGCTTCCGGCTTTCCTGGAAGAAACCGAGTACCTAGATCCATTTCAATCAGGCTTCAGGCCTGGCTATGGCATGGAGACGGCACTGGTCGCGCTGATCAATGATCTCTGGAGGGCTCGGGGCAGGGGACATTCCTCTGTCCTAGTCCTATTAGACCTCTCAGTGGCTTTTGATACCATCAACCATGGTATCTTATTGCAGTGGCGGTGGGAGTTGGGAGTGGGAGGTACCATTTTACGGTGGTTCTCTTCTTTCCTCTCAGGATGCATGCAGTGGGTGTTGCGGGGCAGAGATCACATCCCCGGTGGATCATCTGTGGTTTCGGGGTGAGATATCATCAATATGCTGATGATACCCAGATTTACATCTCCACCCCAGACCACCTCAGTGATGCCCTCCCCGTGCTTTCGCGATGCCTGGAGGCGGTGTGGATCTGGATGGGGAAGAACATGCTCCAGTTCAACCCTGACAAGACTGAGTGGCTGTGCATACCAGCATCTCGGGTTCAAGATATTCCATCTTTGACTATAGGAGGAGAGGTGTTGCCCCCTGTGGATAAGGTGCGCAACTTAAGTGTCCTCCTGGACGAACGGCTCAGTATGGAGGAGCAGGTGGGAGCCGTCACCAGGAGGGCTTTTGCCCAGGTTCGCCTGGTGCACCAGTTGCGCCCCTACTTGGACTGAGATTCCCTATGCATGGTCACTCATGTGCTAGTTGCCTCCCATCTTGACTACTGCAATGCTCTCTACCTGGGGCTGCCCTTGAGGACTATGCAGAGGCTTCAACTGGTACAAAATGCGGCTGTGCGGGTGGTGATGGGAACGGCCTGATTCTCCCATGTGACCCCCCTCCTGCGCGACCTTCATTGGTTGCCAGTTGCCCTCCGTGTAAGATTCAAGGTGCTGGTATTAACCTATAAAACCCTGCATGGCTTGGGTCCAGGGTACTTGCAGGAGCGCCTCCTACCAGCATCGAGGTCCGATCGCCCAGTATGCTCCCATAGGCGGGCCCTCCTGGGGGTGCCATCGGCCAGACAATGTCGGTTGGCGGTCCCCCGGGGAGGGCCTTTTCTGTGGGGGCACCCACCCTTTGGAATCAGCTACCTCTAGAGCTGCATTTGGCCCCAGACCTGCGCTCCTTCCGCCGTGATCTCAAGACTTGGCTGTTTGTACAGGCTGGCCTGGACTGAGCAGGGCTGGGAATTTTAATTTAAGGGTATTTTAATATATTTTATAATTGGATTGAATTTGATAAAGACATATTTATTGTTTATATATTGCATGTAAGCCGCCCCAAGTCCCCTCGGAGATGGGGCAGCATATAAATCCAATTAAATAAATAAATAAATAAATAAATAAATGGACAGGGAACTTGGTTGTCCTTATAATTTTTTTTATTGTTACTTCTTTAAATTTTTGGATTCTGTAAATTACTTTGACTTTTTAAAGTTAGAGAAATATAAAAATGTGAGATATAGGTGATGGACAAATAATCTGATACTATACACATTTTCCTCAAAATAAATTTGTTCTACCATATTTGCACATCAATTTTGAAATCCTTTGTTTAAAAAAACTGTTGAGGACTCTTTATCTAATATATGCAATATTATAACAATTTCCTCCTAATATATTTAACAATTTAACTTAATATATTTTAATTTAGGCAGTGCTTGACTCCAAATTCAATATTTTCATATGGTTGAAGAAACTGAATGTTTTGTTTCTTGCAATATTAGTGCAATATTAATGCAATATCAGGGGTTTTCAATTCAATGTATAGAATGTGAAGGATGTGTGTTTGTGATTATTTTCATAGTTCATCTGGGGGTCCTTCTGGATGCCCGGCTCTGGTTGGAGGAGCAGGTGGGGGCTGTCGCCAGGGGGGCCTTTGCCCAGCTCCGTCTTGTTCAACAACTTCACCCTTTTCTGGACCGGGACGCCCTACGCACAGTTACTCATGCCCTTGTCACCTCGAGACTTGACTACTGCAACGCTCTCTACTTAGGACTGCCCTTGCATACCATCCGGAGATTGCAACTGGTGCAGAATGCGGCCGCGCGGGTGGTGATGGGAGTTACCCAGTTCTCCCATGTTACCCCCCCTCCTGCACGGCCTGCATTGGCTACTGATTGCGCTCCGGGTGAGATTCAAGGTTTTAGTTTTGACATTCAAAGTCCTACATGACATGGGTCCTCAATATTTGAGGGAGCATCTTCTTCCGATAGCTAGTGCTGGCCGCCCTGTGCGGGGTCATAGGCAAGGACTCCTCGGGGTCCCATCGGCGGGTCAATGCCAGCTGGTGATTCCCCGATGATGACCCTTTTCTGTCGCGGCCCCTGACCTCTGGAATCAACTGCCTCTGGAGCTCCGTCTGACCCCGGATCTCCGCACCTTCTGCCGTGAATTAAAGACCTGGTTATTTGACCAACCCAGGCTGTGACCCCTCCCTGGGGGAGGCATGGTTTTTAATGTATATTATTGTCATGTTTTATATTTGGGCTTGTTTTGGTTTAATGTTTTTTAAATATTTATTGTTCTGTGTTTTTAGTTGTGAGCTGCCCCGAGTCTTTGGAGATGGGGCGGCATACAAGTTCAAATAAATAAATAAATAATAAATAGTTATATTGTACCCTGAAGATGGTATTTAATTTCATTGTATGAGGTGCAATGACAATAAAAGTAAACTAAACTAAACTAAACAATTATTTATAGTTGTATAGCTATATACTGGATCTGGATATATTCCAAACTTTATGTAACTTTATGTAAGCACGAATCATATGGCTTTTGTGAAGGAAGAAAAGGAATAAATTGTCAGAGATTCATATTTCTCTCAGAATTGGGGAATTGCAGGATATATTTGGTTCAATGGATATAAAGGGAAACAACCACAGATTTTGATGGCAGTCAATTTGCAAGATTCACCACATACATTTCTTTGTACCAATGTGACAATATTGAATAGAATTTGGATTGTCATCTTCTTTCAAAAATGAATATATCTTTCTAAAAGCTGTGTACATAAAGGAGAGCTTAAATTGGACTTTGAAAAGCTTTACCAAGGGACGATAATATTGGGAACAGAGCAATTTTCATTTGAAAAAAAAATCTGATGAATTACTTTAAGAACAATTATATATTAAGGGAATCTCTTTAGGTTAGGAAAATTGCAAATGGATATGCACACAGTGCAACAGGAAGAATCGTATAATTTGGGATGGGGATAATATCTCTGATAATAATGTAAATGATAAATTGTTGAAAACAGCATGTTCCAAGTCCCTCAGTTGGTATTGATCATTTTATCCATATAAAGTATGGGTACATGTGTTTCTGGCTCTCTATGGGAAGAGGAATTCTTTGCATTTCAAATCAAACATATAAAACATGTTTTGCAGACCCCCCAGCTAAGAAAGTTTGATAATAAGATTGAAAAAAAAGTGCAATGTTAAAAGGGAAGATTGCCTCAAAACAATCTCCAGTCATGTTTTTTGCCTGTAGGCTTGCTGCAATCAATAATTCTGGATTAAGATTGATTTACCCAATAGAATATGGACATACCTTTTCCAGAATATGATGCTAAGCTGAACTTCATTTTGAGGAAAATAGCCTCAGGCAAACATTTCATAGAAGCAAAGAGGTTTTTTTTTTTTAAATCTACCAATGAAACATTTATTGTGATGCTAGTTACAGTTTTTAAATTCACATTACATGAATGGAAAGTACTCCTTTCCCATTTTTCCCCTTTTGGGTTTTTTCTTCGACTGTGAGAATTATAGTTCCGTTGTTCTTGCAATTTGCTGGCAATATATGCAGTAGTGATTATTCATTATTTGCATTTTATTCTTTCATTCAACTGGTTTTCTGAGAATATACTATACTGCACTTTTTAGCACTTAATTTGCAGCCTTGAATTCTTGGAAAAAAGTGCATTTATTATCATTTATACCAATTAAGACCCTGATCATAAATGCCAATGGGATTAGTGCAGTGATCATTTTGAGCTGAATATATCATATCTCTCTCCCGTATCATTTGAAAGAAGCTCTGCATCTTTTAACTTTATTTTTCATGTCAAAATTCTTCCATGTTGTAACCCTTCTACTCATCTACAACATAACTGAAGCTACTGTTTCTTTATTCTAACAATGACTTCTCTATGTAACAGTGCAATCATTTGTACCATCCATTGCCAATTATCAATGTGAGATATAACTGATAATGAAGAAAAAAGCTTTTGTTGGTACATTAAAAAAACCCAGCCTTTATGCAACATGTTTTAGAGTTCTTTGATATATTACTTAAAGTGTCTCACCTAGATTCCACTTTGGTGCTGTTAATATTTTTCTGAAATATTCTGTTATGACTTGGGTTTGGATATGCTTTCAACTGAAGAATTATTTTTACATACCCACAAATAGAGAACTGTAGCTGGTTGTCTAATTCCAAGTCACTACTGCACGCAAAAAATCTAAAGAATGGGAAAATATTGCAGTTCATTTATAATAATCCAGTTAGTCTTGACTGACTTCAAAATATTAATCATAATCAGTTTTGGTTACTACTTCAATAGAAGATAACCAGGAAATAAAGAAGAAAAATGAATTGATGTATGGATTAAACATTAAGAAAAATGAGAACAAAATGAAGAAGTAAAGGTACTTATAAAATACTTAAGAGGGAAGAGGGACAATGAGAATGTAATTATCTGTTGAAAAGAAGGCTGGAAACCATGTAGATGTTTCTTAACTTCTTTTGTTAAGAAAGAAACATTCTCTTTTTTTTTTTTCTTTTTTCTTCTATTATATAAAACAAAGAAGGATTGCCAGAAAATAACAAAGTTCTAGGCTAGATTGAAAAGTAAAAAAAAAAAAGTCCCAGAAGATACCAGTGAAAAACTACTTTGGCATTATTGCCAAGGAAACTGTATGAATGCATCCAAGAAATTTCCAGAAGTCTTGCCCATTTGCACTTTTGAATCTGAGAAGTTGTGGAAAAACACTAATCTTATGTAAATTAGATATCTTCAATCACTTCACTATGTATCTCTCTAGCTTAGTTCATATTGTATATGTGAAGAAAGTTTTATTATTATTTACATTTACTATGTAAATGTTTTATAACATTTACATTTTAAAAATAACATATTGGTCCTTTTTTATTTTTCAACCAACATTCTTTTTCTGTTTTCTGGAGATTATATTGTCACAATTTACATTCTTAGCAGAGCTGACAAAGTAATCCTGATTAAGTTGTCTAGTCTCTGTCCTTGCTTTATTTGTTAGGCAACGTGTAGGTAAGACAATCAGAAATATCTTCTAGTGTATATTTATATGTTAAGCTGTTATCAGTAGAATTTATTCCTTTCTGAGTAATGGGTTTTTTCTGTTAAAATACTACTTAATTTGAAACCAAAATTCCTATTACACTCACTGAAGTTCAGAGACTAAAACTGATTATCAGTCCTTTAATATTTTATTACTATGTGAAGAAAAGCATAGAAACTTATTTTCAAAGTTGCTTTGAAACTGAGATTTCTAGAATCAAAACCAGAAAATATTAAGTTTTCTCTCCCTCCCACCTTCTCCTCTCCCCATTTCCTCCAAAAAGGGATATGAGAGATACACAGAATAATTTCATAGCTATATTTTCATTTTAGCTTAAGCTCCAATATCTGAAGCATTTGTTGTTAATTATTCTTCTTTACTTCTGTTATTCAAACTCTGCTGCCAGTTTGAAGTAGCTCACAAATTTTGCATAATAAAAAACAGTCCTAGGTTTGTTTTTGTCATTGCCATCTCTGTTTCTGCTACTGTCCTGGTTTCAATTCTTGGGCATATAGGTCTGTTTAACTCAGAAAGAAGAGCCATGTTGTTTCATGATTGCCCATTGCCATGGTTCAATCAATTAAGCAAGATACAGGTGTAGCTCCGGTTTACGAATTTATTGTCTCATTATCAACAGACAAACTTTTCACATGTTTTATCTGAAAGTCAAATAGCTGGTTAAAATATTGCACTATATATATAAGGGCAAATTATCTATACCAAACTTTAATTAGAAGCTAAAATTGTACTGATGCTTGTGAAGTTAAGTAATTTCTATCTATTTAATTTATTTCTTTTTCTCCAAGTAGAATAATGTTGCCCAGTGCTTTACTGGTTAGTTCATTGTTTCTTGAAACATCCCTGAACAAAAACTTAAATCCTAAGTATTTTAGGACTTTGTGGGTTAGAATCAACTGCTATATGAATTGCATTTAACAGATTTTGGACTGTTTTTCAGATTACCTCACACAATATATCACAGCCAGGCAATCATGAAATAATTAGGGCAGGTAACACTATCACCATCATCATTATTATCATTGTCTATTTAGTGTTCTGTCTCCCCTTCCCTTTTCCAGAAGGTAAGGAAACTTGGCACCAACACCCGCACAGAGAGTCACGCTGGCCTGTCTCCAAAAGCCAATTTGCTGCAGCTGATAAGACTCTTGGCAATCACACACGCTCTGACTGCCAAGTTCAGATCTGTCAGGTATCAGAGTACTCACTGAATCAGAAGGGGTTTTTTTACTCCCAAAGTCCACGACAAAAGAGCTCCAGATACAGTTCAGTCACAACAGAATTCTTGGATGGTTCGAACTTTGTCATGCACGGAGTTTGCAACGTAGGCACACTCACTTTTATACCTTGTGGGGTGTGGTCCAGCTCAATCTCTGGCCCTCCCATGCCTCCTACGTTGCTGCTGATGTTTCTCCCTCCGACGTTGCCTGGGATCAAGCCAGGAATCCTCCTCCTCACTCCCCAGCCATGGCCGTACCAATATGTGTCTCTCAGGCTGTTCCTCTTGGCTTTCCGAAGAAACCTGAGGCATTGCAAGGGAGGAAGGTCCTGGGGAGAAAGGCATTGCCTGTTCCTCCTCTTCATCATCCAGGTCATCTTCCTCTGTCAACACAGGCTCAGGAGGCGGGGCCACAACAATTTAGTGTGGAGTTTTAAATAATGTTTTAATAATAATTAAACAGTATAATTTACCGGCAATCCTCAATTTACAGCAGTTCATTCAGTGACTGGATGGCACTGGAAAAAATGACAATTTTTCACACGACCATTGCAGCTCACCATCATCATGTGATCAAAATTCAGATGCTTAGAAACTGACTCATATTTATGGCTGTTGTAGTGTCCCTAGGTCACGTGATCACCTTTTGTGACCTTCTGACAAGCAGAGTCAATGAGGAAGCCAGAATTGACTGAACAACCCTGTTATTAATTTAACAATTGCGGTGATTCACTTAACAACTGTGGAAAGAAAGGTCATAAAATGGAGCAAAACTCACTTAACAAATGCCTCACTAACATAACTTTGGAGCTCAATTGTCGTAAGTCGAGGACTACCTGTAATTTAAATGCTTGAGAAATATTGAATAATTGAAGAAAACAACTGACAAGACAATTAAAAAAAAAACCTTCAAATCTCCAAAGAGAAGGATGATCAGGATACATGACAGTACAAGAAAAATTCTGTAATACTTAAAATAATATTGGTTTCATTTTCTTGTACTCTTCTAGGTTCGAGTTAATTATACAGCCAATGTGCTCTCATCACTGTATAACTCATTCTGTAAACTACCCTCACTTCTTATTCATGATGCTTAATAAGGGAAAGTATTCAAGACCGAAAAATGGAGGAAACAGATGGATGGGATTAGGTAAAAGTTGACAATGGAATATAAAATCTTCTGTTCTGAATGTTAACTTGCTGAGAAATGAGTCAACCTTGAAAGAGAGCAAACCCTAATTGAAATTCATTATATTTAAATTAAATGTAAAGTCCAGTATTGGCTTAGTTAACTACATACAGGATACAAAATAAGTACAAGAGTGGCATTACAACACAGGCATTCACCATTCATGGGCAAAGGTTTGGGGTTTTTTTGCTTTGACACAGACAAAAAAGGAAGATTTGGGGAAAATTTAGATCCCATTCCTAAAAAGCATCCAGCTTTTAATCCACAGAATCTATCCACGTCCCTACTGGCATCTCATCCATATCTTCTGATGCTTTTGATGTTAAAACAAAACAGAAAATCCTGGTCTCAATAGGATTAGAAGGGGCATATTGTTACTCCTTTTTCTTCTGTTCTATTATCATAAACTCAATTGAAGGTCCCTTGAAAGCACCTGTATTTTATGTGCCATTAAAAATATCCTTAAACTGATTTACAATACAGTTAAAACAGTAAATTTAACAACTGATAAAAATGTAGGACATTTACCAAATTAGGTAGGAAACAATAATATAAAGAGTAAACAGCAGTAACAAATTAAAGGTAAAGTATAGTACAATAACATTCTTCGGACCTATGACACAGAGATATTCACAGTAATATAATTTTTTTGCACTAAATTAATCTTGCTTCAGAACGCTATCTCTTAGAAACTGTTGAAGCAGCTGAAACTCTAAAAACCAAACTAGCATATGCTGTAGCAAGCTGAAATTGTCTGATCACATCAGACAAATCAGACAAATCTGTGCATCAATCTCGCTATACATATTCTAAAGGTTTCCCGATAGCTCACATGTGCTTTAGATGAAAGCTTCATTTCAGGTAGATTCACACAGATACCTGACAATGAATCTTGGTATATAGGAAAGCCTTTAATTGATTATAGCAGCTCGGAGAGTTTTTGCTGTCTGATTTGCTGCAATACTGCCATCATTATTCATCCTTTCCAGCAGCTCAAGCTTTTGGGAAAGCAAAGAGGAGAAGCGACAGTGATTTCTTTATTTCTCTCTTTTGCATCCCACATAAATCTAGTGATAGAAGTGTAGGTAGGCACACCAATTGTGGTAGAGCTAAAATTGGCTTTCTGATTAGTTGAACAGCTGCCAGATTACAGGAGTCTCTTCTATATTGAGTCAAATGCTACAGTCTTAACCATAAAATAAGGTAAAAGAGTCTCTGCAGATTTTAATCGGGGGCCCGTGTTCATCTCTGTTTCAAGGACCAACACTATCGGAAGACATTTCTGGAGTCACGTAGTCAGCATGATGTCACAGAGTGATGTTACCTTCCCACTGAAGTAGTATCTATTTATCTACTTCCATTTGTATTCTTTGAACTGTTAGGTTGGCAGGAGGATGGGAACTTGTCCCATTGTGCGACGTTTGGGTCTTTAACCTGGGCTGATAAGCCCAGTGTTTCCATCTGACAAGCCCAGTGTCTTAACTGCTGAGCCACTGTGCCACCCAGTCTTAACCATAAATCAAGGTTTTATTAAGGAAGTATGAAAATCAGCATCCTGGATAAATATATATTTAACGTGCACCAATTTTACTTTTTATAAATTGGGATTTAGTCATATATTGACAGTTACACTTGACATTTACTGTAGTTTTTCCTGACATATGCATTATAATTTTTTCCAAATTTTACAGAAAAATATTTAAAATATTTCATCACCAATCAATTTTATTTTATGAAGAAATAGCAAAATAAATTAAATTAAAAAAAGTTATTTAGAAAAGATTTTTAAAGTAAAATAAGCATGCAAATAATAGATCATGAAAGATTTGATTGTCCATGCTTTAAAGCAAGTCTAAACAACAATAAAAACAAAAAGTTGTCACCTTCCTTGATGCAAATGGAAACTAATCCCTCCAATAAGAAAATCACATATTCTGCCTCTAGTATGGACAATGAGCAGGTGTATTGAACATTTTTAAGTGCAAAATGAAATTTATAATAAATAAATTCATAGTCTAATGTTTATATTTTATTTAATCTATATGAGCACTTTGCTTAGTTCTTAGAATACTATGATATTTTCCCTCAAATAGCTGGAGGGCAACTGATGTAATCTTGCTATGGAAAAAGCTCCACCATATCTTTGTAAATGATTAAAAGTTAAAAAGATGTTATACTGATTTCCCATTTAACTAAGGAATATTATATTCTTCTGACAATCAATAAATAATACTCAAATCAACATTTGATTTTTCTAGATCCAAGGTGATCATGCTAGGATGGAAATATCATACCATGGGACCTTTCCTTTCCTTTCCTTTCCTTTCCTTTCCTTTCCTTTCCTTTCCTTTCCTTTCCTTTCCTTTCCTTTCCTTTCCTTCCTTTCCTTTCCTTCCTTCCTTCCTTCCCTTCCCTTCCTTCCTTTCCTTTCCTTTCCTTTCCTTTCCTTTCCTTTCCTTTCCTTTCCCTTCCCTTCCCTTTCCTTCCCTTTCCTTCCTTTCCTTTCCTTTCCTTTCCTTTTCTTTTCTTCCCTTCCCTTCCCTTCCCATCCCATTCCTTCCCTTTCCTTCAGTTAAAATCTATTTTGAAGAACCAGAGTACCTTGGGATCAATTTGCAAAGACATGTTTAAACCAGAAAGTAAAAAAACCCCTATTATTTATTGATTTATAAATAAAAATTATTGGCTGCCCATCTTACCACAGGGTAACTCTGGCTGCTTACAATTAAAAAAAATACAACCAAATACAGTTGTCCAAGTTAAAAGATGGGAAGGGTAGGAGCAGGAGCATGGAATGGTGATCTGTTGTTAATCAATCAACCACTTCCACTGCCAGGTCTTTAGGATCTTATGGAAGGTCATGAGGGTTGGAGCCAACCTCACGCCAGGGGGCAAGAGGGCGGATTAATGGCAGACAAGGCCCTTCTCCTGGACCCATGAGCCGGAATACTCAGGCCAACAGGATCCGCAACATGCCTCCTCTACTGGCATGGGTGTGGCAGGCCAATCCCAGGAGGATGAGATGGTCCTTCAAGTGCACTGGAACAGAAAAACACAAATTTCTTACCTTTCCATGAATCTACTATGGATACTTGGACAAAACCTTCTACATCTTTATGTGGGTGGATGAATAAACTCAACTTAAAGCAGATAGTCTTGCATGTACAAAATTGCTAAGCCAGAGAGGACTTTACAAGGCAAAATGAGAAGTCTGAATTGGCAATCAGTGCAGAGTCTGCAACATTAATATTAATCTGTGTGTAGCAGCTTTCAGCTGCCAACAAATGGACTGCTAGTACTGCAATTTCTAAGTAGCCTTCAAAACACAGATGTATAGAATGTTGCAGGAAATCCCAATTCTTACTTCAAATAAAAGTATTTCAGATTCCAAATGCAGCAATATTTTTTAAGTAGTAAAGCTCCCCCGAACAATTTGAAAGACTTGTGGTCATTTGCATATATACAAGTCTGTGAACCCTGGATACCTTTTTGTCTTTAAAATGCTAAAGGTGACACTTTAATATTTACTTCAACTCCTGTCGATACCAGCAGGCCCACATCTACCACATCATTATCTATGCTACCTTTTTAAGGGTATAATTTGTTAAAAATAGGGTGAAAAAGTAATGAAAACATTGCCATATTGACTCATTCATTGCCTACTGACTAAAAGCAGGAATCAGTTAGAATGTGTTGTTTACTTGTTTCTAGTACATTACACCTAAATTGCATTCCTGCTGTTAAACAGCTGTGCTTTGAAGTTATTTCCTGCTCCTTTTCTCACCTGGTAAGACTGAGAGTAGTAGAGGACATTTGCTATAGGAAGCATGATTTAAGATGGGAATGCATCTTTGTGAATTCCAGGGAAAATGAAAAATAGCTTCAATTTCAAGCATCCTGAACCACAATGTATGGATCAGACTTTGGGGTTTTTTCCAAGTGTAATGATATAATCAGTTAGCTAAAAAAATAAATTAGTAGAAATCAGAATGTGTTAATCAATGGTTCTTTAACACAGTTACATACTGTATGTCAACATCAACCTTTGAGGTTGAGTTTATTATTATTATTTATTATTCTGTTTTCAAATAAGGTTCAATGTGAATAAATTCCACTTTATTGTGCACAGTCATGGCTATGAGGAAAGCCATGGCAAAGTCTCCCAAATCAAATGCCCACAAAGACAGGAAATACATGCTGGAAAGCAAATTTCATTGCAAATTTCATCTGATGTGAAGAAAGAAAAGACTATTCTTTGGGATTGATCATGGATAGGAGGGTTATTTTGCAGATTATAATACATCAAACACTACATATTTAATTCCAGTAACTTCTTGTTGATGTGGTGGAAGAGAGATGAGCAGAAGTACTGGAGCATTAGACCAGTAGTTGGCTCAGATATTCCCTTTTTTACCAAGTTATTTGTAAGTTTCTTTGCCTATACTTAGATTAATGCCAACCTGTTCTGTTATTTGATTAGATCATCAATATAAAGAAAGGGACTGAAGTTTTGGACTGATATTTTCTGATTAGTTTTTTTTTCCAGATGAATGAGTGCTTTTTTATTTTTTAATCCCTAATTTTAAATTATAAAAGCAGGCATCAGTGCTTAAAGTAGATTTATGCCTTCCAAACCATTGCTGACTGATTCATTTTCTTTAATAGTTTTATGGTTCCAGATTATGGCCAGAGAGAGAAAGTTTCACATTACAAAGATTCAGAAGACTGACTTTCAAGACATAGGGTCACAGAGTGCACAAACCTACTCTGTGGTCTTATTGGCTCAAACAAATTCTTTGCCATTTTTAAAAATTATGCAATAAAAGTGGAGAATATTTCCCTGCAGCTTTGCAGCCAAAACTCTGGCTTGCTGCTTTATGGTTGGTTCCCAATTAGATCCCTAACCAAGATATGGTGCAAATTTCACAGTAGTATTCAATGCCCCAAGATATATATATTCAATGTGATCTTGAGATTGGCCAAAACAGGGCTGAGTTAAAAGCTTGACTATTAATCATTAATTACTGGTTTAAGTCCCACTATTTCCCAGCTGACTTATTCCATCCATCTTATCTGATAAATTCCAATTTTCATGATTGCAAGCAATTAAAAAAAACAAAAACCTTTCTTCTTATAGACTTTCTTTGGAATTGGGAATTTTCACAAGAGAAGCAATTAGAGAACAGTTCCTGAACACCAATGAACAGAATGAGAGAGGCCTTATTCTTGAATATATTTCAACATGGTTAAATCACCCCAAATAGAAATTAGCTTATTATATATAGTCTTTAAATTCTACATCACAGTTATGATTCTTTTTAGGGCCAAATTCTATAAGCCCTTAGTGTTTATACATGTAATTTTATAAAGTTACTCTAGGTAGTTGAACCTATTCTTGTAGTGAGAGTTTAGATGAATTGATTCTTCATACAATGATCATTTTATATCAATAGCTGAAGAAAGATAATCACTCCTCTGCCATCAGGTATTCCAGGTTGACCAGGGAAATTTTGTGCAGACTTTCCTGTATCACATAACAAAAGCCCTAACACATACTGTATAACTGTAGCCAGGTAAAACAACTGTAATATGGACAATTGGTATGCCAGGCACAAGAAATCAGAAACCAAGACTTTTCAAATGAGTACAAGTTTATTGCTTGCTCTCTCTCTCTCTCTCTCTCTCCAGCAAGGGTAACAAATGCAAGGCCCACTAACTAGATCTGGCCTGCGGAGTGCTTAGATCTGGCCCTTGGGGCCACCCTGGAAACAGTGAAAACTAACCCATTGTGCCTCTGCCAGTGAAAACAGAGGTCAGGTGGGCCGCAGGAGGCCATCCCAAGCTCCATTTTTGCTGGCAGAAGGTTGTAGGAAGCTGCTGCAGCTGAAAATGGAGCTTGGGAGCCCATTTTCACTGGCAGAGCACTCGGGCCACTACAGGCATCCCTGACAGAAGTGACATCGAGCTGTCCATGCCTACCCCGTCATCACCCACCCTGGCCACCTGAGGTCAAATACAACCTTGATGCAGCCTAAATGAAATTGAGTTTGACGCCCCTGCTCTACAGCAATTTGAACTATTAATGGTCAAGGTGAATTGCCAGTAGATAAGAGTCAATGGAATTCAAGGAGGACTGAACTTACATTACTTGTGGGTACAAATGGACTCCAACCTAATAATGTGCTTGGTATATATTGGTATTCCATATTTTTAAATTTTTAGAATGATTAATATTTATAGTGTCAAATTATTTTATTTGGATAAATATTTACTTCATTTTAGATGTAGATATAATTTTTTACAATAATAATTATATAATTCTAATAGCATGCACTGTTTTATTACACACATTATTTTGTTTTGTTATTAATACCATATTTTACACTTGATTTTAAATTTCCTTTCCTTTTCTTTCCCTTGATGGTAATTAACAGACACTAATAAAATTTAATCTATATTTAAAAGTCAGCTTCTTTTAAAAAGCTGTTTCTAACTTCATACTGGGAGTTCATAGCATATTACATACAGGGTAAAAGGAGTTTAGTTAGACTCAGTTTTAATAATTTAAAACTTATTCCAGACATTACAATTCATCCTCCCTATGATCTAGATCAAGCCAGTTCATACATAGCACAAAAAAGACAAAAGATATTATGGATTTGTTTAATATTTGCTTTTATAATTTTGATATAAAAGTGAAAATTTAAAAATAATTAGTATGATTTGGCTAGAAAGTATTTACTATTGATGGATGTCTTCATTATCATTATCTGGTCCTCATTAATATGCTTTATTTTTAGACTGAAGTTGTACTTCTCCCAAAAGAGAATGAGCCCAACAATATTTCCAACAAAGGACTTGTCCTCTGTAAATAAAACAAATTATACACACTTTGATCTTCTCATAAGAAATATTATAAAATTCATTTTATAGGAAAGGAAGCTGAAAGAGAATTCAAGATTAACATTTTACTTGATCTCTCATCATTTAGTGGATCATGAATAGATCATAATAGCAGACTGATATTTCTGCAATATGTTCAAACAGAGATATGCATTGGGTCACGTATATTATGATCTTTTCTTTGTAAAGTAACCATGACCAGCATTTGAAGAAGGAGAAGGTTATACATTTTGGTTTTTGTTATGTTGAAGCCAGTAAAAAAAAGAGAGAAAGAAGCTTCAAAGCCTTGACAGGATCCTAGGAGAGAAAATTACCAGTGTTGGATAATTGGGAATCTATTCTATTCCACAGTAATGCAAACATTTATAGGCTTCTATTGAAGTTTTTGTCCCTCAGGTCTTCATGTATATACACTACAAGACTTAGTTAAGCCTGACCACACGTAAAGCAAACCATGATAGGAAATGGATAAATATGAATATTCATTTCATGTTCATGTAAAAAAAAATGAGAGAAGAAAGGAAGAACCCACAAATCAAAACTATCATGTCATGTTAAAAATTAGAAGTAAATATTTGGCATTTTTGTTTCCATAGCCATAAGTACCATTATTCTGAGGTTATATTATACACACAAAATTAGTGGGATAGAGGAGAATACATAGGAAGGAATGTATATGGGGAAGGAATGAGGGTAGTTTTAAAAGTGGATTTTCAGAAAAGATGACTTAGTTTTGAGAAAAAGAAAAGCACTAGAAAGGCACTCAAAATAAGATATTTCTTATTTAAATTTTTCTTAAATACTTCTGACACCCCTGCTATGTTTGTTGCTTGCTTATTTCCAAGGGCTGACATCAGCCTTGAAAATCTCTGATTGATGCCAGCCCTTTGAAATAGGAAAGGTTAAGAAACAGGCAAGGTAGGGTAAATGCTGTTTATTGGTCTAGGGTAAATAAAAACTCTTAACTCTCAAAGGCCTATTCTCTCTAACCAGTGGTGGGATTCAATTTTTTTTTACTACCGGTTCTGTGGGTGTGGTTTGGTGGGTGTGGCAGGGAAAGGATATTGTAAAATCTCCAGTCAGGGGTGGTATTTGCCGGTACTCAAAATTTCTGCTACCGGTTCTCCAGAACTGGTCAGAACCTGCTGAATACCACCTCTGTCTCTAACCCATCTTATACTAAAATATCAAGGCAGAGCCATTTCTTCACAGTAAACATGATTCTAGGAAAGAAAATCAGATGATTATTTGGGACTTCCTCTATTTATGAATGCAAATAGTTATAGACAAGGGGAAAGTACTTCAAAAGTCTTTTGATGGCTCTTTATAATATAAGACTGGTAGAAAATGAGAAAAAAGTCTTTTTTTAAAGATCTATTGATTCCACTGATTTCCTACTAGAACTATGATGAAACAAATCACAGGTGCTCCAAATGTTTATTTATTTGGATTGTATACCTATCGAGACCTATACACAAATGTGAATTCATAGATTAAATCTCTAAAGAAGCTCAAAGACAGGTAAATGATTGCCAATCTGAGGCATTAATTTAGTTTAAGTGTGGCTCTTCCTAACACATCAATGTTCATTTAGATCTTCTGTAGAAAAGCCACTCTTTTAGTGTATAAGTAGGAATTCTCTACTGTTATACAAATTCCTGCATGCATTTTGGGGTAAACCCTGTTATTATTCAGCTCTTCCCAATATTGGCATTAATACTGGGAAAGATCAAAAGACAAAGTTTCACAATACAGGGAATAGCTGTGAACAGCTCAGTTTGCCTGAATCCCATGCTGCATTTAGTAGAGTGTTGATTTACTAGAGAAATAAAAAGATTCATTCTGACTCAGAATATTTGTCTCCATCGGTGAAAAAAAATGCAGTAAAAATTAAGTGTGAAAAATGAGGATAATGAGGAAGATGTAACATCCTGCACTGAGTCTCTGCTGAAATTTGCTGCCCCACATGATGTGCAACTAATCACAGTGGGCTGACATTTGGCTTGCACTTTCAGTATTAATAACATTTTTCTTCTGACTCATCATTAAGCCAGAGCAGATTTATTGGCCATCCACACAGACTTCCCCATGATGCCAATATCACTGAATACATCACCTATTGGCCAGCTGTTTGCTGTGACATTTACCAGCACCATCATTTGGAAAGGATAAGTTATAACATTAAAAAACTAAAATCCTCCTGATTCAAACACAACTCATTCCCACATACACGCACATATACCTTGGTCTAGTTATATGTAAGCTTTTGCCTGATGTGGACACCTAATTGTGTCAGCAAATTCATTACTTCAATTTTTCATCTATTGTGTTTAGACAAATCTTTTTTCTTGCCCAATAACTGCTCTTCTAGATTTCTTTCACGTCTACCCTCTTACCTAACATTTCAATGTTTTGTGATACCTCAAAATCAATTCCATCAATTTAAGCCTTCATTTTGACCTTCAACACAGTACTATTTTAAGTAGAAAGGTGGGCACATTAAAAACATTTATTAATGGAAGAACTACATAGTCGAACACTACAAGTACCATGCATCAGACTCTAAACCCATAGCATTTATTGGAAGTGGCTTCACTCAGGTCTGTAAATAATCTTTTAAATGCTGCATATATAGAGAAGCCAAACAATTTACCAGACTCTAACACAGCTTTTTTCCATTGTCCATTAAGTAGCAGAAAGCTTTTGTTCAGCCTTTGAATTTTGTTATTGATTATAGGAGAAATCCACTTGGGAAAACTTTTGGATATATTACATTTTTTAACAAAAACCTGTGACACTCAAAATCTCCTTTTCTTCTGAATATTTTTATGTTGTGGCCCCGCCTCATGAGCCTGTGCTGACAGAGGAAGAGAACCTGGATGATGAAAGAGAGGAGGAACGGGCAATGCCTTCCTCACCAGGGCCTTCCTCCCAGGATCTTCCTCCCTGGCAAGGTCTCCCTCCCCAGGACCTTCCTCCCTGGCAAGGCCTCCCTCCCCAGGACCTTCCTCCCTGGCAAGGCCACCCTCCCCAGGACCTTCCTCCCTGGCAATGCCTCAGGTTTCTTTGGAAAGCCAAGAGGAACAGCCTGAGAGACGCGTATCAGTATGGCCACGGCGAGGGAAGGAGGAGGAGGATTCCTGGCTTGATCCCAGGCAACGTCGGAGGGAGAAACGTCAGCAGCAACGTAGGGGGCGTGGGAGGGCCAGAGATTGAGCTGGACCACACCCCACCAGGTATAAAGGTGGGTGTGCCTACGTTGCAAACTCTGTGCATGACAAAGTGTGGAATTAAGCCGAGGATTCCATCTGTGTGCCTGATTTAGTTTCTGGACTTTGAGAATAAATCAGTCCTTCTGTGAGTACTTCATTTCTTGTTAGTTCTGAATTTGGCAGTGAGAGCCTGGGTGACTGCCAACACTCTTATCGGGAGAGATAACTTGGATTTTGGAGACAGGCCAGCGTGACTCTCTGTGCTAGTGTTGCTGCCAAGTTCCTTACCTTCTGAGGAAGGGAAGGGAGACAGAACATTTTTATATGGGTGGGTTTTCTATAAGAGTGTTAGTATGGGAGCTACAATTGCCACAATAAGCAAAAATATAATCATTCATGACTCATACTGAAGCTTCTTTATGGGTTGTCTTGTTCACGAAATTCACAATGGGCCTTGTAGTCATTTGTGTGCATTAGCTGGCTTTCCTCACATTCCTCTTGAAGATTCATGCACTGTTACTATCAAACATATGTCCCTTTTCTCTAAGTTGAAGGCTGATCCAGCTTACAACCTATAAAATTGTTATTTACCTTTTTCCTGTAGTGTTGCTACTCCTGTTCAAAATATTCTCCCCTTTTCCTTTATGTCTTTATGATAACTCACTTATCTGAAATGGCTGTTGCAATTATGGTTATTACCCAATTCAAGAAATTAGTTATGACAATGGAATCTAGCAGAAGCACAATTTCATATTAGCTTTGTTTGCCAAAGAACAAAAATTGACAATATAGAGATCTCTGAGCATTAGTTTAAACTCTATGCCAAATACTATGTCCAGTTCTAAATAGCTCTGAAACAAATGAGAGTGATTTGAGGGAAGGGCAATAAGAATAGTCAAGGGTGTTGAAATAAATAAGAGTTGATGAATAAATTACAGTAGTTTACCCTGGGATAAGGGGTGATAATAAAGGGAGATAAGTTAGCATTTATCTAAGAACCATTGTATAAAAAGTGGCTATTATCTTTTATTCCTGAGTATAATGATGTTAAATTATTCTAATATTAATTCTGAATGATAGGGAAAATGTCCTAATAGTAAGACAGTTCAACAATGAAAATCTATAACCATGACCAAGATCTAGAAAGATGTTAAACTTTCCTTTAATGGGTGTCTTGAAACAGAAGCCAGCTAGCTTTTAGAGATATTTTAATTTGGGTTATTTGCTAGGCTTGTTATCACATTTCATGATCTATAAAGCTGTGATTCTTTATGATTGTGAGGTCCTAAGAATATTTGGAAATGTACAGTTATATGGACAAAAAAAGGATGAGGAACAAAAAGAAATAGCTGTCCACATTATAGTCCATAGTGAAAGAATTGCCATAGTGTTTGATGAGTTCAGTCAATGGTAGCTTATAATATGACATTTTGTCCAATAAGGTATTTTTAAGTCTGAATTTTTTTTTCAGCATCTGCTGTATTATCCAGGCCAGATCCCCACAAATGAAGATGTAGAACAGTAGGGAAATTTTGCGAATAAAGACAACAGGAAGCAAATGAGCTGTGTCTTCTTGATGGTGATTGAAGAGAGTGGGAAAACAGGTGGCTTTATGTGTAAGTTTTCTAAAGCTTTTGAATTAATCATTTTGATATATCTAAGGTTCTATATTTGTGTGACAGGATCTAGAGATCAAATATTTTTATTTGGTTCATTTTTAAGTGACCATCACATGTTAAATTTTTCATTTATGATTTTCTTTTAATACACACACAGACAGATTAATACACAGGGACACACACACACACACACACACTTACTTAACCAAGTTGAATAAATGAAAAGAAAAAAAAATATTGGGGACCAAACAGCTAGCCAGCACATGCAATCTACCCATTAATAAAACCTTCGAAACTAAAATTGGTCAATCCAACATTTGACTGGGAATATTATACGAGCAAACATGGTGCATTAAAAATGATTTGTTTCAAATTGTAATAAGAGAGACCAAGATATATATATGTGTGTGCATGCATGCATGCATGCATGCATGCATCCATGCATCCATGTATGTATGTATGTATGTATATAAAACCCCTAATGTTCCTGGAGGTTTTTTTAAAATTGTCCCTTTAATAAGAATGGCAAGCTCACAATAAAGAAAATTAACACTGATAATGAGATCAAGTCTGTTATGTTATCCATTCCATAGAAAGGCATTTCAAAAAGTGTGTGAGAACAGTTGAGCAGAAGACTTCTTAATTAACACCACAAAACACTTTAAAGGGCTAGTCTCTAATCATCACAGAGAAATCTGTCAAGACAGTTCACTTCTGAGAATGGTTCATTTAAGGGGATTCTTCTGTTGACTGCCAGGAAGTAGTAAATTTTAAGACAGAATCATTTTGCAGAACTAAACTTTGTATGGGTGGTCAGCAAAGTAATAGGGATTCTTAGAGAATTTGTGCACAGAGGGTACAGTAAGATGCCCTCCTGAAAAATATTTTGTTAATCTTGCAAAGCAGCCATGGCAACTAAGCTTAGATTGCAACAAATGTCATTTCTTAGGGAGATGAAAAGTGGATCACCTATCTACAAGTTTTTAAATCATGTTCTTGCATGATATAGCAAAGTTGTCACCATTTGCTTAAAACATCTCAGCAACAGGACAAGCTGACAAACTGAAAAGACATGTGAGATCCTTTTGTTCTGAGCCTGAGTAGCCAACAGTAAATGAAAACTTACCACACGTTTTTTTGTATCATGAGTCCATCAGAAGAATATTTAACATGAAAAGATGTGTATTCTGAGGTACTTCTTTCTCAAATGTTATATAAATAAATTAGACACTTACCTAGAAAAAAGAACAAAATAGAAAAGAATGTCAGTGTTACTTTTTCCAAGGAATGAAACAGTTTTAAGAATGTGGCCTCATCTTTCAATAATAGGCTTCCTTGGATCTCTTCTTAAAAAGGGGAGCGAGTCTATGGTAAAGATGTAACTAGAAGCAAGTCACGTGACAGAATAATTTGTCTTATTTTATTTTAATTGATCTTTTAAATTAATGCTAAATCAAACTATTTATGAGTTATGTAGGAGAAGGTGGCACAGAATCTGGGTGAAGTTAAAAGAGGAATCAGTCTAGAATCCCTAAGTAGCCACAAGTGAACTAAGTCCAACCTTCCTTAAGTTCTATTTACCTCATCTGATCCAAAGAAGATGCTAATGTTAGTTGAGAAGCTTCCTGTGCATAAGCATGATTAGTAATATGTCAGTTTAATCAGACCTTTCACACATGACAAATTACTTCACATGAATTTATAATTTCCCTCCTTCTATCACATCAAAATTTACAGTTTGGCAGAAAAATTTGGAAGCTCTTGAGGTTGCATCTGAGACCTTGGGAAAGTATATATGGTCCTTTTCCAAAACAGATGTAATGTATAATTAATATAATTTATTTAAGTATTTTTTTTTACATTTTAATCCAATAGAGTTATGAGATCAAGGAAGAAAGTACTATTTTTCTATTTGTTAGGTTTATAAGCCACTTCAGTCACAACCAATTTTCAATGACATTTAACAAGTAAAACAATATATTGATAATAATAATTGCTATTATTACTGTATTTTGAGGAAGCATTCTACAATATGGACAATATGGATGGATTTGACAGATTATAGCAAGTCTGAAAAAGTAATACAAGCACCAAGAGATAAGGGCCAATGTATAAACATATCAAAACTTATAAACACACAGCTAGCATTTCCTTATTTATCAATAATATAAACAACTTATATTGAAGAAAAAAATATATTAGCAAACTTTCTTTTTATATGAAGATGTAATCTGGGCATGTATAACTTGCCACTTAAAATGTGGAAAGATTACAAATAATGCCTGACATTCTCATAAAATACCTACTTATGTATGTGTTTGTATGTGTATTTCACTAAAGCAATGTTCCTCAATCTGACAGTTCCTAGGTTTGTTAGATCATATCAAAATTCTGACAACACAGCTGGACACTGGAAGGTATAATTCAACTTTAACAAGACACTAATGTAATGGGCAACCAACTAAAATTAAAAACCACTGTTTATGCATCTCAGAACACTGAAACATTGAAAGTAATGTAAAGATTCAAGTTAATAATATATTCTTTGAGTATGTAGCAAATCTGAAAAATCAGGACCTCCAAAGTTTAGATAAGACATAAGACATTCATTCCAATTGACCAGTAAGTTGGAATTTTGATAATGTCCTCAAGAATAATGTTCTCAAAGGATCTGTGTTATAACTTTTAATAACTGAACAGATTTCAAGCCACAAAAGTGAAACTTTGAACTTGCCTGCTTTCCATTTTTCTCTTTTTTCCTGTTTTGTCTATCATTAGAATAGAAAATTCTCCTCTAACACCTCCAAACCCCCAATGTGTTCACAGCAAAGTGCTTATTTTATGTACCAACTAATTTGCAAATGTTAGTGAGAACTCTATGGGGGTAAAAATCAGAAAAATAAAACTAAGAAGAGCCTGCAAATGAATTCTCTCTATGCAACATGTGTGTATAGTCCCATTAGCAACTGCACAGCAGGCAATCGATTAGGGAGGGAAAAATGGCTTTTTTATGGTAATGGATTTTGAGACTCCTGGTGATAATTTATTTACGAGGAATTTTGCAGAGCTTGCTACTGCACCAACTAAAACCTTCAGGTTTTTTTTAATGAGCTCCAAAGAAGAAGGGAAAAGCTTGTTTATTTTGTAGAAATATTGTTATTAAATGCTTTGATATCTATTGATAAAATGTGCTTGAAACTCACTGCTGTAATTTATATTACAAATTACACCACTATTGACAAATGGCAATTTAATCCAGCAATTAACTTTAACAATGTGAATTCTTTTGCTACCTTTTAAAAAGGGAAAATAATTGCAAAAAGAAGAACAAAAGAGTTATATTATATTTAGTAGGATAGACATTATTCAATACAATAATACCATTATTCAATATAATAATGACATTTAACTTATTTTGTTTTAAGGAGCACACCTGAAATTAACACAACCATTTTATGTGCTTAAAAAAAATACAACCCCTCAGAGATAACAATGTTTCTGTCCATTATTAACTAATGGCCAGAAAGCTAGTTCAGAGGTTGAATATGTGTTTTGTGTGAAAGGTTGCCAGTTCAATTTCTGGTACCTTTAGGTAAAAATAACAAAAATTCAAATTTATTATTTGAAGACTGAAAGCAATCTAGAATAGTAGAATAATCTAGCAGGCTAGAAACATTTTGTTCCCTGAAGATAAAGCATCTGAGTTTCTATATTTTGTTTATATGTTTGTATATTTAAGTTTTATTATTATTATAAGGTAATGGAGAGCATTTTGTTTTTAGCATTTTATATTTCTCTAATGGTTTGCAGTTTCTATGACTATCCACATTTCCATCATTAAGGTTGATCTTTAAAAAGTTGCCTTATTTGATAGAACTTTATTTGCACCTGTACCTCTTTAATGCATATGCCCTGAAAAAATTAGAACCTGCTCTTTAAGGAGGAGCTGGGCTTCCTCCAGCCAGAGATACAGAAACAAAACAAACAAGAATTTGAAAAGTGGTTTATGTCATTAACAGAAGTGTGGTTGAAATGGAGGTGCTGCCATCCAGAGTGGAATTTCCATGCCAGCATGGCTTTCTGCCAGGAAGCAAATTAGCAGGCTATAAATCTGCTGTGGGCTAGAGATAAGCATGCTCAAGCTTTATAGCAGGTAGCTAGAGTAAAACAGCCTTCATTTCTGCAGTCAGACTGTTCTTGTGGTCCAGCAGGCATTTACAGTGGTGAGCTGTAAATCAGGCAGTGGACCCAGAGGATAAGCAAGAGACAAGGTCAGAGGAAATTCAAGACCAAAACATAGTAGATCCTTCATAGGCAAGAGCTGAAGTTTTGAGAACTATTGCTCAAGTTATTTTCTTTTATTGGAAGTTGTTTTCATCAGCATCTAAAGCTGAGAACTCACAAGAAATTACAGCAGTCATCTTGAGCTTCCAATGGTGCACAATTGAGATTCCTGAAATATTAGCTGCAGAATCTGCTTTCTTGTTCACACTCTAGAGCATTTGTGAAGTTCAGCACTCTGCTTTTAGATCTTCATAAGTGCCATCACTTTAGACTAAGTGGTTCCTGAGTCTGAGTCACTGTCAGTGAGTGCCAGCAAGGATGTTATGAACTTGCTGGGTGGCTCCAGTATTGCTGGAAAATCCACAGGTAAGTCTGCTGTCTCTTTGTGTTTCTATCTCCAGTTTCTCCCTGTCCCTCTCAACTGAAAGCATATCTGTTAGCATAACCAACGGAGTGGAAGAAAGGAAAAATGACAAAAACAAAGTTATATAAGAAAGAAGGCACTACCATGACATATTCCAGAAACAGACAGAAATATCTGGATGAACAGGATGAGAAAGGGTAGACAAACAATTAGAGACCAGAGCTGGGCAATAACTCAATGTGGGTATTAATGCCCTCAGTAGTCAAGGAAATATCAGCTATCTTTCATTAAAGTGACTTTACTTTGAATATCAACAACTGGAAAGCATTAATACAAGTTTTGGTTAAGCTATAACAGGCTGGATGTGGACACAAGATTTGGTATTGGCAGTCAAAAAGAGGCACAAGACTTAAAAAGGAGACCAAACTAAGGCCTTAGGTTTTAGGAGTTACCTAAAAGACAGTAGCATAGCACAGCAAGAAAGACTGATGGAGAAATCAAAAGATGATTAAAATCAATTTGTCCAGCAACTGGATGAGGGCAGCAGATCTTAGGTTCCATGGATCAGGGATAAATTCCCGAATTTCACTGCATAGACTCTAGAGCAGGGGTGTCAAACACGATTTCATTGAGGGCTGCATTAAGGTTGTGTTTGATCTCAGGGGGCCAGTGGGGCATGGCTGGGGTGGATATGGCCAGAGTGGGCATGGCCGGCTCAATGTCACTTATGTTGGGGGCACCTGTGGTGGCCTGTGTGGAACTAGGTAGATCCATTTTCAGTTGCCACGGCTTCCTCCAGTACTCTGCCAGCAAAAAAGGACCGTGTGCAGCCCTCCTGATCTCAGTTTTCAGCTGCCATGGCCTCCTACAGCATGCCACCAGGTTGTAGATCAGTGCCTGGTTGGCCTGGGCTGGGCCATGGTCCTTCACTATTTCCAAGGTGGTCCCACAGGACAGATCTTAGGGTCCAGATTCAGCCCACAGGCCTTGAGTTTGACACCCTTGCTCTAGAGAAATGCTACCAAAAACCAGAAGGTTGGCCATGATGTGGAAAGCTTAGAAACTGTGACCCTAGGATCTAGGATCAAATACAGAAAGGACTAACTCTGAAAAAAGGAGAAGTCTTTGAACAAATTATATCTTTTTATAATTACATTCCAGCCATATGAGCCATCCTATTTAGTGCCTGTAATACCTACTAAATTGTTTTATCTTTCTGGAAAAGTTCATTTTGTTTACTTTCTATACTTGGAGCACTAGTGGGTAATGAAATATATGAGCCAATGTAAAGCACCATGACATCATTCCTTTCTCTCAGAGTGTTGGTCACAGGATTCAGATTAAAGTCCTCCTAAGCAGGCTTGCCAAGTTTCAATGAAACACATTTTTATCAGTCTTTGTGAGGTGCAACTCATTTTATGCCAGGAGTACATCATCCAGAAAGCTCGGCCTTGGTTCCTAGAAGTCAAATTTCTCCTGTCAACACTATTTGCATAGCTGCTCAATCAGTTGCTGTATTCTGACTTTTCCCCATGCATGGAGTAAAAGGAGGAAAATAATGTCACCCATATTTCCAGTTTCTTGAGCATCCTTCTAAGATACTATAATTGTCCATAATACTATAGCTGTTCTTTGTGGTATGATTTCTTTCCATGTGGATTAGCTGGAAAGAATAATTGACAATGAACCTTAAAATTATCACATCATATTTCTGATCCTTACCTCTGGCAATCAGCACACTTCTATCAGACAATGGTCAATCTAGCACGTTCTTTTTAGTTTGTAAGCTCCAGCTATTAAAATTATCATATCATGATAACCATAACCACTAGACAAAAGCAAAATATTACAATATTCTGTATCTCATTTCTTTCATCTATTGGTCATTTAGATTTCTTCCAGACATGATACCTCTAATCTTTGGGCACAACCAAATGTCTTCATGAAAGTGTTATACAGCAATCTTTGAGGAGCCATAAAAGTATGTCAGCATAACATAATGAAAGGCTGTTCTGGGATGGTAATGAAAATTATGTCTGAAATTATTGAGGAACAAGTTAAGGAAAGCGATGGAAGAGTTCCTTCCCTTTGTTTTCGTCCTGCCATGTATCACCTGCTGGTAGTAAAATGAGCAAGCTTGGACATGTGTAGGTGGGTGCTTGTTTAGCAAATGTTAAGCTATTATACATATTGGAGAGATGGAACCATTCCATACCTATTGTCCTTCAGTCAAACTATTTCTGAACATGATACCAATATTCTTGGAACAGTGTTCAGAAATAGTCAAGTCAACAGTTCACAGACAAAGAAGAAGTACAGTGCATGGGATGAAGCAGGAAAAAGTGATAGATAATGCCATCAGAGCCTATAATATGCAGCCAGCAAAATCTGGTATTTTTTTCAGTTTGAATTTATCGTCAGTGTTCATCGGATAAGCATTTTCTCAAGAGAGCACTAGTTCTTTTTTTTTTTAGTGCTCTCTGAAAAAAACACTAAATCCATTTTTATAAGGATCCTGTGTAATTACTATGTATTATTTATTTAGCTTTATGGGCTGTCAAATCTGAAGACTCTAGATGGCATGCAGAATAAAAAACTGCATTAAAAATGATATAAATCTGCCATTAGGTATTATAGTGCATGGAGGAGAATGCTGCACCTATGTGTTCTCTATCCTCCAGTGGTCTGGATTACAAATCACCCTGCTCTCTGTCATCTTTGAAGAGTTTTTTTAAAGGGCTTTTCTAAAGTATGGAAAGGTAGAGGCCAGATGGAACTCCAGGGAATTGTGTTCCAGAAGGTAGGGAACAGCAACCGAGGGGTCATGGCTTCAAGATCCCATGAGATGACACCACTTAATCAGTTGGACTTGAAATATGCCCATCTGCCCATCTGTCTGATTGCACAGCACAGGCTGAAACATTAGTGATAAGTGGTCCCATAAATTACCAGGTCCTGCACAATGTTAGACTTTATAAATAACAAATGACACCTTGAACTAAAGCCAACAACCAACAACCAACAACCAGAAGCCAACTGGTAACCTGGAAAACAAAAAACACCCTGTGTGTTAAAAAAAAGTACTTGATCTTCCTATGTTTTATCCTGCTTTTTATAGTTGCTTAAATTTCTTTTCAGAATTTCTTTACAGGCAAGGTTATTGAGTGATACACAACTTTACTTTGATAATGACCTACATTTACAAGTTAATTAAAATCACCAGAGTGATCCCTAAAATGAAGCTGTGTTTGGTTTATTTTTTATTCATTTCACTTCAGGAACATTTCTTCTAGTGGGTCCAGCAATAGTCAGCCAGCATATTGGCAACCTACCTGGCTTGGTACTGCTTCTCCAAGTTTGAAATGTCCTAGTGAAATTGTTATTGTCAGGGAAAAATACAAGTGAGAGTCTAAGACAGAGATCTCCAAACTTGGCAACTTTAAGGCTTGTGGACTTCAACTCCCAGAGGGAGATCTCCAAACTTGGCAACTTTAAGAGGGAGTTGAAGTCCACAAGTCTTAAAGTTGCCAAGTTTAGGGACCCCTGGTCTAAGAAATGAGTTTTCAATGATATATTTCATATCATTGGTATGACTTCAGGAGATTACTAATTTGTGCTGGTTTCTTGTTTTATGATTTTCCAAGAAAGTTTTATCAATGCTTTTAAATGATTGCTAGGAGCTCTTTCAGTTGCACTAAACTGTTTATCAAATCTGTTATCTTTTATTAATTTTCTTATATGAAGTCCTAAAATTGATCCTTCACCTTAGTAAAGGTAATCCTGAGAAATTGATTCTTCAGTACAAGTAGTCCATAACAATTGGGAGTGGAACTTCCATCAGTAACTGATGAGATTGTTAAATAAGTTGACCCCATTTTTTCTGTAGTCATTAAGTGAATCACTATGGTTGTTAAGCAGGCCATACAGTTTAAGCAAATCCAGCTTCCCCCAATGATCTTGTTTGTTAAAAAACCCCTGAGAAGGTTGCAATAATGATCATGGGACCCCAGGACTCTGAAACTATTGTAAATACATGCCAATTGCAAAACACCCAAGTTTTAATCCTATGACCATAGAGATGTTGCAACAGGAACAATTGCAACTCACTTTTTCATCATCATCATCATCATCATCATCATCATCATCATCATCATCACCATCATCATCATCATCATCATAACTTTGCACATGAAATGAATAGTTAAAGTTTTAGACTATTGCTATATAAATCTAATTGCTGGTTTGTTTATCATCATAGGAGGGATAGGAGGTCCATTTTAACTCTTCGTTTGGAATGTTTTTTTTTCCTTTTCCACTCACACAGATAAAACAGGATATGATACAGTCATAGAGTAGGTCAAAATCAGAAATAAAATAAAGTGTGATACGGAAAATAAAAACCCAATAAAACCCAATAAGTATAAAATTGGTATGAACAAGATGTGACACATTTTACAAAATATAAAACAAAACCTATCCCTGTTAAAAGAAATATGATCAAGTGATTTGATACTGGCAACTGTAAACACAATGGATCTGGATGGCCTGCAAAGGTAATTTTTGTAATATTGTAATATAGGAGCAATATAAAAGAAGATGGATTAGTGTATCAAGGACTTCTTCATAAAAGAGCAAAGTCTTGTTCAAATGGAATATGTTCTGTGGGTTCCCCTTGAGAACAGCTGTTGAAGAATGATTAAATCTTGAATTTGGGAAGTGTTATTTGGCTTAGGTATCTAACTGAATTGAAAAAGGGTGAAGGACTGCCCACAAGAACACATCTTAGGTACTGCAGTTTGGTCTAATGGGCACAGTCAAAGGGTTTTTAATAATTCTAGCTGTTTGGTTTCTCATGCAATGTTCTGTCCCAATGACGCAAACTCATAAATTAAAATAGAGATGTTAAGTCCGTGGAAAAATGACCGTCATACAAAACAACAAAAATAGCATTATTTTGTGTATCCTGTCTGAAGCCTGAGCAGAAATCTAGTGACTATCAGACCTTTGCAGATATTCCATTAATAGTTTTCATACTGGATCTTTCTCAAAAGTAGTTTCATATTCTCATATGACTCTTTCATGTTATCAGCATGGGCAAAGGGTACAGAAGATAACTTATTTCCTTATATAAAAGGAAGTTTTCCAGTTAATTTTCAAGGAATTCTCCATTTTCATTTTCTTCATGGCCAAAATCTTCTATAACTGAACAACAAAACACTAGTCCCCCTTCTTGGGAAAATGAATTAGTTGATGCTTGGTCTTTTACATCCCTCCAAACTATAGGACCAGCAAATGACATCTTATTAAAAGTTTAACATATGCTATACAACAAATATGAGATGCTCCATTCTTACCTTGTTCAACCTCTGTGCAATCAAATTATAGTTCATAGCATTTTTGACAAGTGGGATGAAGTTTCATTTCTGAGGTTTAAATTTAACTCATCAGATACATATAGCAGAATGGCTATGAATGATTTAGACAGTTCTGTGGCATGATAACACTCTCTGGATAAATACAACACCATTAAAATCAATCTAAGATTTAATTTGAGTGCAGAAAATGTATATTTAAACTGTTCATACTGTGAGCTATGGTATCAGACTGATAAGATACTACTTTCCAAACAGACCCTGAGTCGTGATGACTCAACCTGCAGTGGCTAGTGCTATTTGTCAGGCCTTCTATCTTTTTAGAGCTTCTTTATGTTAAAGAACAATAAAGCTACCTAGAATTTTATCAACAATTGTTACAATATTGTGTTAAAATATAGTATTGTAATATTACTAACAGAATAGAATAATAAAGATAGAATCATAAAAATTTATCTGATAACAAGAATTGTATTTTGTTTTTGAATTTATCATGAAAAGTCTCTTTAGAACAACTATTACAATTCAGGTGACTGAATTGTTCTGATCAGTGTAAGCAATACAGCTTGCAAAATAGACATCTGACACATATTATTGAAGTGTGCCTATATTTCCTTGAACTGCCATTTTCTGGCCAGCTATTGCTTCCAAGTGGCAATTAAGCTACACATAGAGTAATCTAGATGTGATGAGGACTCTGTATCAAATACAGAATATTTAGCCTCTCTTATGGTTCAAGATAAAATGGCCATGAAAACAGTTCACAGTGGTTGAAGGAGAGAGATGGTGCCCACAAAACCTAAAGCAGGCAAAGGGACTTCTTTTGCAGATATCATGCATTTCCCATGTCAGCAATCATACTGTCAATAAAGTACAGCATGCTAGATTATATTGTGACAAAAGTTGTACAACTGGACACACTTTCAATATTTCCCAGCTTACAATACTAGGATACATTGAAGATGATTACGTGTTTTAAGATGTAATGAGAAAGCCCTACATGGCTTAGGGCTGGGGTACTTGCGGGAGCGTCTCCTGCCAGCATCGAATTCCCATCGCCTGGTGCGATCCCACAGGCAGGGCCTCCTTGGGATGTCATCGGCTAACCAGTGCTGGCTGGCGGTCCCTAGGGGTCTCCTCTGTGGGTGCCCCCACCTTGTGGAACCAACTTCCACTGGAGCTCCGTTTGGCCCCCAACCTCCGTTCCTTCCGCCGCGGCCTAAAGACTTGGTTATCTGAACAAGCCGGCCTGGACTAAGGGGGGGGGTTGGGTTAGTTTTAAATGTTTGTTTTGGTTTTAGATAATTATTTGGTCATATTGATTTAATAATTTTTTTAACTTTTTTAAATTTGTTATTGTATGTTTTTTATGATGTGAGCCGCCCTGAGTCCCTAGGGAGATAGGGCAGCATATAAAACCAAATAATAAATAAATAATAAAATAAATAAATAATACCACATTCTGAAGAAGTGTGTCTCAAAACAAACCATTTAGCAAGTCTGAACTTTGTTTACCTGTTCCATTGTGCAAAAACCACAGTGAGCCAATAGACCCACTGTTTCACTTTAAGTATCATTCCTATTTGAGGAACTGGGAGATCATAACACAGAATGCCATTGCTCTCTTTTCTGTTAGGTCAGGTCATCGCAGGAAAACAGCCTCACTCTGCAACTACCTCTTAGCCTGCCATAAAACTCCCTGGTAGAATATACTTGGTCATCCATAACTCACAGTTTCCATAAGACATTTTTGGAAAAGTTAAAAGCTAACATGAGCCTTGGTGGCTCAGGCTGTTAAATGCCTGCTCTTAAGATCCAGCTGTCTACAATTACTGTAGGCTGGAATCCCACCAGGCTCAAGGTTGACTCAGCCTTCCATCCTCTCAGGGTAGGTAAATTGAGGACCCAAGATTGTTGGGGGCAATAAGCTGACTTTGTAAAAATGCCGCTTAGTAATAAGCAGGCATATACAATGGAATGAAGGCTATTGCTGAGCACACTGGGTTGCATCCCAAAAATTGTAAGCCACCCTGAGTCTTCAGAGAAGGGCAGCATATAAATGTAATTTAAAAAAAAAAACACATGACTATCTAATTTTTCTTGGATGGCGCTAATGCATTTTCAAAAGCAGTATTATTTTCTGTCAATAGAGTGACTACTATTCCTGTCAATAGTTTTGTCTCAATTATCCTTTCCCTATCAAACAATAATATGTTATGCTTGGAAACAAAGTTTCTATGTAACAAAACTGTTTAAAACCACTGTTGGGGTAAGCAGCTGTCATCATAGTAAATTAATGCCTTGCTTAAGCATAAGGTACTTGCTTTAACTACCAACATTAATGCCTGAATTTTTGTGGAGATTTTCTGTCTGGTTACTGACCCTACCTATTTTGATTTGCTGATTCCTTTTGATTCTCCCTGCCCCACCCAAAAAAAGCTTTCATTGTGTGGATGCAACTGAAATGCAATCAAGAGTATGACTTTTTAAGGGAGGGAGAACCATAATCTACAGACACAGATGAACTCCAGATTTAAAAAAAATACTGTGTTTTCATGCAGATGTCCTTCTAATGAAAAATGAAGAAAGAGCAAAACTGAAAGCACAAGCAGCAGAAAGATTTTTGAATGGAGCTATTCCACAGAATAGTTATGAAAGTTTTGGACAAGCTACTTAATTGAAGTTTTTAGCATTTTGGAAGTCTGAAGAGAAAGGAAGAAAATATAATAAATGTAATATATTTACAATGGAATGTAGGCAGCTGAACAAAGTATTCTTGCTATGTTTTGGGAATTTTAAGAATAAATGAGCTTGTCTCTTTCTTTTTTAAGCCAGTCTTACGTCACAAGGAGCTTTCTTTGGGGTAGTTGCATCACTTGATATAAAGTAGGGGTCTTAAACTCACACCATCATGGTGGTGTCATGTGACATATCAGAACTTTTTTTTCCTTTTGCTAAATTGGGTGTGGGCATGGCCAGCACTTGACATATCTGACCTGTGGGCTGGGAGTTTCATAGTCCTGATATAAAGGAACCAAAGTACTTCTGGTTTTTAAAATATATTCATTAGGATAGAAGCTTAGATCTGGATTTAGTAGCAGTTTTAAGGTTCTAGAAGACTGAAATATTTCTTTAAGCAGGATAACTTATTTGCCATAGATTGAATGTTGAACCTGTATTCAGTTAGGCATATGGTCTAGCATCTGGTTTTTTTAACAGTCAGATTTATCAGAGGTAATGAGGAGTAATTGTTAATTAGTTCCTGAAAGTGGTATTGAAAACAGAGTCCTCCATCCCTGACATAATTTGCCGATAGATTTGTGCTGCACATTTTAAACTTAAATAGTTTTGGTAGAGATTTATTGCAACCAGATTCCAGAATGGTAAACGTAATTGTCGGTTGGAATTATCTACACATACACAAACACACACACACACAATCAGTCAAGTAATAGTAATAATATTCTAACTGGATGTCATCAGAAATACATCCCCATTGTAAGTTAATATAATTAATATATTTGTATTAAAATGTAATATTCAATACGTCTTTAATACTTTAAAAGTTGGTTGATGCCTAAATTCAAATGATTAAACTACATTCTGGTTTTCTGTGTGGCAAATATGGCATTTATTATATATTATAATACAGCACGGAGACAGCATTGGTCGCGCTGATGGATGATCTCTGGAGGGCACGGGACGGGGATTTTCCTCTGTCCTAGTCCTATTAGATATCTCAGCGGCTTTCGATACCATCGACCATGGTATCTTATTGCGATGCCTCGGGGGTTTGGGAGTGGGGGGCACTGTTTTGCAGTGGTTCTCCTCCTACCTCTTGGGGCGTTCGCAATCAGTGTTGGTGGGAAGGCAGAGGTTGGCCCCGAGTGCACTCACTTGTGGGGTCCCTCAGGGGTCGGTCCTCTCTCCCCTCCTGTTCAACATCTATATGAAGCCGCTGGGTGAGATCATCTGTGGCTTTGGGGTGAGGTATCACCAGTACACTGGTGATACCCAGTTGTATATCTCCACCCCAAGCCAAATCAGTGATGCCCTCTCCATGATGACCTGGTGTCTGGATGTGGTATGGATCTGGATGGGCAGGAATGGACTACAGCTCAATCCAGCCAAGACTGAGAGGTTGTATATACAGGCATCTCGGCCCAGTAAACTGATTGCATCTTTGGTCATAGGGGGAGACAGGGCTGTGCCCCCTGTGGATAGGGCTCGGAACCTGGGAGTCCTCCTGGACTCACGGCTCAGTTTGGAGGAGCAGGTGGGGGCCGTGGCCAGGGGGGCTTTTGCCCAGGTCCAACTGGTTTGCCAGTTGTGCCCATATCTGGACCGAGATGCCCTTCGCACGATCACTCATGCACTTGTGACGTCCCGACTTGACTACTGCAACGCTCTCTATTTAGGACTGCCCTTGCATGCCATCTGGAGGTTTCAGCTGGTGCAGAATGCGGCTATGCGGGTTGCGATGGGAGCTTCCCAATACTCCCATGTTACACCCCTCCTGCACGAGCTGCATTGGTTACCAGTTGCCCTCCGGGTGAGATTCAAGATGTTGGTATTAACATTCAAAGTCCTTTACGATTTGGGTCCAGGGTACTTGCAGGAGCATCTCCTGCCAATATCAAATAACGATCGCCCTGTGTGTGTGCACAGACGGGGACTCCTTGGGGTGCCGTCAGCTAGACAATGTCAGCTGGCGGTGCCTCGGGGAAGGGCTTACTCTGTTGCGGCCCCTGCCTTGTGGAATCAACTCCCTTTGGAGCTCCGTTTGGCTCCTGATCTTCGCTCTTTCTGAAGACCTGGTTGTTTGAACAGACTGGGCTAGACTGACCTTCTGGGGGGGTTTAATTTATTTTAATTGTTTTAGTGATTTTAGTGATTGGGCTTGTTAGGTTTAATTCTTTTTTAAATATTTATTGTTGTTGTGTTTTAATTGTGAGCCGCCCCGAGTCCTTGTGGAGAGGGGGCGTCATACAAGTCCAATTAAATAAATAAATAAATAAATAAATAAATAAATAAATAAATAATATATATATATATATTATTACTCAAGAAATCTTAGTGTCTCAATTTAAAAGACCTACTCCATTTAAATTTCCTATGAATTAAATCATTACTTTTGGAATGGCAAAATGAATTGCTAATCGTATAAGTACTTAACTGCAGAGTCACTAATATAAAAATGCCTTGGCATTTAAATGAGCCTAGTGCAAACTTACTTAATTTAATATATGACTTTAACTGTAATAATTATTTACCTAAAATCAGAAGATATTGAAAATATCACATTACTTTTCATTGTGCCACATGATAGAAGCCATTGGAAATTAATTTATAATGTAGCACTTCTTATTTAATAATGAGATATCATTATGTGATGCTTTATAGCCCAAAAGGATATTACAAATTATATGGTAGACATTAGACCAACTATTTAAAACTAAATATTTTGAATCTGAAAATAGTTTGATGCTGGGCTGGGTCCTGTTTGATTTAAAGATGCAGATTATCATTTTAAAAAAACATTTCCTGTAAGTGCATCTTCAAATCACTAGATTTAAAACTAATTATTTTAAAAACCTATTGATTCAATAGTATAGTTAAGTATATCTTTAACAATGAAGTTATCGAATTATGTGCATATCTGCAGAGAAGAAATATCATCAAGTTCATTACTGGGGTTTGTATTTTGCACAGTATACATACATAAGTAGAAATTGTCCAGTAAGACTATCTAAAGATAGATCCTAGGTACAAAACAGGAAAGGGTGTTGATTTAGACAATTACCTATTGTGATAGAAAACTGTGTGTCTAACTTGTCTGTCTTGTATCTCCATTGGATAAAAAAGGAAGGTATTTTCTCTTTAGAAAACAAGGGACAGAGACAAAGAAATAAACAAAGAATAATAAATCCTATGCTTTTTTCTACACTTCATGTCCATAGTAATCAATTGAACAGAAGATACAAAGAGTCAATGATTTTGAAGCTACATCTCGAAAAACATATATTCAAAATTACCTAGGTATTCCTCTGAGATAAGTGAATGTAAGACTGTAGCTTGTAGTTTAACAAAAGAAATTTGTATTCAAAAGGAATTAATCTTTTTATTGGTTTGTTTCAAGATTGCCTTGTACCATAAAATGCCTAGAGATAATTTGGAATTGGGTAGCACCTAAATTGAATAAATAAGCAAATAAATAATATTGGTTTGATTATATGCAAAGATTGGTTTATATTCAGAGAACGGAGAGGTAATATTACATTTGTACATTCATATAGCATTCCTTGCTGGGATAGATCAATCCAATTCTGACATGTACTTTCCATTCACAAAAGTACTGAACTGAAATCAATCATATGGGATTAAATTCACCTAGTCCAAAAATTCTCTGCGTATATAAATTATCTGGAATAGAAAGTTTGTCAGCATTCCAACTAACAAACTCCAAACCAATAAACTCCGAGACAGGCATTTTCTCAAAGTTCCATTTTATTAGAGTTGTCATATTGGTACTTCAGAGAAAACCGAAATCTGAGAGTTCTGAGTTTTCCCTTCCCAATAGAAATTTAAAGATCCATCCCCTGCACCAACCAGTCCATCACATGGCCCAATCAAACGTTGTCCCAGCTGGAGACATTCCTCCAGATGCTCCTCTCCAGGTGCAGGGTAGCACGACCTTGACTCTCTGAGAAAGAATGTTGTTGAGTCTAATCTTCCACTGCTCTTTGAAATCCCCCCTCCCAAATTCCCAGGCACTAAATGTGGCAGCCTCGAAGCTTCCACATAAAATATGGCTTCCAAGGCTGACACAGTTTTTCCTATATCGAAGGACTGCCTATTTTGAAAAATGTATAAACTATAAATTCATAAAAACTAAGGCAAGTAAAACCTACTGTAACACTTACAGTGACCAACAGTGGAAGATATTTATTTATTTATTGAATTTATATTGCCACCTATTTGCCCATGGCAACTCAAGATGGCTTACAGAATATAAAACCACATTTAAAGCAATAAAAACTAACAAAAATCAATTAAATTAATATAGTGCAATATAACAAAATCACCCCCAACTCCCACCCCCCACCCCGACGACAGTAGATCACACAAGCCATTTATTGGGCTCCATCCTGCTCTGAGTTCCCCAGGCCTGCTGGCAGAACCAAATCTTCAGTGCCTTTTGGAAGAGAGTGGGTGCCATTCTAATCTCTGAGGAATGATGTTCCAGAGAGAGGGAGCTATCACGGAGAAGGGCCTTCTTCTGGATCCTACCAGGTGTATCTCCCTCGGGCATGGGACCCGCAATATTCCCTACCTCCCTGCTCTGATGGATGGGTAGATGTGACTGGCAAGAGATGGTCCCTCAGATAACCTGGTCCCAAGCCATGAAGGGCTTTAAAGGTGACAACCAGCAACCATTGCAATCAGAAACAATTTGTCAACCAATGCAGTTCCCGCAGAAGCGGTGATACATGTGCACACCAAACCATGTGGGCCACTGCATTTTGCACCAACTGGAGCTTCCAGATGCTCTTCAATGGCAGCCCCGTGTAGAGTAAGTTGCAATAGTCAAGACAGGAAGTGACTAGGGCATCAGTGACTGTGAGTAGGGACTGTTGATCCAGGAAAGGGCATAACTGGTGCACAACCTGCAGTTGCGTAAAGGCCCTCTTGGCCATGACTGCCACCTGTTTTTCGAGCAGAAGTCGTGAGTCCAGGGTCTGTTTGGGGTTGTGCCACCCACCCAAGACCAAATGTGGTGATTCTCCCTGAGTCAATAAACCCCAAACCCAGAGCCACTCTGTCTTGCAAGGGTTTAGTTTCAATCCATTGCTCCCCATCCAGCCCCTAACAGCCTCCAGACACTGCAAGAGGAAGGACACAGCAACACTTAACTCACCATGGGCCGATACATACAGCTGAGTATCATCAGAATATTGGTGATATCTCAGTCCATGGTGATGGATGATCTCACCCAGTGGCTTCATATAAATGTTGAACAAGAGCGGAGAGAGTACCGAGCCCTGTGAAACCCTGTAAAGCAGTGAGTGAGGGATGGATCTCTCCCCTCCTATTAACATTGACTGAGAGAAGTCACAGAGAAAGGAAGTGAACCAGGATAACACAAGTCCTCCCACTCCCAGCCCCGAAAGTCACCCCAGGAGAATCTCATGGTCGATGATATCAAAAGCCACCGAGAGGTCAAGTAGAGCAAGGATGGATGCACTATCCCCATCCTGCTCCCCCCAGAGATCATCCAAAAGTATGACCAATGCTATTTCTGTCCCAAACCCAGGCCTGGTAGGGGTCAAGATAATCTGTTTCATCCAGAAACCTCTGGAGCTGCCATGCAACCACCTTCTCAACAACCTTCCCCAAAAAGGAAAGATTAGAGATAGGTCAGAAATTATCTAACCGGGTAGAGTCCAGCTATTGCTTTTTAAGAAGAGGGTGGACCACAGCCTCCTTAAAGTGTTTGGGCACTTTATTAATGCCTCCTCCTCCTATAGAGAAGCATTAATAACCACCAGAGTCCACCCACCTCTCACCTCCTGGGAAGCTTTCACAAGCCAGGAGGGACATGGGTATAAAACACAGGTGCTTGCGTGCATACTCCATAGGATCCTGTTCACTTCCTCAGGAGTAACAGGGTCAAACTGTTCCCAAACAACAGGGCAAGCACCTGCCTCAGGGGCTTCTATTGGACAAGCAACTATGCCAGGATCTAACTGGGAATGAAGTTGAGCGATTTTGTCTTCCAGAAAATCCACAAATTCCTCAGCATTCCCTTCAGGTGGACCTCAATCTCCTTCTTGCCCAAGAGGAGAGGCTTACCTTAAAAAGGGTTTCTGGGCAGGGGTGGGATTCTACCAGTTCTATCCGGTTCTATAGAACCCCTTGTTAACTTTCTAAGCAGTTTGGAGAACCAGTAGTTAGAAGCAATTTCCTTTTGTTTTTTTCCACCCTTATTACATTCTTGGCAGACAGCCTAGACTTCCTGTCTCTGGAGCTTTTGGGGCTTGGCTTTCTTAAAGGGGAAGGGTTGTTTTAAGATTTTTACACTGCTGTTGGGAGGAAATACTTTCCTGGGCAATCAGCACTTTGAAGAAATAATTGAATTAATGAAGCAAAGCTTTTAGTGACAGGGAACCAAAATGAGTGTCATTCAGCAAGGCTTCTTGGCTAGCTAGAAAGATTAACATTCAAAGGTGAGTTTACATACCCTTTGTGAGTTTTGGTCTAAAGCTGGTTTTTGGTGAAGGTTAATTCTGTGCTTGGCGACATTTAATCCTGTGTTTATTGATGCGATAATTTTCCCTATTCAGCTTCAACAAGCAACAGCTACTGTTGTGATTTAATTATTTGTATTGTGTTTGAAATTTTTCTTGCCTCATGGTTTCTTTTTCTATCTGGGGAGGGGATCTTCCTTCACTGCTTTAGTACTATCTGGCACTGTCTTTTTGGGGTATACTTCCAAGAGGCAGGATGCAAGATTGGCACTGATTTTTTTACTGCCTTTCTGGGGGGCATGTGACCTTTCCTTAAATCTGGATGATTTCTTTAGGATATGTTGTGAGGTGAGTGAGACCAGCTGGTATTTTTAAGTGGTGCAAATGGATTTAAGGATTGCTTTTCCTGGGTGTGCTTTTTCTGGAGAGCTTAAATGACCTCTCTGCTAAAGAGTTTCACTTTATGAGCAAGAGTTGGCTGCTTCATAGTTGTCACTGAATTTTAAATATTTTCATTCTTCAAGGTGCTCTGACACCCTGACTGATTTGTAACTCCAGCTTGCAGGTATTTTTAATCTAATGATTGGTATTTAGGGCAGCTTTTTGCAAGCAAAGAAGCTTTTTGTATTTTTGTACAGATAATCCTTGACTTACAACAGTTCATTTAGTGACCATTCAAAGTTACAATGGCACTGAAAAAGTGACCTGTGACCATTTTTCACACTTATGACCATTGCAGCATCCCCACTGTCATGAGAGGTCAGGAGAGAAGCGCCCCTTGACATGAGTGATGTTGAGTTGGCCACACCCACCCAGTCACATGACCACCAAGCCACACCCACAAACTAAGCCATGGCCACAGAACTGGTTGTTAAAAAAACTGAATCTCACCCCTGTCTCTGGGTAATTATCTGCAGACACAATTAGTGTGGATAAGTATTTACACTTCGCTGCACAAATCACCACAAGGTAGGCTTTAGTAGCAGCTCTTACCCATATTCAATCAAGTTCATCCCCTTTCTTCCACCAGTGTCACTTTAGATGTCTCCTCATGCATTTTAACCCTCATAGTTCCTCTGTATACCATGGGGCATAGAGAAGTCTATGGGTGAGGAGAGATTGCAAGGGTGCAATCCTATCCAGAGCCTCAATCACCTTCCTATTCCAAACAGTGACTAAGAGCTCAGCTGGACTGCACAGTAGATCTGCAGTTATAACCCCCAGCTCTTTCTGGAACCCATCTGGGTCCATTAACCAATGGGGCTGGACCAATCTAATAGGTCATGCCTCTCTGCATGTGGGGAGAGTTACAGCTTTTGAGAAACTCATTGCCACCAGACTGTGATCCGACTATGACAAGTGGACCAAGGAAAAGTCTACTAATTCCAGGTCACATGTTCTCTGACAAGAACACCAAATCATGTGTGTGACCACCATTACTAGTCTGGCCCAGGATGACCTGGGACAGGTCCATGGAAGTTATGGTTCCATGGAAGTTATGGTTCCATGAAATCTCATGCTACCTGCGACCCCGCTGTCAGGAAAGGCAGGTTGAAATCCCCCAGAACTATAAGCCTGGGGAGTTCAACTGCCAGCCCTGTGGTAAGGTTCAGAAGCCCAGTAGGAAAGCTGCCATGCAGCAGTTACCATTTTTTTAATTGGTTTCAAATTTATTGATTAAAAAAAAACACCACTAGACATCTTAAAATGTTTAAAATAATGTATAACTTAAAAAGAAGCATGACTGCCTGACAAAACATTTATTTATCCATCCAGTATCATCTCACTTATAGTGAATAGTGGAGGAAAATGTTGCAAAGTTATGCAGAATAATAACCTAACTCATTGTCTGCCTTTCTGCTATGTTGTCTGCTGCTTAGGTAGTATAGTTGATCTCCATTCCCATAAATGATTATCCCTGGTATTACTCTGTAAGACCAAGAGTTAGAAACAGTTGGAAGCTGTAGGCCACACTTGATATTGCTTTCATTCATTTGTTCATTCATTCATTTTGTTGGGCCACCCCTTTAAGATAATGTGATCCTGGATGGCTAATCTCAGAGTCATCACTAATTCATCAATAAACAATATAAATATAAATATCTAAATATAATGTAAATAAAAAGTTAGTGGAAACTAATTACTAATAACTCCCTAAACAGGGGTTCATCTAGCCTGGTGGGGGGTATTTTTAAACCTTCAAAGACATTCCTAATCTCAGGGAGTAGGCTATTCAACAGGACAGGCTCTGTAACAAGATAAGCATGTTCCCCAGGCCTAATCAAATGGTATGCTTTAATAGAAGGAACAGGAAGCAAACCATCCTTGACAGATCTTGTAGTATAGGCAGATGTAATCAGAAAGAGAGAGCAAGACAGAGAGAGAGAGGGACAGAGAGAGGGAGAGAGAGATAGGGAGGCAGAGGGAGGGAGAGAGAGAAACCTTTATTATGTTAGGATTTGAATTATCATTTTCAAATGATTCCAACCTCAACATTTTGATTGTCCTATCAGTTTTCAGCCAGTGGTTTTGGAGACTTTAAAGAAAGGACTCGGGGCTGCATGGAGGACTGGGCAACAAATTGCTGAGCCCTGATATATAAGCACAACTAATTATGGCACACTGTATGCCATAGTTCACAAAAAGTATAGCACAAAAGCAAAAGATATTCTCTTATAAGTAAAACTTGTTTTTTTTAAATAAACTATACCTACACACTATATTGAACCCAGAAAAAAATGCTGATATTTTATTCTACAGAAGGAACTGTCATATTATAGATTACTTAGACGAGTGTATAAAAAGGACAAGTATAAAAAATGTTTGTCATTTGTCATATGCTGCTGTAAGATGATCATGTTCTCTATTTGTGTATTTAATTATTTACTCCTATGTGAATTGTTTCAGTATATTGGATTTTCATGCATCGATTTCTGACTTTTCAGTCCATTTCTCCAATTTCTCAAATGTAGACTCTAGGCCTCCAATGTATTGGAGTTTGTTCTGAGTGATATGTTACTCATGAATTTGATTAGCATGCTCTCCACTCCATCGTCCAAGCTGTTAATGAAAATATTGAACAATGTTGTTTCATCCAAAGAAAGCCCATGTGAGTCTATAAATCAGCTCTAGGCAACCTTACATGAAAGTCTTAATAATAAATATTACACTCATATAGTTTGCTTAAATAGTTAGAAAAATGTAATATTGTCCAATCCTAGACTTCTGTGATTTAATGGAATTTGAAAAAGTTTTAGTTAAATTTCATTTAATAAAGCCGGATCTTGAACCACAGCAAGAAAATATAGTTTATTTCTAAATTATATTTTCTGAATCTTTCTCCAACTTGCATTCTTCAAATGATTTAGAATTCATGGCAAACATGGCCATGCCAATTCTAGGATTGGCAATTCTTGCATGTTCTGGAGAATGCCTACTACACAAAGTTGAAGTCCACAAAACACTGCATGTTTTCTGTCAAAGTTTTGAATAATCCTCAAGATTTGACACAGTGGAAACAATAACTCAGCTGATACAAGCTAGACATTTTATCCTTTGTTGCATTTGAAGTTTCTAGAACTGTAGAGCAACAATAAACTTTCAAATTGTTTAAATCACAGCACCATCCAATATAGTGCAGTGGACAAGAACTCCTAACTGTTGAAAATCCATTTAAACCTCAGGAAGATCACCTGAACTAAACACATTACAAATTTACCTCAACATTTTATAAATCTATTTCCCTTGCCTCAGGCCTAGTAAACGTTTACCAGTCATTTTGATCAATTATCATCACATATATATGATTGGTTCCTGGAGGATTTTTCAATATTATTACCAGTCTGGTGATATGTATATATACTCATAAATATTCTTCCTATATAGGTATAGTCACTTAGGTACTACAATACTTAGGTCCTACCCTCAAAAATGACGCTATAGGGCACTGCAAACCAGAACAACTAGATGCAAGAACAGTTTTTTCCCGAACGCCATCACTCTGCTAAACAAATAATTCCCTCAACACTGTCAAACTATTTACTAAGTCTGTGTCACTATTACTATTAATCCTCCCATCCTTCATTTCACCCATCTCCTCCCACTTATGACTGTATGACCGTAACCTTGTTGCTTGTATCCTAACGATTTTTATTGACTGTTTCCTAGTATAATTTGATTGCTTTTTGTACCCTATGACTATTATTAAGTGTTGTACCTTATGATTCTTGACTCTTGATGAATATATCTTTTCTTTTATGTACACTGAGAGCATATGCACCAAGACAAATTCCTTGTGTGTCCAATTACACTAGCCAATAAAGAATTCTATTCTATTCTATTCAATAACCTTTCTAACCTTTTTCTTCCTGATATTGTACCATTGTTGCTTTAATACCAAAGTTCTGTTTTTCCTCCTTTACACTACAGATAAATAGATTTTATATCTTTGAGTCAAGAATTGAGTTAATCTGGTGATTATGTGGCCACATTAATGTTATGCTCTTTGCAACAGCATGAAAATGGTTCACATATGTCTGGAACAAACTGTAATGAGAAAAAAATGAGAAAGAAAATGTTTGGGTATCACAAAACAAACAACTTTTTGTATTTGCTTCCTAATGGCATAAACAAGTACCAAAGTCACAAGATTTGCATAGTAATGTTGTGATATATATCTCAATTATTTAATAAAGTTGTATACTACCTTTGCACAAATAAAAACAGCTGGAGCTTTTGACCAGACTGTTGTAGATGCTATCTTGACTTTTTTGACCATAATCTGTAGCCATCTCTGCCTGCCTTAATCACAAAGGCAAATCTATTAGGAATTAAAATACAGCCACATGCACATACAAACACATTCAAGACAATTGAAATGACAGAGCATAATAAGAGTAAAATAAACAATTCCCTCCTTTCCCATTCCCCTTTATGGATACTTATGAAGTAGTTAAAGTTACCTTCTTTCATAGTTTTCATAATTTCTTAATTTTTTTCATTTCCTATTTTAGTTTATAGTCCTGGCTTTTTAAGCAGCATAATTTACTTGATATTAAGACTGCTAACACATTGTAAAGGGGATAGTTGAATTATCAGTATTTTAAAGGCTATCCTTGTAAAATCCTGAACTATCAAAGTTAATATATTTTCTTGCAAGGCTCTAGAATCACTATTTGAGAAAGCTGCAATCATAAAATTTATATTTATATAAATGTATATTTTGAGTCATATAATTGTGATATATTTAGTATGTGATAAAATTTGGTATGGATTGCATAATAATTTTATGCCTAAAAATGGAAGAGAAGTACCATTTTCTTACTGAAACTTGCTTTTTCTGGTTAATTTAACCATGTTTTCATTATATCCATGATATATATCTACTTTGATAATTTAGCCTCACTAAATCAGCACAAATCAAGGACATAAAAAAAATTAGACTTAATGCTATGTCAAAAGTTACCTAGGAACTCTCAATAATTTTCTTGCTCAGTGAAAAATTTATTTCTAAAAATATAACCTCTAACAATGAACCATTTCCATTCATTTTTTGAAATTCCAAGCAGCCTAGTCATTATTTTGTGCCCTCTTACCTCATTTCCACCAATCCAATCATATTGCATAATAGAACAACTTTTTCTCGTGGACATTCCCCAGAAGCCCCAATAGTCATTACTGAATGGGCCATAGTTATTAACCTTTGCCATCATAGTGACTGATTTGATTGACCAAAAACTTTCACAGACCTAATAGCTGACTCATTCTTTTTTTAAATTAAATTTTATATTTGGCTGCAATTTAATTGAACCCCAATACTAATGGTAATATCAATATTAGTCATTGTTGGCATGTTTGAATTAGTATGGTATAGCATGTTTTTTTTATAAAGGTTTTATTTTTCCAAAAAGAACAAACATAACAAACAAACATAAAACACACAAATCCATATCAATTTCAAGTGTGTCGGTTGGTCAAAAATCACAGTGCCTTCCCCTCGTTATTCATACTCCGTATTACGAAAAGGAAAAACTATTATCATTATTATTAATCCTCTACCATATTATAATCTCTAGATTGTTTCAGCAGTTCTATCTATCTTTATATTCCATATGTATCCCATATATTACCAAACTTTTTTATCTAACCATTGATAAAACATGTTCCATATCTTATAAAACTGCTTTTCTTCTTGATCCCTAATTTCAAATGTTAGTCTACTCATTTCGTCACAGTCCAAAATCTTCTTAATCACTTCCTCCTGCATAGGTATCTTGTCATTTCTCCAATTTTTATCAAATACAATTCTAGCAGCTGTCAGTACATTAACAATCAATTATTTCAGTTCTTTGTTAAATGTCTCTGGTACAATTCCCAATAGGAATATCTCGGGTTTCAAGTCTATATGTTGTTGTGTCATTTTTTCTAACCACACGTGGATTTTAGTCCAGTATCTTTTAGCATCAGCGCAAGTCCACCACATGTGGTAGTAGGAGCTGGGTAACTGATGACATTTCCAACATTTATCTGATTTGTCCTTAAACATCCTTGCAATCCTTCTCGGGGATAGGTGCCACCTGTAAAACATCTTATACAAATTTTCTTTATATGCAGTTGACATTGTCATTTTATAATTCTGATCCCAAAGTGTTTGCCATCTCTCTAAATCTATGCCATAACCAAAATTTCCCCCCCAAGCAATCATTGTTTCCTTAACCTGTTCCTCTTCCATTCTAACTTCTAATAAATGACCATAGAGTTTTTTAATCACTTTTTCATTCGTACCCATCAAAATTTTATCTAGTTCAGTTTGCTTTTTATAAATACCTTCAGTCCTAACATCCTCATCATATCTGGATTGTATTTGCAAATATGAAAACCAATTCATTTTTATTCCTTGTTCTTGTAATGTTTGCATCGATTTGAGTTCACCCTTTTCATTTAAAGGTATAGCATGTTATAAGACCAATATTATGCCAATCTACTCATGCTATTTTATGAAACTGATGCCTCTGAACTCTAGAGTATGTCCGCAAACCACCATTTTTTTTAAAATTACATTTATATGCCGCCCTTCTCTGAAGACTCAATACATGCAATCTGTTGGTAAACTGAGGATACTGATACACTTAGGAGGTAACATTTTCTTTCTGTCTAGAGAACTATTGGGGGAAAATACAAAGGGTTTTTCTGTATGGCACTAATACAAGCATTGATTGTGACTATACTCCAAGCTTGAAGTTTCTCACAGAAGCAACAGAAAAAGTCAATATGTATATGGCTTTATTTACGCTGAAATACAATGTCCACAATGTCTTAATTACTTTTCCTTTCTAGGAAGCATGCCGGGGGGGGGAGGCAGGGAGGGAGAATGTGAGTTTTAAAGAGGTGTCTTGCAGCCTAGTTAAGACCCTTACTATGAGAATAAATTCATGGAACAGAGTAGACTTTCTTTCCAATAAGCACCAGATTGTATTTCAAGTGACTATGTGAATGTTGCTCTTATTTTTAAAATGTAATCTTAGTGCTGCATATGAAAGCCTAAACAATACAGCTTTCTCCAGACATGGCCCAACTATCTTTTCTTGGGACGTTAAATTCACAGTCACACATTCTCTGTATCAGTTCTTGATTTTAGAGATGTGCTACATTCCTCCAATATAAATTTGTTTCCAGTCAAAAGCTATTCAATACCACAGACAATACTGCTGCCCTTCAAAAAGACCTCGACTATGTATCAGAATGGTCAAACAAATGACAACTTCAAATCTCAACAAACAAATGCTCTGTCTTACATATTGGCAAAAAAAATCAGAAAATAAAATACAAGCTGAATAGTCAAGACCTTGTTGATGATCCAAACTCTGTCAAGGACCTTGGAGTACTCATCTCAAATGATCTAAGTGCTAGAGCCCACTGCAACTACATAGCCAAAAAGGCATTAAGAGTTGTTAACCTAATCCTATGTAGCTTTTTCTCTGGTAATATCACACTACTAACTAGGGCATGCAAAACATTTGCTAGACCAATACTCAAATACAGTTCATCAGTCTGGAACTCATACCATGTATCTGATATTAACACAGTTGAGAAAGTCCAGAAATACTTCACAAGAAGAGTTCTACACTCCTCTACTCGTTGCAGAATACCTTATTCCACTAGACTTGAAATTCTAGACCTAGATAACCTAGAACTACGCCGTCTTCAGTCTGATCTAAGTATAGTATATAAAATTATACGTTGCAATGTCCTACCAGTCAATGAATACTTCAGCTTCAACCATAACAATACAAGAGCACACAATAGATACAAACTTGAGGTTAACCGCACCAAACTTGATTGTAGGAAATACGACTTCAGCAACAGAGTGGTCAATGTCTGGAATACTCTACCTGACTCTGTGGTTTCTTCCCCAAACCCTAAAAACTTTAACCTTAGACTTTCTACTATTGACCTCATCCCTTTCCTAAGAGGTCTGTAGGGGGCATGCATAAGCGCACCAACGTGCCTACTGTCCCTGTCCTATTGTTTCTTTTATTGTTTCTTTGATTGCTTCTTTTATTTTTCTTATATGTATTCATTTCATGTATTCATAACTATGTTTACCCTTATACTTATTACCTTGTAAGCGATTGACAAATCAAATCAAATAAATAAATGAATATCTAAACCTAGTCTGCTGTACATGTTCCAGATGAATAGGCAAGCTTGTGAACTCCCAGGGAGCAAGGTGGATGACACATTGTACCAATTTATATTCTGAATGTTGAAACTGAGAATTATACATGGACTTAACTTATTTATTGCACTTACCTTAGTAGAATAAAGTGTGCTTATATGTCCTGAGGTTACTGTGGATATTTCTGTATTGATCTGCCGCTGCAAATCTCACTCATAACAGGAGTGTTAGTTTTTCTTTTTTCTTTTCCTGTGCTATTCATATATTGATCTTTTTTAATATGTTCATTTTTTTCAACAGGAAAGAGCACCATAGCATTCTTCTAATTTTCCAATTTATCTGAAGCAATATTTCCTTAATTTTTCCATTTCATTATTCAATGCACATTGACATCAGTAGTTCTTACACAATCCCATTCCCTTGATTTCCCACAATCATAAGTCATTTAACTTGTGTCCATTTTTAAGATTGACAAGTTTTTGGGGATGTGAGGTAAGAAAAACTTCTAATGTAGGATTAATATTGGATGAAGAGGGTGTCAATCTTACAAGGTAAACCAGACTATGAAATTAGTATCATACATGTTAGGATACTTTTAGTGTAACAGTTATAGTAACCGAATCTTGAAAGTATGAATGTTCACCCCCACTTCTTCAATTAATCTTCATGTAATTTAGGGAGGGGCTTGACTGATATGTTTTATCAAATTGGTTTCTTGGAATGGGCTTAAGTTCTGCTTATTTGATCATTGCCTTGGTAACAGCTTTTCTTCCTATCCTTCAACTCTAGTCACCATGCCCTCTACAGAGGGGCATTTCATTTCATTCCCCTCTGTTTACTTACTTAGTTTTACTTTTTTTCAAATGAACAGTCCAATTCAGTTATCCACCAAGTATCATATTCAAATATGCGAGGAAAAAGAATGCCCAGCCACCATACATAAAATTTAAAAGTTGCAACTGCATCATATCTAGAAAGCCCAGTTTGGTGAATAATGGATTTATACAATGTGTGTAAGTATACAATTGTATACAATTGTATATCATGTCAAAATTTATGTTATGAATCAGTAATTCAGAGCAGAACACTATAGCATGTTTATAGATTTTGGAAAAAGTTTAATAAACTTGGAGTATCAAATAATAGGAGGGACTACTTTAGGAAGAATTGGATTGCTTTTTCAATATTTTTTGTTGTTTTAATGAATAAAACAGATAGGTCAATTTTAAAATGGGCTTTCTGAAGAGAATTAAGTAGTTCTTTTGCGTTGAGCACCAAAAGTAATTTTCTAGATATTGATCTCCTTCACATGGATTCTTTTGGGGATTATTGCCCTTCTCTATTTGTTTGCTCATTGCTTAATCATCTTTGCTCAATGGGGCCTCCTCAAGTACTGATATTTGGATTTTATTCAATGAATAAGAAGATTGAACCTTAGAACTGATCTCAAATGATCAGTTATAAACATGCACTTCTTTCTAGTCTCAGTTCCTTAGCTATAAAATAGAATATAACTACTGTTAATATTAATGCAAGAAATGTCACTCTATGCACACTTGAATATTACTATGTACAGCATGTGCATGGCTGATTAATTGATATATTTATGTGCCATCAAATCATTATACATTCTTAGTGATCACATCCACTAGATAGATCCCCCCACGGGTGGGATTCAGTTTTTTTAACAACCATTTCTGTGGCCATGGCTTAGTTGGTGGGTGTGGCTTGGTGGTCATCTGACTTGGTGGCCATGGTCAACTCAACATCATTCATGTCAAGGGACACTTCTCCTCGCCTGGCCTCTCATAACAGTGGGGATGCTGCAATGGTCATAAGTGTGAAAAATGGTCATCTTACTTTTTTCAGTGCCATTGTAACTTTGAATGGTCACTAAATGAACTGTTTATAAGTCAAGGATTACCTGTACAAAAATATAAAAAGCTTCTTTGCTTGCAAAAAGTGCCCTAAATACCAATCATTAGATTAAAAATACCTGCAAGCTGGAGTTACAAATCAGTCAGGGTGTCAGAGCACCTTGAAGAATGAAAATATTTAAAATTCAGTGACAACTATGAAGCAGTCAACTCTTGCTCATAAAGTGAAACCCTTTAGCAGAGAGGTCATTTAAGCTGTCCAGAAAAAGCACACCTAGGAAAAGCAATCCTTAAATCCATTTGCACCACTTAAAAATACCAGCTGGTCTCACTCACCTCACAAGATATCCTAAAGAAATCATCCAGATTTAAGGAAAGGTCACATGTCCCCCAGAAAGGCAGTAAAAAAGTCAGTGCCAAGCTTGCATCCTGCCTCTTGGAAGTATACCCAAGTGGACAGTGACAGATAGTACTAAAGCAGTGAAGGAAGATCCCCTCCCCAGATAGAAAAAGAAACCATGAGGCAAGAAAAATTTCAAACACAATACAAATAATTAAATCACAACAGTAGCTGTTGCTTGTTGAAGCCGAATAGGGAAAATTATCCCACCAATAAACACAGGATTAAATGTCACCAAGTACAGAATTAACCGTCACCAAAAAACAGTTTTAGACCAAAACTAACAAAGGGTATGTAAACTCATGTTTGAATGTTAATCTTTCTAGCTAGTCAAGAAGCCTTGCTGAATGTCACTCATTTTGGTTCCCTGTCACTAAAAGCTTTGCTTCATTATTCAATTATTTCTTCAAAGTGCTGATTGCCCAGGGAAGTATTTCCTCCCAACAGCAGCGTAAAAATCTTAAAACAAACCTTCCCTTTTAAGAAAGCCAAGCTCCCAAAGCTCTGGAGACAGTAAATCTAGGCTGTCTGCCAAGAATGTAATAAGGGTGGAAAAAAACAAAAAGAGATTGCTTCTAACTACCAGTTCTCCAAACTGCTTAGAAAGTTAACAAGGGGTTCTATAGAACTGGATAGAACCAATAGAATCCCATATCCCCCCTGGATATTCCCCCCAGGACTCTATCCCCAACCTGATTCTTCAGAGCTTCCAATGTCAATACAGTTGTGTCCATCCAACTTGTTTGTTGGTCATTTTCTTATTCTCTTCTACCTTTTCCAGCATTATAAACTTATAGGCCCAAAATATGCTAATTTGATCCTGGTCAGATCTGTGTGCCCTAATTGAGATCTTCGGATTTTTTTGTTTGAAATATAATTGTTTGTTTTCTTAGGTTTCTATATTATCAGTAGTCTTCTATAATACCAAAATTCAAAACTATCAGTACTGTTTTCATTCTTCTTCTTCTTTTTCAAATTCCAACTTTTGCTACCATAGTGGGGCTCAAAGAAAACCATTGCCTGAGTGATTCCTTTTGTAGAGACAAACCTAGCATTAATTATCTTTTCCATGGACTTTTTTTGCTATTCTACCAAGTGCTAGTCTGTGATTTATTTCTTGACTGCGGGTTTCTTTATTGTTGATAGGTGATCCTAACTTTGCATCATTTCAATATCATCATTACCAACTTTAGAAATGGTTGCTGTACCTGTTCTTATAGTTTGCTCTTCTTTATATTTAATTTTAATCCTTTTTTCACTGTGCTCCTTAATTTTCATGTTTTTAAAATAATTCAGCTCCTGCAGTGTTTCTAGTTGTATATTGTTTTACTTTGTGCCTATTTACTTTAGAACTATTATATTATGGAAGAAAATAACAATACTTCTAGTAGGCTGGATCAGTATTCTGCCCACTACTGAAAGAAGATACTCATGGGGAAGAAAAGTCTGTAGTGAAGTTTATTTTTTGAACATATTAAAAATAATCATTCTTTTGCTTCATCCATTAGTGAATGACTGTTTTTATTAAGGTTGGAGTTTTTCAAGGAGTACCATCCCCTTTCCCCATTTGATAAGATAACTGAAGATGTCCATTTCTTTGGCACAAGATTTTAAAATAAATAGGAAAAGAGGGAGAAGGAAAATTTAATTGTTCAATTTGGACTACTTAGCATTCATTTGGGGCTCCTCTATAATGAAATATATTTCTCCATGTTGCACTTTATCGTTTCACAGATGTCATCTTTATCTTATATGATTGGTTTTTCTGAGTCAGTTTAATTTCCTGCAACTGTGTTTTCAATGCAGTTATTTATGTGACTCCATACCTTTTTTTCCTAATAGTCCCTGTTTCCAATTGGCCATATTACTTCTGTATAGAACATATGAGTTCTTATTGAGATTCACTAAGTGGCTAAATCCTCTTTACTTTTACTCCTTGGCTTGGAAGTTTACTTTGAAGCAGAGGCAGTATTTCCAATGGTCTGCTAAAATAACTTTTCTTCCTGAGGACTTCCATGGATAGTTTAGAATGTCTATATCATTGCTTCTACTTTCTGTTCCATCTCCTAGAAAATAAATTTTGCAGCCCACAGATATGAACAGGCAAAATATATAGTTTAACAATAGAGAACAATTGCCAACGAAATTTAACACCCATTTCACTGGAATACATATTTAAGTCCTTTTAAACTCAATATCATGTTATTGGTACATTTCATTTTTATACATTACATATAAAGAATGTGAAATATAAGATATGTTGATAACATGGTATTTAACACTTCAACACAAAGAAGAAATTGTGTTTCAGATTCCGATTACTGGCTTTCTTCTCCTGTGTCTGTAACCCATAACCTCTCCTTTAGACTCATGTGGTAAAGCTTGCATAGAATCACTCTGAAATACAGTATTAGAAATCATAGAGTGGATAGATAAAAATAATGCTATTTTATTTAACAATGGACAGGATTATAAATATTAAAAGGTACAAGTCTTCCTTTTTCAGTCCATCACAATGTTAAACTGAAGGGTACATTGCAGCATATACTTCTATGGAATGTCATTTCTGTAGAAGTAATTATATTCAGAACAGTAATATAGCCTGACAATCAATGTTGTTGGAGTTGAAGGTAATGAACAAGAAAACATATAGATGTGCCTTCTTTAAATCAAACAAAGAGCTGAGTTCAAAATGATAAAGCTATACCTCCTAAAAGTAGATAAGGCCTAATAATGTATTTATTAGATTTTGGAACTATTTCAGCCTAGAGGCGTTATTCTTTAATTATTAAGGCTGACAGGTACATCTTAAAAGGATCTGAAAGCTTAGCATTAAACTGAGTTAAATATGTTAAGAAATTTTATTTTGGTACAGATTAGATTTATTGACAAACATAGGTTATCAAAAACCATTGTCACTTCCAATTAAAACTAGAGCTGGACTGATTTTTTTTCTCAGTAACTTACAGCATTGGCAACAGCTAACAAACCCCCTATAGAGATGTATCCATTAACATGTAAATGATCTCTGTTTTGACCAACGCATTTTCCGAAGCAGAGTCTATGGTACATCTGTGCAGATTTCAAAGGAGCTTTTGAAAGAGATTTCTGAAAGGAGAGGAGAGGAGGAAGAGAAAGTAGGAGAATCAGTCTGTTTACATCCCTAATCACAAAGAATTAGAATGTATAAGCAGAACCAATTATTGATTCAGAAATAAAAAGGAAGTGGATTTGGAATCTAAAAATATTCAGAACAGAAGGCCTCAGGTTTCAGATTTACATCTGTGTTTCCAGAAGAGATTTGTAGTATTTTCATATTGTTCCCAAGTCATACTTGTTGATACAACAAATGTTCTCATTGCTGTTATTTGATATAACAATGATTGGATGACTCTAGTAGACACAGTTAAATGATAAAAAAGTGTGTTAGTGTTCTAAGAAATAAAATTGAGACCATATTTTTCCTGACTATACTGTGCAACCATGTATAGTAAATCTCTATTAAATTAGTTGATTGAGGTGCATAACTAAAGCTACAATTTCATCTGTTTATGAATTCTATTTAAATGCAAAAGTGTCTTTGGGCTACTCATTTTTCTCAGTCCCAGCATTAGCCCCAAGAGGTAGATCAGTCCAGGAAATCAGCTCCACAAGAAATTACTTTATTGTGACTTGTTATAATAACAGAATCAACCTAGTCTGATTGGGCTGAACATTTCCACTGTTCTTGTATTCCAGGTAATCATGTAGGCATATGCTTGAATTACTTCCAAATGTTATTTCACTCCTCTAGACCTAAAAAGTACCTTTTTGCCTAGGTAATGGTTCTTGATATTTTTTCATTAAGATCATCAACAACCAAACACAGGATTTATATTGTGAAGAACATTATTTTTCAATCTGTCATTATAGCTTCTCCTTCCAACCCTGCCATTCACACCAGTGTTATTCAGTGCATATTCTTATGCAGAAATGGTGAAAACTGAAAAAGGTCCATAAACTTTTAAGCATCACTGTATATGTTATTTAATTTTATAGCTTAAATTAGTATATTGTCCTCAGGTGTCCTGGATAACACTGTGCTATCATCAATAAAGTAAATTTTAGCTGCTAATCTGGTCAGTTTCCATACATGTCATGGGAACGTGATTCTGACTCCTGTATTTCCTACAGGATCCACAGAAAATTCTTTGTGATATTAATAGGTTATGCAAACAGCTTATTTAATCTGCATGGCTTAAGAATTTAGACAATTTTATACAAATATGATGTATTCCCACATTTCTGAATATAGTTACATATGGTTATAAATTATAATATATATGGTTCTCAAGTAGTATTCTGAGAAAGGGCTTCTGCTAAACATTACAAGCCAGTGTTACAAACTAAATGAAGAAAAATAACTGACCTATATCTCCAATCTTCATCGAATGAATTCAATCAGCACAGCTATTCCTAATACGGAGATAACTTTTGTACTTGCCTTCTGATAAAAGAATAAAGACGCTTTTAAAGAAAAGAAAAACCCAACAAGCACAGCTCAGCTAACACACAGCTAACTAACCAGCTCAGATTTTGATTTAAAAAAAAGACAATCAGATCTTATTCATGCTTTAAAAAATCACTGGTTTTACAAAATCATAATAAAACTTAACCAACTCCCATACCATTATGTTTATTCATTTATTACTTATTTGTCAAATTTCTTCGATACCCATTACACTTGCATGACTCTGGGTGGTTTACAAATAAAACAGTAAAATTATATAAGAGCCATAGATTAAAAAAAACAACAAGTTGAAAACCCAATTAAAGCAAAGTTAAAAAGAATGACTGCAGAGTTAAAAGGAAAAGATCAGCCCACCAACCATCCCTTGGGTTAAATGGCACTCTTAGACTGTCAAGCCTGTTGCAGCACCTGGTTTTAACACCTTTCCAGAAGGGTAGGAGAGTGGGCATCTGCCCACCGTCTGGGGGCAAGCAGTTCCATAGGGTAGTAGCGAGAGCAGAGAAGGTTCTCTTCATTGACCCCACCAGTCAAAATTCCTTAACTGAAGGGATCCATAGCATGCCTTCCCTACTTGCCCAAATGAAAAAGAAATTAGACAAGATGGATCCTCAGATAACCTGGTACCATACTATTCATGGGAGACTGTTCTTCCTTCACATGCAAAGCTACTATTGGAGAATGATTCAAAAAGTAGAAATTCTAAGTACAGAACACATTACAATATAACTGTAGCACATATACTGGAGGTAATATGCATGTTTGGAAATAAATTCCTAGGGTCATCATTGGAGATTAAGGCTTATAACTTATAGATTCTTATTTATTATTATATTAGTTAGATGCTGATAACTAATGAAGTTATAAAGAACGAAGTGGCAGACATTGGTCCTTTGCATCAGCTGACTTGAATGCCTGAAGTGCATTTATCCAAAAGTGCCCTGGGTGAATCAGACCAAAGTCAAATTATCCAGCTTGATGGTTCAAGTCAGGTGTATATGAAGAAAATAGTTTTCTCCTGTGGCCACCTCCAGCAACATTGCCTTAGGATCTGGCCTTTCCATTGTAACTGGCTTTCATTAAGGCATGAATGGCAATAGGAAACTGTTTGCTGCCATCTATTTTTAACTGGAAAAGTTTATTATGTTTACATAATGGTTTAAAGTTTAAACTATGTACAGCACACCTTATATTTGTACAAAACACCTGTGTAAAATCAGTTTTAGATTAGGAAACAGCATCTTATGTTAATATATTTAGGGATATATTAGGAGAAATAAGCAAAAATTATGGGTAGGTATGCATGTTGCATTTAAGCTTGAATATAAAATAATATATGTTGGCAAAAGAAGAACTTAGAAGCTACATGACAAAACTGTGATTTGTTTTGGTTTTTATCTAATTGTAACAAAAAAGGTTTATCCTTAATTCTCTAATTGAAAATATTAGTTATTGTTTTATAAAAGTGTATTTCCTACTTTTATATTATTTAGGCTAATTGCTCTGCCATATCTTATTGTGGTAAATTCCAAAGTTCAGGTTCAATACAGTCCTTTATCTCCTGCTTCTATTAGTTATGAAATTATCTAATATATCTTGCTTAGCTATTTTTCCCTAAAACTAGTGAAAATATTTTATCCTTGTTTGAATGTGCTTAAGTCTGTGATCCTCTTGGCTGATCTTAGTTGAACTTTAATGCATTTTCCCCATCTGTATGGAAAATAATAAGATTGATAATAAAAGGAAAGCCAACAGAGAAGCAGTTAAGTGTGCAGCAATTCTCAAATTCATTTTTCAATACATTGGAACTTTGAAATGCACTTGAAATATATCATAAAGATCTATGGAAACAAAAATTAGGGCAAATATGGGAGTGAGAATTTTTAACAGTGCCTAATGATATATTTTAGAGAAAGATCAAATAAAAATATTTAAGTAATTTCACAGTATGTTAGGATGAATTAATAAATTCATTTATAAAGGAGGCCTTCTTCTTGTTCCACAAAGGGTCTAAGGAGAACACATGGCATTTACTCTAAGGATGGCTCATTCACTGGTCTTAATTTTTTTTTCATTTGGGCTCCTGCCTCCAGGATCTGAAACCTTTATAGGTTTAAAAAGTGCTCAAAGTAACTCAGTAATGGATTTTTACGAAAAATGGAGTGTCAATATGAGGAAATAAAAGTGATTTATTCTATGCTCAATTTAACCTTGGAACTAATGAGTAGCAGACAAAAACTTATAAACAAGAAACCTAGAATGTGTGTAAATGGAGGAATTGTGCAGGCAAGGTCTCCAAGATCTATAGAGCAAGCTACCAGCAGAAGATATTCCAATTGAAATGCTGCAGAAATGTTCATGATGCACACTTAGAGGCCTCTACATTGCTAAGGCATTAATAGTATTTGTTGCTGCAGAAAGGTGGGGAAAGCATGCAGAGAAGTACAATTCAGGTATCAACAAAAACAACTGAACGATCTTTAGAAGGAAGTAATTAGGAAAGAGACTGTAGTTAAAAATGAGATTTGTTTCAGACTGGGATTTTGTTTTAAGAGACATGGTCATACGAAACATATATAAAGGACTTGGTGTACTCCTATTTCAATCTCATGTGATTGGATGTTAATGTTCCCAGATCAAAGTGTATCATTGCTGAAGAGTTAAAAACTTGAAGATCAGTGACCTATTTTTAGTCTTGATTGTTATAAGTTATGGTCTTGTTTTACAAATTCTTCTTCCTTTTTTCCTTATTTTTTTCCAGACTGTCTAGATCATGGCTGTCAAACTCCCAGCCTGCGGCCACACATTGGCCACTCCCAAGCCTGGTTTAGCAAAGAGGAAAAAAGTCCCGATATGTCATGTGATGCTGTGGTGATGACATGCATTTGACACCCTAGTTTAGATTGTAAGATTTATTCTCATCATCCAGGGAGTTTATCTGGATTAAAACATGTAACCTTTTATTTTTACTAGTGCAAATTCTGATGCACTGGCTGACATACATTATCTGTCTTGTAATGGAGTTCTGTTAAAAAGAAGACTTGAAAATGAGCTGTAACAATTTTGTTATAAATTCATACAGAAGTTAGAAGGAAATGGTTCTTCTGCATATGTCAGACTTGATGATTATGTGATTTCTTAAGGAATATTTTAAACAAAATGCTTTTTGCTTTTACTGTGTTCTCTCAGCCAGCCCAGCACAAAAGAGAGTCCTTTCAAATGCAGATCCATTTTCAAATATCACTTTAACAAGAAATCCTTTAAATCTGATGATCAAAACTTACATTCCATTTTTGCATAAAACATTTGAGAATGGAATTACTACAAAGAGTCGAATGGTATTGGACATGTGTTCAGAGCATTATTGCTGCAATTTATGCCTGCTGAAAGCATTCCAGTAATATCCCAGTCCTTTCTGCAATGTGTTTACCATGTTCCTGTAATTTCATCTGCTTTTGCAGTCTTCTTTTATTAAAAGGCTTAGAAATTGACTAGGGAAAGCAGGAGTGGTAGCAACTGCTTTGAATATTTGCATAAATATATTTCATATCACAGAAACAGTATTTATTTAATCTAAAGTGAGAGATACAAATTTTAGATTTCTGTGTAGCCCATAAAGTTTTTCTTTAAAATGCCCAGATTCATTGTCAAACCATTGTTACCCAATTTTTGAAAAGATGACATATTTCCAGCTGCTTTGGTAGGAAATACAGAAAAGTTGTGTTGTACAACAACATATTTTATTATGTAACCATATTTTATTACTAGTCAATGAAGCTGTCTTGTCAATATTAAAATAAAATGAACTTTTACTCTCAAGTGAATTTTTACTCTTCAATATGTCTGCAGTATGCTCAAACCTAGATCATTTATGATCCTTGACTAGCTTTGTTCCTAAAATACTTTATATGCTATATGCTCTCTCATGATATACATCCTTCTGAAAATACAATATTTGAATGGTCTTTGATGCATAAACTGTATGTTTCCATAAACTACAAAATTCTCAAGGATACTAATGCTTTTTCCATTCAAAGTGGAATTCACAGTAGGGCAAACTGTTAAACCAGTAGTCAGCTGGATTGGCATTCACACTTTTCAAAGTCTAAAATACTTTGCTTTATAAATGTTCTTTTTTTGGATCCAAAGATGCCCAGATTCCTATGTAAAAAGAATAATTTTGGGAAAGCACATACACTATGAAAATCTATATGCTTTCCTGAAATTATTCTTTTTCAAAAATCAAATATATGTCTATGCTCACCTTCAATGTTTGTTAACCTATATAAGAGCATTCTGTGGTGCTCTTTGCTCTTAACAGCAGAAAATCAATGACTCAATGTATCTTGATCAAATTAATAAAATGATTAATGGATTCTTTTCATTTTTTGGTGTATTTTAGATGATGTTTTCCACTAAAACAATGAAATAAGATAAAATACCTTCTTCCAATCTTGAAACAACATGAAAGAAATCCATGGATGCCATCCCATAAAAGTACTCCTGCTTATCCATGTGCTGATTGCTTTTTATAAGTTCTTGAATATGGAATAAGAACTAGAACATCTGAAATTTTTCATTTCTGGGTTGTGGAACATAGGCATATGTTTATTTGTTTATGTATTTTACAGTTTCTATAGCCTACCCATCTCAAAAAACCTGAAAAGGTTACATGAAAACAATAGAAGCACAAATTTTTAAAAAATCAAAATTATAAAAAGCTATGAGGGAAGGACCTTTGTGGACTTTGGGTGTAAAGAATGTCAAAGTATAGGAACTATTACAGAGGACACCTGAGTTCTTGTTCATGTCCCTCCATTTGAAATAGAAAATAGGCTCTTAACAACCTTTCTTACAGATTAGCCATAAATATTTGAGCCCAGTGAAAAAAACTTCAAGGACTGTAAGTGGAAGAAGAAATGGGGATAATTTCTGATCTGCTTGTGATCCATTGTATGATTTCCTTCAGTTATCATACAATTTATGGAATAAATTATAGACTAATAGATGACATAAACTTCTATAGATGTATGTCATCTCAGTAGCCATTTTGCTAGCATTAAATTATATACCATATGCAAAAATTGCAGCAACATCTATTCCTCCCTTCTCCTTATTTTTCTGCTTCTCAGCTGCTCAAGAAAAGTTCCATCTTAAATTATTTTTTGTTTGTTTGTTTGTTTTCTGAGAAGTGCTTAAAAAGTTTTTGTATCCTGGTGCTTAACAGCTATATTGGATTGTAACTTCCCTACTACCCACTGAACTTAAGAGTTGAACTCTACACATCTGGAGAACATTTGGTTGGAGAGGCTTGCTTAAGCTCCCGTGTATTCCTTTGGATAAGCTTGGTTCAGTGAACACAGTTTGGTTTCATTTTCTCTGCTTTCAAAGCAGAATACTTTGCCAGGAAGCTTTGCAAATGCAAACCCCACAGAGGAAAACTGAGAAATCTAATAAACTCTTTGTTCCCCAAAAATTAACAACAGTAGAAAAAGTAGTCAGTGTAGAGTTTCACAGATGAAAACATCTGAAAAAATTGCTTTCTGTTTAATTATGAGTAGTTATCTAAGAAAAGGTTTGAAAAACTAGTTAGAGTCTTGACTGAATAATCAGGATTTCCAAAAGTAGGTTTTTTTGGGAAGGAGGATTGGCTGATTTGTGTGTGTGTGTGTATGCACATTTGCAATTTATTCTTTCTGTAACTGCAAAGGAGAAAAATGTATGGACCATACTATAGTTTTATCTCTTCAAAAGAACATGTTATACCTAGGTTTTGGTGTTTTCCCTACTTTTGATATTATGCTACCAACTTCTCTACAATGAAACTAATAACATAGAATGAAATGCAAATAAGTACCAAGCCAGAATGAATATAAGAGATGGGCTTTTAGGGAAGTAATATAAGTCTAGCACCCTGGTGACATTACTTCAAATGCTTCTGTGTGTGATGTGTCTCCTTTTGGGAATGATATTGGACAGATGCTCACTGGAATCTCTCAGTCTCTCCTGAGCACTTTCCTCATTGTGGTTAATATTTTTAAGCCCTAGGGAATAAAGACCTTATTAGGTTTCTCAGCATTCCTCTGTTGGGTTTGCTTTTGAGTGTTTCATTGGGCCATGCTGCCTATCAGCATGTGTTCAGAGAATCCCAGCATTGCACAACCATGACTTCTGCGGTTGGAATGTTCCGTGTAAAGAATTGATAAAACCTGTCATTATCAGACACCAGGAGGGCTCTATTAGACCCTTTATGCAGATGGTTTCAAGAAATTAGATGTTCTGTGGGATGCTGGAATTAATGACAATGGCATGTTGATGTCTGAGTTGTTCTAATGTAACAAATACAACCTTTTTGTTCTTATCTGATTATACCCAAGATAGAATGGAGAAGATCACACCCAATGTGGAAGATCACATCCAATAGTATCTGTCATGTGGAGTGTCACTGTAATAAGAATGTCAGTTTTGGATCATCATTGTTTGATGTACTTGTAAAGCAGAGTATATTGGTTCAGAATCATCATTTACTATAAGCCTTAAACTGTACATGTAATCTAAATATGGATTTACAAATGAAATCCATTGAAATCTATATAATTTATAGCCAGGCAAATTTACTTAAGAGTATAACTTAAAACATTTTGAATAAAATTACTTAAAGCTTAAAATGTCGTGTTGACAGCCAAAGATCCAAATCATAGCTGATGAAAATGACATTTGTATTGCTAGATATTTTTAAAAAAGAATTTATTCACTATATGCTAGTTTTCAGAGATATGCAACCTAGAATTACGCTATATCCTATTTCACAGTTACCAGCTAATAAGCCATTTATGTTGTCAATGTTTATGGGGAATTCAAAAAAGTACTTTGAAAAATGTCTCATATTTTTCCTGTCCATTTTCATTTAATAGAAAATATACAACTTTTCCCCCCTTTTCAAATAAAATTATAATGAAATGTACATGCATGAGATGAAGGTTTTTTTAAAAAACATTACCTCAGTTAGAAGATGGTCAAAGAGTTTATGGTCATATCCTGTCTTTCATGACTATGTCACTTGTCCAGTGGATTAGAACTCCCCTGCTCTCTTTTTCTTAAAACAAAGGGAAGTCATCAGGAAGATCCAAAATTAGGAGAAGCCAAGGAAGCCGCATTGTGATGGAAATTAGTTCCATAAAAAGAAGCAAAACCAGCATCCCCACCCCAGACTCTCTCAACAATAACAGAAATCTCAAAAGCACCATAAAAATAATTCAGAAGTACTATGAATCATTTGCAGTAGTAAAAAAAGAACATCTTTTGAGCAATTGGGAAACAGATTTCATCACGGTATTAGATGAATACATTCTGGAAAGTTATCTATCATAGCATAATTGCATTCTATCCAAAGTAATTTCCTATTGCAAAATAGTCAAGATGAAATTGTCCTAGAAAAAAAGTTGAAGCTGAGCAAAATGTCCTTCTGTTAAGAGTGATGGCATGCTGTATCCTCTGGACTCAGCAATTTCACCTTAAGGATAATCCTTTCTCTATATATCACCATGGCATCATTCTATTGATTATAACCATGTCATCTCTTATGGCTGAGATCAACTATGTGGTTATTTACAGGAAGTTACAGGGATCCATTTTTCTTTTCACAAAATTAAAGCATGTCAGAAATATAGTGGAAGTAGCTTTTCAATGAACAAGTAAAACACATACCAAAAACATCTTTTCAGTCCAAATATGAAACAGAAAAGTACAATTTCTACCCAGAAAATGTAACTTTTAGTTTACTTTCAGGCTAACGTACCAAAATTGCATTGATATATTAGATGGCAAACACTGGCAGGATGATTGATGGTTGAAAGTGATTTTTACCCAAAGATATGGGCATCTGCAGCAATCTGCAGATGACAAAGCACGTTGTAGCAGGACAATAAAAGCTCTTCCCCTTATTCACTTATTTTATTTAGGTATCACCTGACACTAGACTAATTCTGCACAAGTCATAGTATAGAAACACAATGAGAAAAAAACTAAATAGAAAACTGGAAACAAGGCACAAATCCAGCCAACAACATAGAACATGAACTGCACCATATATCTAGCAAGGAAATCTAGCCACCCTAATGCAGAAACTAGGATAAATTTGTTACCAATACAAAAAGAACAGGATTTGCATGATGAAGTATGTATTAAAATATTCTCCCTTGCCTTCCACTTTGGTGCCCATGTTATAAGAAAACAAGAATAGCTTGAATATATTGCTAAGTCTTGTTTAATGTACTATTCTCCTCCCAACCAAAGGGCATGAAACAGGTTAACCACATGGTAAAAAGTTTAGGGCAGCACATATATTTTGAATGAATATTTTGAATGAATGTGAAAATCTTGGAGCCATTTTTTGAGCTGATCTTTCTAGACGTGATGATGTCCAGTAGAGGAAATGGCCCTCTCCTGGGATGAAAATGAAGTAAAAATGAAGGAAGCTGTAGATTGCCAGACCAATGATGGAAAAACAAAGACAGAATATTTATCAAAGCTCCTTTTGGATATTAAGAGCATTATACTCCACTACCCAACAAAATAAATAACCAACATTCTATTTTCTTCTGAAATATCTAAAGCCCAAATTATATTTTGTGCAATGGAATATATATGCTTTGAAAAAATGCTTTAGAACTTGTTCAGTGGGGGTGAATTCAGCCTATGAGGGGGCCAAGGTCACCTCAGGGTATTATGGCTGAGCCAGAATTGAGAGATATGCTCTGCAAGACTTTGGGCTCCTCCACAGCACCTCCATAGCTATTGTGCTATCAATCTTTTTGCCCAGCTACTTAGCAAATGACTCTGAAAAATGTCATTGGAAATGATCCATGCAACATTTTCTCATCTACAGTGATTAGGAAATAGTTCCCAATTATTCCTGTGGAGGATGAACATGCCTGGCAAAAACCATTTTAATAGAGCGCTAATGTGGATTCTTTGGTCATTATTCTTTCCTTTACATTTCATTGTAGAAATAACGCTGAAAATTTCCTATAAAGGGACAATATGATTTCACACCCAGACCCATATTGTTTTCCTGTAAATCAGACCCATAATACATAGTTATCTCCCTTACTTTGATGCTGGAAGTATTGATATATTAGGGATGTAAGGTGCTTACAGATACTATTAAAGCTGCTTAAATTCTCTATGCAGATTTTGTCCTAGGTAAGCATTTAAAACAACAACACGTATTTACGTGTAGCCCTACTGGTAGTATTGAGAATAGCCTAATCAGAATTGTCACTAAGCCCCATTTTCTTTTCCTTCTTCATTTTTTAAAAATATTAATTTGTAAGCATTATACTAATGCTTAAAATCAAGTAGTTCAGCTATTGCTATGCAAAATTATAATTTTTTCTTAGGCATACATTTTATTATAGGAATGCAGTTTCATAAGGCAGACTAGACTTTATTGTTGACTATTCTCCATAAGACATTTGTAGAGTACGCAAGGACCTCTGCAGCTTTAGCTTCTTTCAAATGGAGCAGATAATGATAGAAGAAAGTTGTTTAAGAGGATTCAAAGTTACTCAGCGTACTTTTTAAATGGGAATGCTAAATATTTGTGTTCAATGAATGTAAGTGTACTTCAAAAAAATTATTTAAGGAAGCTGAGGCACATGGGCGTACACCCATGTATATTCCTTCCTCTTCCTTTTTTCCCCACAAGAACACCTCAGTGAGGTAGTTTGGGCTGAGAGAGAATGACTGGCTCAAAGTCACTTAACCTTTTTTCAGGTCTAAGGCAGAACTAGAACTCATGGCTTCCCAGTTTCTAGCCTGACGCCTTAATCAGTAGACTAAACTGGATCACTACCTTTTAATTTGAGCATTGATATGTAGGGGGCATGATGGTTCAGCAGTTAGAAAGCTGAAGCCCAGGTTCGAGACCCAGTACGGCGCAATGGAGTGAGCTCCCATTATTTGCCCCAGCTTCTGCCCACCTAGAAGTTTGAAAGCATACCAATACAAGGAGATAAATAGGTACCACTTTGGTGGGAAGCATTCCATGTGCCTTGCCATATAGCCATGCTGGTCACATGACCATGGAAATGTCTTCAGACAACACTGTCTCCCTTGGCTAAGAAATGGAGATCAGCACCACCCCCTAGAATTGGAAATGTCTAGACAGGGGAAACTTTTATCTTTATTATAACACCAAGTACTTTTGAATGTATCTTCTGAACATTTACTAACAGCAAAACTGCAAGTATTAGAATGCATACCTATGTAACTATTTTCCAGCTTTCATTTTCATTATAATGATAAAGAAGTATGCAATTCATATGATAGACCAGTTTAGTGTGATCAGAAATTTATTTTTTTTCAGATAACACTTAGTTCTCTTGTAAATCAACCCATACATTCTATGCCATCATTGAGACTCTTAAAATGGCTTAAGTGATGGAATTTGGTTTGGTGCTAATGTATGGTATGTTTCCAACTTACAACAATCCTATAAAGAAAGAAATATTGTAACTAATTCAAAATCATCTAATGAGCTTTGTGGTTGAATAGGACTGAATGATTTTCCTTTCATTGGCCAATCACTGCAGATCCACAGCATCAGATTAGCCATTCTAAGAGTCTCTATGATGACACAATTTGTGGGATTAATATATGCACATGTGACTCCTATCCACAAAATGAATACATTTTTAAGTACACTTGCATTCATTTAACACAAATATTTAGCATTCCCATTTGAAATGTACACCGAATAATCTGGAAAAAGCTCTGGTTTTTAAAGATGGAGTTTTAAGAAAACATTTGGAAGATGGAAAGATGGTACAGGAACTGTTAACAGAAAAGTTATTAATAAAGAACATACCTTGCATATAGAAGGGTCTATGTGCAAACCACAGTATCTGGTGCTTAGACAAGGAAACACTCTAGCTAAAATTCTGGCAAGGAATTATTACTTAGCACCAGAATTACTGAGTTAGCTAGAACTGAATTTATGATTCAGTTTTAAGATGAGCTTTTCAAGAGTTTTTTGTTTTTGAAGAAAGTACTTAATTATCACTTGCCATCTCTCAATTCATACTGGAAAATATTGCTCATATTATCTTAAACAAATTGATTATTATTATTTTTGTTCAATTGAAAAAGAGGAAAAAAAATCATAAGAGTAAGTTGACCAAATCATGTTGGGTGAAATTTTGCAGATAGCCCAGGTCCAGGAACAACACAGGTCTTTCTCTCTTACCTATTCTTCCCTGAAAATGCTCTATAGAACATTTTCTATAATGGGCAATCTAATTTAGGAGACACACAAATGTTGGGAACATGTACCTTCATCTTAAAACAACTGCAGGTTATAAAATATAAAAGAAGCAGAAAGGGCTGGTTTAAGTGAATGCGTCTTATGATTCTTTTTTTTTCCTGAGTACAAAACTGAACATTGTTTTGTTCGTGCCAAATGACAATTCCCACTAAACTCCTTGCCTTTTTGATTTTGTATTCTCAAATATGTTTTTGTCATGCCCCTGGTGAAGACTGACTCTGAGGAAGAAGAGGAACAGGGAGTGGAAGTGTGGCTCCAGAGGTTGTGGAGGAGGCTGGGGAAGGGCAGAGGCTGGCTGGGCAGTCAGAGGAGGACCCATGCCCTCTCCATCCTAGGGCATTCAGGGAGGAAAGGATAAGGGAGAGACGTGGTCTATTTGGAAGGAGCGGGCTTTGATCCTCTTCATGGGCTGCAGCTGTGACAACTGAATAAGAAGACGGACATGCGTATGGGCGAATGCTGGAAATAAAGCGTGGAAATATCTCTAGTTTATGGTTCCTCTCTGAGTTTGACGTCCTTCCCAGTGTGTATTCTGTTATCTGTGGACGTTTGTGTTGTTTTTTCCCTCCTTCTTGTAACTGCTTGTGGGGGAGGTTGTCTTCTGTCAAGGATATTTGGAGCTTGGAAGCAAAGTGAAGGAATAAAAGGGGTTTCACCAGTTTTTGTGACTGTGTTTATTTTGTATCACCCCCTGGGTTATCACAGTTTTAAACTAAGATCATAAAGTGAAATAGTTGTTTTGCCAAACAACCATTAGCAAAAATTGTATTTCCAACAATGTCCCAAGTCCCATATTTATTTATTTTATTGGACTTATAGGCCACCCTCTCTCCCAATGGACTCAGGGCGGCTTACAAGAAAAAACAAGAATACAAATATTAAAATAGAATTAAACTAAACTAAGCACAATAAAATTTAAAACCCGATTAAAACTAAAAATTAATTTAAAAAACCCCACCCCATTCAGTCCAGGCTGGCGTGTTGAAACAACCAAGTCTTTAGGTCACGGTGAAAGGAACGGAGGTCAGGGGCCAACCGGAGCTCCAAGGGGAGCTGATTCCATAGGGTGGGTGCTCCCACAGAGAAGGCCCTACCCCTGGGAGCCACCAACCGACAGTGTTTGGTTGACGGCACCCCCAGGAGGCCCTGCCTGTGGGAGTGTACAGGGTGATTGGAGGTCGACGCTGGCAGGAGACACTCCCGCAAGTACCCTGGACCCAAGCCATGAAGGACTTTACATGTGATGACTAATACCTTGAATCTCACCCGGAGGGCAACTGACAGCCAATGCAGGTCGCGCAGGAGGGGTGTAACATGGGAGTATCGGGACAGTCCCATCACTACCTGCGCAGCCGCATTCTGCACTAGCTGAAGCCTCTGGATGGTCTGCAAGGGCAGTCCCATGTAAAGAGCATTACAGTAGTCAATTTGGGAAGTCACGAGTGCATAAGTAACTGTCCGTAGGGAATCTCTGTCCAAATAGGGACGCAACTGGTGCACCAGACGAATCTGGGCAAATACCCCCCTGGTCACAGCTCTCACCTGCTACTCAATATTGAGCTGTGAATCCAGGAAGACACCCAAATTGTGAACCCTATCCATGGGGGGCAACACATCTCCCCCCATGGCCAATGATGGAACCTCTTGGATTATCCAAGATGCCAGTACGCACAGCCACTCAGTCTTGGCCGGGTTGAGTTGGAGACTGTTCTTCCCCATCCAGATCCACACCGCATGCAGGCAATGAGACATCACGGAGAGAGCATCACCGATTTGGTTCATGGTGGAGATGAACAACTGGGTATCATCAGCATATTGATGATACCGCACCCTGAATCCACGGATGATCTCACCCAGCGATTTCATATAGATGTTGAACAGGAGAGGCAAAAGGATCCAGCCCTGAGGCACCCCACAAACTAGGGGCCTAGAACTCGACCTCTGCCCCCCTGCCAACACCAATTGCAACCGACCCGAGAGGTAGGAGGAGAACCACCATAAAATGGTGCCTCCCACCCCCAACCCCCTGAGGAGTCACAATAGAATACCATGGACGATGATATCAAAAGCCGCTGAGAGATCTAATAGGACTAGGACAGAGGAAAATCCCCTGTCCCGAGCCCTCCAGAGATCATCCATCAGTGCAATCAATGCTGTTTCCGTACTGTACCCGGCCCGGAAGCCCGATTGGTATGGATCAAGGTAGTCAGCTTCCTCCAGGAACTCTGGGAGCTGATGGGCCACCACGCTCTCAACAACCTTCACCACAAAGCCAAGGTTGGAGACCGGACAAAAGTTGTTCAAGACGGCTGGGTCCAGAGCAGGCTTCTTAAGGAGTGGGCCTCACCACTGCCTCCTTCAAGGCGGAAAGGAACCCTCCCTCAATGAAACGTTGATAACTACCTGGAGCCAGCTGTGTGTAACCTCTCTGGAGGCATATACCAACCAGGAGGGACATAGGTCCAATAAACATGTGATGGAACTCAGCCCCCGCATAATCCTGTACACTTCCATTAGGGACACAGGCTCAAACTCATCCCAGATGATGTTGGCCAGACTACTCGTAACTCCTTCATCCAACTCCTGCCAGTCGGAGTCCAAGCCAGCCTGAATCTGAGCGATCTTATCCAGCAGATGCTGACTAAACTCTTCGGCCCTACCCTGCAGAGGATCCTCCCTCACCTCCTGATGTAGGAGGGAGCAAGTGACCCTAAACAAGGCGGCCGGGCAATCATCTGCGGACGCAATGAGAGTGGAGAAATATGCACGTTTCACCACTTCCATCACTACCAGATAAGTCCTCGTATAGGCTCTTAACTGGGCTCAGTCAGATTTGGACCGACTGGATCTCCAACTGCTCTCCAGGCCCCTCCTTCAACACTTCATCTCCCAGAGCTCCATAGAAAACCAAGGAGCTAACCTGGAACTGCGATGAGTAAGGGGCCGCAAGGGGACAACTTGGTCAAGAGCCTCAGAGGCTGCCCGTTGCCAGGCAACCAAGGCCTCGGCCAAGCTGTGGGCAAGGGAAGTGGGAATCAGCTCAAGTGCCTCCAGGAGCCCCTCAGGGTCCATTAGATGCCTGGGGTGGAACCATCTAGTAGGTTCCGCCTCCCAGCAATGTGGAATGGCCTGCTGGAAGACCAGCCGCAGGAGATAATGATCATGACAGTCCATGACAGGGGTTGAGTAGTAGGCGCATCCCCACCTAGATCATTACACCATTGTTCCGAGATGAAAACCAGGTCAAGTGTGTTCCCCCACATGAGTCAGCCCCCGATTATCTGGGTCAGGCCCATGGCTGCCATGGAAGGCAATCTTAGAAAATAAAATGATGGGTTTTATTTTCTAAGTTTCAGCCCAGTATTTTGTTCGAAATTATGCCCAGTAACAACAAGAAAAGAAACAAGAAGAAAATATGGGTTGGTAGAAATTAAAGTAGAACAGAGTAGTGACTTAAAGACATTATTGTGACCAGTTTGTCTTCCAGTAAAAGCATATTTTGAGATTCCTGTCCATTCAATCAGCCAGTTTTTTTTTTAATTGCTCATGAGATGTCCTCAACATTTCAACACAGTCTGGAAAGGTTGGAAATCTAACATATATTTCATGAAAGGTTGAAGTGAAGCAGACTTAAGAAGTGGACCATGTCTTCATTATGTTAATTCATTATTTATTTATTTATTTATATTTGAACTTGTATGCCGCCCCATCTCCGAAGACTCGGGCTCACAGCTAAAAACATAGAACAATAAATATTTAAAAAAACATTAAACCAACAAGCCCAAATATGAAACACAACAATAAAATAGGTTAAAAACATCCCTCCCCCCAAGGAAGGGTCACAGCCCGGGTTGGTCGAACAACCAAGTTTTTAATTCGCGGCGGAAGGTGCGGAGATCAGGGGCCAGACGGAGCTCCAGAGGCAGTTGATTCCAGAGGTCGGGGGCCGCAACAGAAAAGGCTCGTCGTCGGGGAAATACCAACCGGCATTGACTCGCCGATGGGACCCCGAGGAGTCCTTGCCTATGAGCCCGCACAGGGCGGCCGGCACTAGATATTGGAAGAAGACGCTCCCTCAGATATTGGGGACCCATGTCGTGTAGGACTTTGAATGTCAAAACTAAAACCTTGAATCTCACCCGGCGCAATCGGCAACCAATGCAGGCCACGCAGAAGGGGGTAACATGAGAGAACCGGGTAACTCCCATCACCGTCGCGGCCGCATTCTGCACCAACTGCAATCTCCGGATGGTATGCAAGGGCAGTCCTAGATAGAGAGCGTTGCAGTAGTCTAGTCCCGAGGTGACAAGGGCGTGAGTGACCGTGCGTAAGGAGTCCCGATCCAGAAAAGGGCGAAGCTGTCGAACAAGACGGAGCTGGGCAAAGGCCCCCCTGGCGACGGCCCCCACCTGCTCCTCCAACCGGAGCCGTACATCCAGGAGGACCCCCAGATTCCGCGCCCTATCCACAGGGGGTAACACCTCACCCCCTATGACCAAGGATAAACAATCCTGGATGGGCCGAGACGCCGGCACGCAAAGCCACTCAGTCTTGGCCGGGTTGAGTCGGAGCATGTTCCTACTCATCCAGATCCGTACCGCATCCAAACACCTTATTTATTATGATAAATAAGGCTTCAATAACTTTTTTAGTGTATTGCTATATGTCCTTTTGAAGAGACAACTGATTCTATCTCCGTTATTGCCATATTACAATTCCAATTCTTATGTTCCCACTACAGATGTATGCATATATAATAGGCATATTTAACACCTGCTAAGAATTACACCAAGGTAAGTCTCAGAGGTATATGTGGCAGACAAGAAGGCCTACCCCCCTGCCAGCTGCTAGGTAATTATGATTCTAACTTTGATGTATATGTGAGTGTTTGTCTTTGAGTAAGTGTAGAATCTGGTAACTGCCTGGACTATTCCTTGAAGCATAGAGTATAGAAGTATTTTTCACTGCCTCCTTCCTATGGTTTAGAGAGACCAACTAACCCAAGATCACCCAGGCAGCTTCATGCCTAAAATGGGACTAGATCTTATGATTTCCCAGTTTCCTAGTTTGGTGGTTTAATCACTACATCATACTTCATCTCTCGAGGAATGACACAAGGAAGAAAATATTAAATTCAGAGGAAATATTCACATTATGTATATTTAGCTATTTTATTTTTAATTAATCATAATGTATATTAAATCCAATTTAGTTTTTAATCTTGGCTTTTTCTATATTCTGGGCTGCCACTTTGATGTAGACAATAGCCCCCAAAGGCTGGATAAGGAAAATAGTTGTATACTATTACACATGCATATGTATGCATACACACACACAATTGGCACAGTGATCAATATACTTTTCATTTTTTCAGAAAATAATAATAACAGAACAAAGCACTGAGTTTAAATTCTCAAATTGGAAAAAAGGTCCTGATGCTTAACATAATATTTTCTATATGGATACAAAAGATCCAGCAATCAGCATCTAATTAACCTATGGTACTTGCTTCTAGAAGAGAATGTACAAGAAAGCATTAGGTTTATACATGAATTGCATTTACAGTTAATCTACATAGGATAAATCTATGTAGTATTATTATAATATAAGTATTACATTTCAAGACTATCATATTTGCTAGATAGATTGAAAATAAATTGCACCTTACATATGTTTTTCAGATTTCATTTAGTATATATTGAGAACATTAAATTGATTAATTCACATTTTTCTTGAAGGAGTTTCCCCCCTTTTTTGGGGTCACCAGAATTAAGACCTATACTTATAGCTAAAGAGATGCACATAGATATTTTTATGTCCAAAACAGATTAGGGAATTGTATGAATGCTGGGTTTTGAAACTACATTTTATTTTCCACTTGCATCAAATGGATTTTTTTAAAGCAAATTCTTTGTGTTTTTACAATGTTGTGCACCTTGTCACTAATGTTTTGAGCATAAACTTGCTATTGCGTCTGAGAAATTTGTAAACAGAGGTAAAAGACTTGGAGGTTAGGAATAATGACAGTTGTAAGGATTTAAAGGCTTTTAAAATTCCAAAGTAAATATAACAAAAATAAAATAAAATAAAATATATAACCTTAAAGGCAACACAGAGAAAACCAGTAATATTTTTATCTAGAACTCATGCTGTTCTGAAGTTGTGTCATGGATTATACACTATCACTGTTGGTATCGTGCCTTCTTCAATACTGGTTGGGAAAAAAAAGAAAAAGGAACTAACATTTTAAGCATTTGAAATAAGATTTATTTGTACAGCATGTAGTTGTATAATTGTATATATAAAGAACTGCATCAGGGATGGGATTCTACTGGTTCTCACCTATTTGCTAGAACAGGTTGTTAACTTTCCAAGCAGTTCAGAGAACTGGTTGTTGGAAGAAATCTCCTATTGTTTTTTTCCACCCTTATTACATTCTTGGCAGCATGCCTAGACTTACTGACTCTGAAGGAGTTTTTTTTTCCTTTGCTGGTACTTTCTTAAAGGGGAAGGGTTGTTTTAAGCTTTTTACACTGCTGTTGGGAGGAAATACTCCCCTGTTGTTCTTCCAGTTGGGATCAGCACTTTGAAGAAATAATTGAATAACGAAACAGAGCTGCCAGAAAGAAGCTTTTAATGACAAGGAACCAAGATGAGTGACATTTAGCAAGGCTTCTTGGCTAGCTAGAAAAATTGACATTCAAACATGAGTTTACATACCCTTTGTGAGTTTTGGTCTAAAACTGGTTTTTGGTGAAGTTTAATTCTGTCCTTGGTGATGTTTAATCCTATGTTTATTGATGGGATACTTTTCCCTATTCAGCTTTGTTGGGAAGGAAAAAGGTTAACCTCTGTTCCTGAAAAGAAACTGGGTTGAGAAATCTGGCTAGACAACAACAACAAGCAACAACTACTGTTGTGATTTATTTGTATTGTGTTTGAATTTTTTCCTACCTCATGGTTTCTTTTTCTAACTGGGGAGGGGAATCTTCCTTCACTGCTTTAGTGGTATCTGGCACAGTCCTTTTGGGGTGTACTTCCAAGAGGCAGGATGCAAGCTTGGCACTGATTTTTTTACTCCCTTTCTGGGGGGCATGTGATATTTCCTTAAATCTGGATTATTTCATTTGGATATCTTGTGAGGTAATTGAGACCAGCTTTAAGTGGTGCAAATGGATCTAAGGATTGCTTCTCCTGGGTATGCTCTTTCTGGTGAGCTTAAATGACCTCTCTGCTAAAGGGTTTCACTTTATGAGCAAGAGTTGGCTGCTTATAGTTATCATTGCATTTTAACTATTTTAATTTCTCAAGGTGCTCTGGCACCAGAGGTGGTATTCAGCAGGTTCTGACCAGTTCTGGAGAACCGGTAGCAGAAATTTTGAGTAGTTCAGAGAACCGGCAAATACCACCTCTGACTGGAGATTTTACAGTATCCTTCCCCTGCCATGCCCACCAAGCCACACCCACAGAACCAGTAGTAAAAAATTTGAATCCCACACTGAACTGCATCAATAGGCAGGCACATGATATTCCAAAGACATATTAATTATTTTTTATCATCATCCTCATCATCATCATCCTCATCATCTATCCTCCATCTAATTTGGACAGATGTTGATTTGAAACAATTTTTGTAATATATCATCATCATCATCATCTATCATCCCATCATCTGCCTACTTCTGGAAGATGTTGGTTTGAAACATCCTGCATAAAGCAATTGATATGTTGAACATTTTTATTAGAGATTCATTTGTGATATAGCAGAATGAACATTGACAGAACATAATCCTGTGCATACAGTTGTTGATTTCCATGGATCCAGAATCATGGATTAGCCAGGCCCTCCCTTGTATAGAACCAAGGGTATGCATGTGACTCTGCATAAGCACAACACCTTTGCTCTTGCAGTCACATGCATGTACATCAATAAGGTTTATCCAGAGTACTCATGAACTTGAAAACATCTGATACTCTTAATTAAGTCTGTGCAAAGGACAGAAACTTTTCTTTGGTGGAACCCTACTTAAGGATTATGGGTGGAACACTTTCTTTGACACGTTGTCCCTACCAAATGATATTATGCCTTCCCAATATCAAGACATATTTCTGTTTAACCTAGTCTTTTACAATGGTTTTATGGAACTTCTCTGCAGCTTGATGCTCTTGCTCTCATCTAGTGAAGTACAAAATAAGAAGATGTGCTAATTTTAATTTAACTTTCTTATCAAAACAATCTGCTCTGGGGTGAAGAGGTTTTGTTATTATTATTAGTAGTATGTGCATTTGACCCGGAGTTAAATCCTGGTGACTGCCTGTATTAGTCCCTGCCATTTTCTTGACAAGGTTTCAGAAGTGGTTTACCATTGTCTCATTCCTAGGGCTGATAATTAGAATAGAATAGAATAGAATAGAATAGAATAGAATAGAATAGAAGTCTTTATTGGCCAAGTGTGATTGCATACACAAGGAATTTGTCTTTGGTGCATATTCTCTCAGTGTACACAAGAAAAAGTAAAATACATTCATCAAGAACCACAAGATACAACACTTAGTGATAGCCCAAACTCATCCAACTTGGCTTTGTGTCTACAGTAATGTGGGACTAGAATTCCCTGTCTCATGATTTTTTGCTGGTACCTTAACCACTGCCTGAAACTGGATATCTACTTGTTTTGTTTTGTTTTGTTTTGTTTCATGCTTTCAAATCATTCTAGCAATTTCCTGGATTATTCTCTGCAGTTTTCCTGGCAAGATTTCAAAGGTTGTTTTATGGACTATGTCACCCAGCTGGCTTTGTGCCTAAGGTGGGACTAAAATTCACAGTCTCTCAGTTCTAGCCTGGTGTCTTAACCACTGCTACTGGTATAATATTACTAACTATGTTGTCATGTAGCAATGCATATAAGAAAGTAGAAAGTTTACATGTTAACTTGATTGATTCAGAACAATAGTTTAAACTACTTTTGAAATAACAAGTCCTTTCTTTAGCACTTTCTGTAAGTCCCTTACTATATTTCGTGTGCCAGAATATGGGATTGTTCTTGGAGTCTCAGTGTTTTGGCTCACATTCTTGAACATCTTTCTTTGTCACACACTGGACTCCCAACATCTGCCTTCTGCTTCTTTTTATTATTATGTAATGAAGACAGGGGAGTTATTTCTTTCTCAGGGCAGCCATATACAAGGTTGTACAGACGCATGTACTGTTTTACCAAGCCTCTCCCTTGTGGCTTGATAAAGATGTCATGAATATTTAATGGAAACTGCTGTAATAATGTAAAAAAACATGGGGAAAAACTCATCATCTGCAAAACTAATTACCGTAATAGCAAATAAGCTTGCTTCAAGGTAGGGGACTATACTATCAAAGAGAGAGAGGGCAAGAGAAATTCATTTAATGGCTAGCTGTAGGCTTCAATCTTTACCACTAGATGGAAGCACTAGACTGTGCTAATAATTCCATGGACAGCACAAAAGAGAAGAAAACATTTAGAAGATGGGGAGATGGGAAAAGCAGCCACACTTAAGCCAACCTTTACAGTAGCACTACAAAGGGGAGTTGCTTACAAAATCTTATGACAGAACAAATAATGAAACCCATTACTTTCAACTTACAAACTTGAATTCATCCTTTGTGAGCACCTTCTCAAAGAGCTCTCAAAGCTCTTATTCAGATAAAAAAGAACCTGTCCTTTAAAAAAGCTTTCCCAGTATTAATTGGTAATGCACAACTCCTCGTAACTCTACTCATAAACCAAGTCATATCTAAATTCACCATGTGACCCTTTGGTGCAGCAAAATGAAATGTCAAGCATTGTTCCCAATACATTTGAAAATGATGTTTTTATGGCTCAATGAATTGTACAAGTGGTTGAGAAATCCCTCTGTTATTTATTATGACATTCCATTTATTTTGTTTTCCTTGTAGTTTCAAGTAAAGGGAAGAGACACATGGGCAGCATGCAACATTATATTGGAGGTCACTAAATCTATAGGTCACATGAAAAAACTTTTTTCTTCTCATTTTATTAGATCTGCAAATTACCAAATTAAAATGATTTACACTAAATTCGGGAGATTTAATGGTATGTCAGAATGACCTTGGCAGACAGGGGCAGAGATACTGCCTATGGAATGATCAGAGTAAGAGAGAGTATTGGCAGCTGCATAATGGGCACAGATAGAAACTCAAGAAGTAACCTTCTCAATTTATCAGTCTACAAAAGAGATGGTAGGAGATTTGTACTTCCAAACTTGCAACATTCTGTTAATGTAGCCTTACAATAAAGTAGAATTAGCTCATCTAGTCATGTTTCCTGTCTGATCTGCCTAAGAAGGCTGACATCACATAGATATTTTCTAGGCTCAAATGGTCATGGTAATATTTTGACAGGCGGGCAAGGCTCAGGTGAACTGTCAAAAGAAAAAGAGGCATTTGTTTATCTTGACTTTTAATCTAAATTGAGAAATTGGGAAGATTGTAACTCTGAGTAATCTAGAAATTGTGTTTACAAATCTCAGCAGCACACCACCAAGAAGCAGCATAAAGGGGATTATAGGCAATTAATTAGGGCTAACACTTAAAACCTCATTAAGCCTCTCAAACTCAGTCTTCTCAACAGTTTCAGTGACATTGTTGTCCCACCTACAAGTGTAAGGTCATCAATATAAATTGAAAACAAGTATGCGTGCTCTCAAATAAAAAGGTGCCCTGCGCATCCAGTTTAGAATGTGTGAGAGAGATGAGCAGTTTAAATAGCAAGGGTCACATGGCATAACAGCATGGAAAAAAACAAGGATTGTTTGTTAAGGATGGATAAATACATAGAAGCTTAGTAAACAGTAGTGCATAAACTAGATTTAGCCATATGTTCTTTTCATGAACTTAATTGATCTGCAGAAAATACACTTTCAATGCCTTGCATAGATTTTTTCCTCCCTCCCTGTGAAGAAATTCAACAGCTCTTCTGGAATCATTCTGCTGCACAGGACGGAAAGAAGCTGACAAGAACAAGAGATATATTGCCAGATTTGGCATACTCAGGATTTATATTTGTTTTTAATAGTCATTTATTGGAAGTTAAAGGCCTTAAAATATCAAGGCATTGGTGGAGGGAAAAGAAAAAAAACAATTCCATAATAAAGACAAAACACAAAAAACATTAACACAATCTTTAATATTAAAATAGCAATAAGCACCAGCTTCTCATTTCGAAAGGTAGAATTGAAGAACTGTGCTCTTTTCCAAAATTCTGTTTTAATAGGGCCCAATTTTGGTATGAAGAATATTTCACATTTGGAGTGATCCATATACGAATGTCTGACAGCCAGTAAGCTAAGTAATATTATGTAGATGCTAGTATCTGGGGACTGTCGTTCAGATAACAAGGTTAGTTGTTATTTGAAATTTGAAAAGAGAGGTGGGCTACATGGCATTCTCTAGATATTTGATTTACATTCACACAAGACATCTGTTGCCCATCTTGTTTTCAAACTTTAAAAGAATAAAAAATAATTATTTTACTGTGCATATCTTTTAGTGTCAGAATGATATTAATATATTTCCCACAGATGGCTTTCCATACTCTAGACCTCTAACAATGAAGAGTGGACAATGAACATCATGTGGCAGCCAGTTCCACTGTGAGGAAGTCCCTCCTCCTGGCTAGCCTTAACCCATTGATTCTGGTTCTGCTCTCTGACACAATAAGGAATAAGTCAATTTCCTCTTCGGTGTGACAATGACTCAGATATTTGAAGACTTAGTTTTCTTTTGTATAAGCTAAACATATCCAGATCCTTTAAGCTTTCCTCCTAAGGTTTGGTGTCCATTCACTTTATTCATGTGAAAGCCTTCTTCTGAACTTGCTGGAATCTAATTACTGATTTATTTAAGCAATTTATATAGTTACCCATTTCTCTAAACTGGAAATGTACAAGGTTAAAGCAACAATTTAACAACATCCATAATGTCCAGAGACACAACCCAACACAAATCCTCCTCCTCCTCCTCCTCCTCCTCTCCCCCCTCCTCTAACAGAGCTCACCTCATCGTCGCCTCACCTCACTCATCCAGCCCAAACATGTAGGACAGAGCCAGCTTTTAAAGTTTTACAGTATAAAAAGTTAAGTTTGGGTTAAATGGAACTCCAGGAGGAGGGTGTTTTTTTACTGTCTTTTTTGAATTTTAGTGCTAAGAACTATACTCATTCTCAAAGGAGTTTGACCAGGGCAAGATAATACTAATTATTTCCCATGATTTGTTCAAGACAGTACTTGCACTTTTAGCTGTTGCATCACACTGCAGTTCATGTTTAACTTTTGGATGACAGGGATATATGACTGTGAAATTAGGTCTCCCATCCTACACTTAGGCCCTTTTCCTCCTCATATGTGAGTAGGAAAAGTGTAAAGTGTTACACTTCAGCTTTTTGAAGATCATCCTATTCATTTCACCTCACTGCTTAAGTCTGTCTTGATCTTTAATCTTCTATTTTTCATCTAAAGTAATAGTCACCGCTATTACTTTTTGTGACCCTAATTTTATGGCAGCTGCAAACTTTGTAAGATTTCTCTCAGGCAAGTCATTGATAAATGTATGCTCAAAATGGACCTCCGGCAGGGCCTGTGACACTTTCTATTCAATACTTCCATTTACTGAGCACACATTGGGTACAGTCATTGAAAACAGTTGTGAGTCTAACTGTAGTATCATCTAATCCATAGTTTACCATTTTATTGAAGAGATTATCACAAGGGACTCTGTCAAATGCTTTGCTTTGGTCAATTTCCATTTGCTACAATTCACAGAACCTGAAACTTGTCCCTGTTTTTCAAGAGTATTTGTGCAATACAGACTATCATGTCAGGATCAGGGGTGGGATTCTACCGGTTCTGTCCGGCTCCGTAGAACCGGTAGCTCTGAAGAGCAGCAGACATAGAACCGGTTCTATGTCTGCTGCTGTTTTGGCCCACCTGCCCGCCTGAGCTCTTACCTGACCTTTATTTCCTGCTTTTTCAACTTCAGTTGCTTTGTGCGGCACAGGTGCGGTTGAAAAAGCAAGAAAAAAGTGCTTTTTCAACTGTTGCGCACCCGCGCGCAGCTCTGCTCAGCTGTCCAGGTAGCAAGCTGATGATGATTCACAAGTGCGTGCAGTGTGCATCAGGCATGCGTGCGCGCAAATTGTAAATCACCGAATCGGTAGTTACACTGGTCAGATCCCACTCCTGGTCAGGATCAATTAAAGTTCCAAAGAGATCTGAGATCTGAAGAAGTTCCAAGCTTTAAACATGATCTTTCAGAAGAGTTGTGCTTTTTTCTAAATCAGATTTTTAATAAAACCTAACCCAGAGTTTCTATTACACAAAGAGTAAATTGTACATATTACTATATATAGGACAAATAAATGCACAGTATTCATCTTAAAGTATGTATAAAGTATGTTTATACATCACAAATAGAACTTTTTTTCTTGAGTTTTTTCAGGCTGTCCTTATCTTATTTGCAAGCAGATATATGATTCCCCCCTTTTTAAAAAAAATATTATCAATAAATATTTTTTCAAGAGACTAGTAACTTAAGACCCTTGAATATCCCTTAGAGGTATTCAAGTTATTATTGGCAAACCTTTGTTTTTGCAGTGGATGTGTTTGCACCAATGTAAGTCCATTAATTTCTGACAAGTTACAATCAACCAATTCTACTTGACTTGTTTGTCCTTCATTTGCTATAACCTTGATCCTAAATGTGAAGGAATATAGTCTGCTATTATTTAATATTTGGTGATAAAGCCAATTATTTGACAGCATTAGCTATCTTTCTGAAAGACAACACTATGTCTCCTGTAATAGTATGTGGGAATGACCTTAGGTGAAGAGACAGATTCAAGGAAATAGCTAGATGAACCATGGTGGTGCAGTGGTTAGAATGCAGTACTACAAGCTACTTCTGCTGACTGCTGGCTGCAGTTCAATTCTCACTAGTTCAAGGTTGACTCAGCCTTCCATTGTTCCAAAGTCGGTAAAATGAGGACCCAGATTGCTGGGGGCATTAGGCTGACTTTGTAAACCACTTAGGATTCTAAAGCATTGTGAAGCTGTATATAAGTCTAAGTGCTAGTGCTAGTGCTAGTGCTAAAAGGCAACTTAACCTGAAGTGGTGCAAGTGGCTCAGAAGGACCTTCCCTAGTTTCTTGGGCTCTAAAGTGTAATGGTAGTGGATTGACAAATATATTGTCAATTTCTCAAATAGACCAAACAGGAAAAGCAACAGGATCAGCTAAATTTATTTTGTTGTAAGGCTATAGTAACAGAATATTGCAAGTCTGAGAGTACAAATCTCCCACTATCTCTTTTTATCACTTGAATTGTTACAGTGGATGCTTTCTAAATGTCTTTATCTGCCTGTTACTCAATTGCAGGCTCTTCCTTTTTTATCAGATCATTCCCGAGGTAACATCACTTCCTCCTCTCTTCCAAGGTCATTCTCATCTTCCATTTCAAACTTTCCAGCTTCTATTTATATACACTCTTACAATAAAGTAGAATGAGTACATCTGGCTATGTTTCCATCTGTTCTGCCTCTCCATGTCTCCCTCTGAGTCTAATAAAGAATTTTACCTTTAAAAGAGTAATACTGCTGGTAGCTATTACATTCAGCAAAACTATTGATTGCCAATATTAAATGATAGACCCCAGTATTACTTAATTATTCTCTCTATTGCTTAATTGTCTCTCTCTTTCACATACAAATATGCATCAGTCACACACTTCTGATCTTAGATGACTGGACCAATTTCATAATTGTGCCATTTTAAAAAGGTGATAAAAATCCAATTAGTCTGCTGAGTATTACAAATAATTTTTATGCTACAAATTTCTATATTAAATTGGCAGACTGGATGTCAGAGGTAATATCCTAGTGGAAGAACAATGTGGTTTTGGAGGACACAGATTGACTTACTATCATGACTTAGTAGTTCACAATTTAGCTGAAAATATACATTTTCTCCAGGGGGAAAATTATATGCTTTCTTCAACACTATGACTCTTTTGACTCAAATCTCAGAAATAAGTTATGGGAGAAATTGAACTTGTCCACTGATCTATGTCTACCACCTCTAATTATAGACTTTATAAGAACAATACCCTGCAGTTCTTTTGGTCCTTAAGGATATGTCTTATTCACCCCTGTTCCAATTCCAATTCAAAGAGGGATAAAATAGGGGTGTATGTCAACCTCTAGTCTTTTAAATAGCTATATAAATCTAATAATCAAACTCTGTCAGATGAGGTTTTTTAAAAATTCTCCTTCCCTAACCAACAATTTTGGTTTTACTTTGTGCAGATTATGCAGCAATTTTCCCTATGCCTTTAGTGGGTCTAAGAAGGTATCTTTTTTGCAGAGGAAACAGTCTTATTATAAATCATGATAAAACAAAAGTATTGTGTATTCGGGAAGACTTGTTACCCATTATGGATATCCATATCCATATCCATACTGTTCATTATTCATGAACAATAGCTGTATTAGTCAGCTCAAATTTTTTAAATTTCTTAAGGAGCCTCTCCATGCATCTACATTTTAGAAAGATAAATTTATTGATATCTTCAAAAGTTCAAAGTCTTGCAAATGCCCTCTTGCTATTGTGAACCTGAATTGCAAAGTTATAGAGGACATGATACAGTTTCTTTTTGAGCTACATGATCTATGGGGTGCCATGATGCTATAATCTTCTATGAAACTGTTCAGTCCAAATTGATAAGGATACCCAACTGTGTTTCTAATCTTCTACTCATGCTAACAATTGCCTGATTTCTAACAGGGCAAAATTTTGTTTTTGTCTTGATAGAAATACTAGAAATACTAGTTCTATTTAATATATTTTGAGATACTTTTAACTTCTCTGATCCTCTGTGACAAGTTTTTATGCCCTTTGCTAAAGGGAATAAAGTTGCATTTAAGGTTCTCTGATGTTTCTGCTCAATATTTGTTAAACCATCTGAAAATGTAATTCTACTTCAGATACAGATATAATTTTCTTCTTAATACTGTTTTATTACTTCATTCTTTTCTACTATTTTTTTGCTGCCTCTTCTTCCTCCTCCTCCCCTGTCTCTGTCTCTCTCTCTCTGAACTTTGGTGTCAGTGCTTAAAATGCATGATCCATGTTCTTCCAGGAAAGTTTTACTGAAAATCAAATTAAGTCTATTCAATTATTCTAGAAGTACTTCTAATTTAATGGCTTGTGGGCTGAAGCCCAAGTCATTTTATTTCAGCCCATTCTTTATTGAGTCCTGAATCATGCTACCGAATATTTTATGATCTTGTTTTTTAATGCTTTTTCATACAAAAATCAGTCAAAATAGAAAATACTGCCTGTTGTCTCTTGAGGCATTAAATAATTTAAGAAACAAAGGGATGATAAACTACATCATAATTATTCAGAAATTAGACAGAATTATAATGCTACAGTCCATTTTGGCCTATTGAGGTTAGGAAAATCTCTGTGTTTGCTACATAACATTATGATTGTTAGCATAACTTTTCTCACCTATGTGTTGTATTAGAATGCAGGTTCTCATACTGTCATGAAAATACATATGAGCATACACATTTTTGCCTAACGTTTTCTCTGATTTACAGTTTTGCAATTGACTTTCAGAAATTTTGATGTATATGCTTTATACATCATTATCCTAAGATATTTTCTGTGGATTCATTTTTATCAGATAAGGGTATCACAATCTTCCAAGTGTGAAACTTGAATTATAACTGCCTACCAGTTTGAATATTAGTTTAGGAAGGGTGAATGTGAAGAGTTTCCATTAAAATCTGGGGAATTTTTTTTTCTCACTCAGCCATTCTCAACTTTATCAGAAAATTGGCACATCAAAAGTAGGAATTACAAACAAGAATTTTAATCTTAATAGCTGAATATATACAATATCAAATTTCCATAGCAATCTCCTATATGCCTAGATCATTAGAATTCTCATATACAATTATGCTTCAGATAATTTATTACTCTATTGGTCAAAGCTTTTTTTTAATATGTTTTTATTAAATTTCTATTGTTTCAACATAAAACATCATAGTTTCAACAACATTCTTGACATCTATACAAGTTCTTATCTTAAATATCTTAACACATTGTTATTTGTATTTATCTAATATTAATTAATAACTTTAACTGTAATTGTTATTCCTATATTCTTATATAATTTACAATAAGCAGGCATATACAATGGAAGGAAGGCTATTGCTGAGCGCATTGGGTTGTATCCCAAAAATTGTAAGCTGCCCTGAGTCTCCGGAGAAGGGTGGGATATAAATATGAATTAAATTTTTTTTTTACATTTTACGTTCTTAAGGCTTCTTACAGTTAAGTTTATTGTCTTATTTTTTAGTTCTGTTTGCTAGCCAATCATACCTTTTATTCCAGATTAGGAAGTATTCAGAGTCATCCCTTTCTTTTAATTTCAATGTTAATATATTCATTTCGGCACTTTCTATTACTTTTTGTAATATCAGTTCTTCTTTAGGAATATTGGGAGTTTTCCATACCAGTGCAAAGGCTATTATGGCGGCTGTTGTGATATGTAACAGTAAATATTTTATTTCTTTTGGTATTCTATCTTTAATAATTCCTAAAAGGAAGGTTTCCTGTCTGAGCTCAATCTGATAACCAGTAATCTCTTGTAGCCAGTTTTTAATTTGAATCCAGAATGTCCTAGTCTTGGGGCATAGCCTTATTATTGTTTGGACTTATTACTCTATCGGTCAAACTAATTAGGATTTCTCAGAGCTGCTAGCCTAACAAAGGTGGAAAAATTCATTGGCAAAAAGCAATGTTGTATAACAGCTAAGATGTTGAACTTTGCTTAAAGAGATCTAGGATCACATAATTCTACTCCATGTTCTTCATCCATATTTTCAGGAAAAATTTATAATCTGGTTGACAACAGAAAGAAAGTGGTATTGTATGAATATTTGTATTGATTGTTATTTCCTATTTTAAAGAAAATTGTTTTTGTCTTAAGTAAATATAGTATCATCTCCATCATATTGCCAATGGGAAGGAAAGGGCCTTAGATTTAAAAGGTTGCTTATAAAAACCAGCTGAATCTATGAAAAAGACAAAAATTGAACCAGGGATTTTCTAGTACACAATTTACATAACATATAAATCCATCTGCAGCGGCTTTTGCTCTGTTATCTTTCTTGAAATGATATTAACCAGATCACAGAAGTTCTATTTACTTTAGCTTGTAGTAAACATTGATATCAATGTTAGCATGGAACTACTTTTCAACATTTAGTTTACTGGCCAAAAACGGTAGCTATTTTTCTTTAGCTCTAAAGTTGGCTTCAGAACTATGTCTGAAGTGTTGCTTAAATTCTATTCTAAAAGAATTTTGAAAAATAATAAAAGTAAATGTCTAAAGGTTTACTCCCAGAGGAACAAATGAATTTCTATTGCCAGCTCTGGCAAGAGAAAGACAAACTTTTTTGTGATATTTATGAAAGCTAGAGCATGAAGGTGAGAAGTTCATATGAAGAATTTGAACCTGACTCTTCCCTGAGTGCATCCTTGGATCATGGAACTTCTGCAAATGATAAAAAGAGGCATCTTAAATGTAAACTTTTAGGCATTTTACATGTAAACATTCCCATTTGGATCATCACCTCTAATTATTTTTCACATTCTGCACTTTTCAGTTCAAATCTTCTGTTATTCAAAGTACATGCTGCTTTTTAGTTCATTCATTTAAATAGACTACTTACTGGATATTCCTGGATTTAATAATTTGTAGAGTCTATGATTACCTTCTATGCAGATGCTCTTCACTTAGGGGTTACCTAATCTAATAAAAGTTACACATTACTACACATTACTAACATACAGTAGTAAAATGTGACCTATGAAAAGAACATGGTATGTGTATTCAAAAGTTCAAGTATTTTATTTCTAAATAAATATGCTTAATATCAATGTTTTGATCAGATCATATGATTTGTTATCTAACCACAAAGCCTCACAAATAAGTTTTCCTTATTCCCTATTCTTCCTAAAAAATGAAATTGCCTAGAATTTAACTCTTGGTAACTGTATCCACAAGGGGCTTGGTAGATCTTTGTCTTTTATCCACCCAATTTAGCCAACAGTCCTGAAAAGACCAGGTGTTCTCCCATACCAAGTACTAACTGATTTACATCTTGTTTGCTACAACTATTAGATAAAATTGCATAGATGCAATTACTGTACGTATGTGTGTATGTATATATGTATGTTTGTATGTATGCATGCATGCATTTATCTATCTATCTATCTATCTATCTATCTATCTATCTATCTATCATCTATCTATTAAAAATGGTCAGAAGTGATTAGGAGCACAGTTCTCAACACATTTATCTACTTTAGTCGTGGAAATACTCATATTTTTATGGACTACAAACAGAATGAGATTAATAAATTATATTTTTTAATTACATAGATAACAGTGTAAGATTACAGCTGTTAGTTATTTAGCAGGTTTTGTGCCTAATTCACATTAAACCCCCACTGTTACAGTACCTGGCAGTTATTTCTCTGTATGAATTACAAAGTCCAAGAGCACTTTAACCTCTTCATTTTTTATTATTTTTGTCTATTTTATGGTCTCACCCAGTTTTTGCTTAGAGGCAAATGGTATTTCTTGAAGATGTTCCAGTGCACCATCCTTGCTTCTTTGTCATGCTGATGTTTGTAGTCAGTCTCTACAATCTTCTTGAAGCAGCAGCTAAATAGTGGCCTTCAGCATTTTTATTTGTTGCTGTCTTATCAATTTTGGCTTTGTATGTATTTGTTTTTAAGGCTAGGTCTTGGGCAGCCAGAATTAGCTTCTTTGTCTCTTTCTTCAATTTTTCTGCTTTTAGCCATTGTGAGGTCTTCTTGTTATCTGCCTGGCCTGTTTTTTTTTTTAATAAGTACTGGTTTTGTAATACTTCCCACCCCATATTTCTTTTCTATTCTTCATTTGGTTTTTCTTATAGTCCATCTTGGTCTCTTCAGTTCTCAGGAAACCTTAATGTTATATTAGCTTTAATGCATCTTCCTCACTGTCCTTCAGACATTATTCCAATGCCATTATTTTTTTCTTCAGCTGGCTGGTGTACTTGCAGTATTCTATGCCGACCTATTTTTCCCTTGGTAAGAAGAATCTGTCAATATTGCTGTATGTGTGAAGGGCACGATTCACTACCATTATTTTTCTTGTCTCCCTATCCAAGGCTTTTAGTTCTAAAAACTGGTCCTTCTAATTTAGTGTTATTTACTCTTTGCTATGTTGCTTTTCAGTTTTTGAAATTGATTGTTCTGGATCATCTGACATTGGCTTTGATACACCAGGATTGGATTTGAGTCTTTCTACATACAAAGTAGGTATTTCATTTCTGATCAAGATTTCTTTCAGAAAACTCTACACATAGGATTGTTTGAATACACAATCAGCTCAGGAATTATGCCTCTGTATCATCTCACTATCTGACTTTATTAAGATATTTATATTCATAAGCATGCTCAAAGAAAGAAGTGTTGGTGTAAGTAGGAGTTAAATTAATGAAGGAAGTTATTAATGTAGAGTGTTTTGCTAGGGAAAAAAAAAGAAAGGGAAAAAATAAAAGAAATAATGTCCTAAGGGACATTACTGTTTCCCATAATGTTTAAAAGCATGTATTGAATTAGTTCCCATTCCAAATCAAAAACAAACTTTTAATACCAGAAACTTTCTATAATGGTCTCTCCCCTTCCACCACAGGTGGAGTGCTATTTAATCATTACATTACAAGACAGAAGCCATGCTTCTAGATAGTACAAGCTCTTTCTCAGTTCTGCAAGCATTTGTACTCCTAAGACTGTTCTTGAAAACAAGCAGTTTTCCTCTGTGTTTCCTCATGCTTAAGTGGAACAAGTGCCTTTGCACTCACTGGTTAATTGGAATTACCTACTACATAAATGCATCTCTTTTTTCTTGTCCCTTGATTCTGAGTAGAGGATAGAAAATCTGTTTGAGTTTCCCAAAGCTGACCCTTTAATTGAGTGAACAAGGATTTTGTGGTTGTTTTTTTTTAAATAAGCAATTTTGTACTTGGAAGTTTTTAATTTCCCACAAGGCAAAACATTTCCAACTATATACAAATTCTGGCTACAGAAACTGAGAACAAAAACCTCGATACTTTGTAAACAATTCCACGGTGGTTGCTTCTGTGCTGCAAGATAATCTTGGTTTGGGTAATGTTAATTCTACCTGTTAAATCCATTATTAAAGTGATAGGAGATTGCAAATCAGGTCTTTATTAAAAGGACCAATTCTAGATCTGTAAAACCCTAACCATAACCATAACTTACATTGTACATTGACTACCGCACTGATTGTATCAAAAGTAAATCACACAACCCACAACTCCACATCCAACCCTACCTCATCCAACCCACCATCACTCAAAACTAGGTACGCATGCCCCTAACTACCTCAATTCCAACTACAACTGGCCTTAAATGCAAACTACTCAATGCAAGAAACCTTGTGAATAAAATACCTGAATTTCTCCTATTACTAAACATGGCTAAATTCAACATCATATTTGTCTGTGAAACATGGCTCAACATATCTCTCCCTGACTCCATTACAGCATATTTTTACTTGAAGTCAAAAGAGTCATCAAACTATATGTACCAAAGACTATATGTACCAAACTATATGTACCAAAGCCAGAAAAAACAGATTACCCATAACAATAAGGAAACTTCAATCCAAAAAGAGATCACTTTGGCAGAAAAACAAATCTGGTCACTTTGCCAACTTCAAAAGCCGATACAACAATTTATGCCACCAGATAAAGACTGAATGCACCAATTATCACATTAAACAAGAGGAAAACCTTCTACACACCAATTCCACGTGCACTTTGTACAATTTTATAAACAACAAACTAAAAGACTCAAGGTCCATCCCACCCCTGAAAGGACCTAATGGAAAAGACTGCAATGACAACACCATTAAAGCCAACCTCTTTAACACATTATTTGGCTCAGTATTTGTAAACAGCAATGGATCATGCCCAGTATTTCCTAGTTGAACCACAGACAACTACAATGATCTAATACATAACGATTTTACAGAAGACAATGTTGAAAAAGCACTACACAATCTAAAACCATCTCTAACTATTGGACTGGATGGAATGTGTGCCTACTTCTTAAAAAGCTATCCTCTGCCATAGCTGAACTTCTAAGCATAATCTTTGAAAAATCTTTCAGGACCATCTCCTTGCCAAACCTATGGTCACTAGCCACAGTGATCCCCTTCTTCAAAAAGGGAGACCCCTGCCTAGTTGAAAATTACAGACCAATTTCTTTATGCTGCATCACCAAAGTCATTGAATCAATTATTAACCAATCCAGTATCCTTCACTTAGAGACAGACAACCTACTCTCTAATAAACAATGTGGTTTCAGAAAAAAACTATCCTGTAATCTACAACTCTTACACTGCAAAAAACATATGGACTACACAACTCGATCAGGACAAAGCAATAGATGCAATCTACATAGACTTCTGTAAAGCTTTGATTCAGTGGTACATGACAAACTACTCCTAAAACTAAAATCTTATGGTATCTCTGTACACCTGCATAACTGGATAGAAGCATTCCTGTCAAACAGACAACAAATGGGAGCATCCTATCTAATTCTGTACCTGTCAACAGTGGTGTCCCCCAAGGCAATGTTCTAGGACCAACTCTCTTCATACTCTACATAAACGACCTCTGTGATCATATTAGGAGCAACTGTGTTCTCTTTGCTGATGATGTAAAGCTATTCAACACCACCGATAATACTGCTACCCTTCAAAAAGACCTCGACTATGTATCAGAATGGTCAAACAAATGGCAACTTCAAATCTCAACAAATAAATGTTCTGTCTTATATATTGGCAAAAAAAATCAGAAAATAAAATACAAGCTGAATAGTCAAGACCTTGTTGATGATCCAAACTCTGTCAAGGATCTTGGAGTACTCATCTCTAATGATCTAAGTGCTAGAGCCCATTGTAACTACATAGCCAAAAAAGCATTAAGAGTTGTTAACCTAATCTTATGCAGCTTTTTCTCTGATAATATTACACTACTAATTAGAGCATACAAAACATTTGCTAGACCAATTCTCGAATACAGCTCATCAGTCTGGAACCCTTGGTTAAACCCTTGGATAGGATTAAATCCTGGGCCTAATTTAACCTAATTCATTCGACCTTGTGATGAGATCATGGAAAATAAAATAATTGGAGACATCTACTGTTATTTTCTTCTAAACCAAACATGAAGTTATATAGAAAAAATGGAACTTTCCTAAATAGACTTTTTCACTTTAACATTACACACCTATGACCACAAAGGGCTGAAGTGCAGAGTGTAAAATGGTCAGAGAGGGATGAATCTGTCCTTTTATAATTTCCATGATCCCAAATAGGATACTTTGTATTTATTATACATTTAAAAAATATTCTGATTTTTAAAAAGTTCCTATGAAGTGCATGGGAGGAATCTGAAAATGACTTTGATTGGTTGGGTCATTACAATTGTGTTCTACAGATGCCTAAGTTTAAGTCAGGTGTCCAGAGAAGTTACTGATTTGGTTAATAATTTTCTGTGAGTTATCTCATCATCATTTTATTCTATATCAATGTAGATTAATTCATATACAGTATTGTTTATTTCATTCTAAAAATGAACATTTTTGAAAATATAAAATAAATATTTTGCATAGATGCCTCAAATTCAGAGCAAGTTACAAATACTGCATTTGACTGGCAGGTCATGCAAATAATCCAGAAAGAAATGGATGAGACCAGGACAAAATCTAAATGAGCTTTTATTGCTTCTATTTAAATCCGATCAAATATGTTTACTCTTTAGTTATGAATCTAATCATTTTCTCTTTTTGTCCCATTAAATGGTTACAACCTTTAGAGCCTTAGGTTGTTTTATCTTGGTCTTAGCCTTTTTGAAAAGATGGATTAGAATTCTATATAATTGTTTACGGATATGGAAATCTCTATCAATTATATCAAAATTTGATATGTATATTTAAAATGTCTCATCTATCTCTATCTATCTATCTATCTATCTATCTATCTATCTATCTATCTATCTGCCTGCTTCAGTTTTTACATTTGGGAAATTTTGCAATGTAATTCTCCATTTAAAAATGAAATTATATGTAGGCCAAAAATATACTGTACATGAAAAATGCTTCTCAAATTATATATGTGTTTATATAATGCATAAAAAACAAAAACATTTTTGTACTGGGAGAAATGTATCTTTAGAAATTGTTTATTTTCATCCAGTTATTTTTTAGTTTACATTTTTCATGTTAATTAATGGGATTAATTTACAGTAAAACATCCTAAAGTAACAGAAAACAAAACTGATAAATATATCTATCTTTGCTTCTTTATGTTGATAGATACGTTTTGAAAATGTACAAGGAATTATTTTATTTTTTTCTTTATTAATTTTAAGCCCTGTCACCTTTCCAAATTCTTCTATTTCACTCATTAGTGTAGAACTTGTTTCTTTTGGGTCTTTCATTATAAATACCATGTCATTGGCAAAGGCTTGGAGTTTATACTCCTCTTTTTTACAGTTATTCCTTTGATATCTCGATTTTGTCTTATCTGTGACAACAATACTTCTTCAGATAATATATATAACAATGGGGCTAGTGGACATCCTTGCCTCACTCCTTTATTTATTTCTAATCCATGGTTTTTCTATTCACTATTAATTTTGCTGGTTGTATTTTATAAATTGTTTTGATAAGTCCCAAAAAGTTTTTGCCAAATTGCATATTAATCAATTGTTCAATGAGAGAATGCCAATTTAAGTTGTCAAATGCTTTCTGAGCATCCAAGAAAATAAGCGCCATAGGTTTATTTGGGTGCATCTCATAATATTCTAGGATGTCCATAATCAATCTTGTGTTGGTCTTCATCTGTCTATTTGGGAAAAAGCCATTCCAGTAGAAATGAATAATTTTGCTTTGTATCTTTTTCAGTCTTTCAGACATTATCATAGCTAAGATCTTATAGTCCACATTTAGAAGCGAGATCGGTCTGTAATTTCTTATTTGTTGAGGGTATGTCTGTTCCTTGTATATAAGTGTTACGTATGCCTCTGTCCACATCTTTGGTATTTTAGCTCATTCTAAAGCCTCATTGTATAAATCCAGCATTAATTCCTCCAATAATTCCTGGAATTCTTTACAGAACTCTGATGGTATCCCATCACCAAAAAACAAAATGAAGAATTAGCAAATAAATTAGGTATGCAAATAGTAAAAAAAGTAAAATATCTCAAAATTTGGCTTACGGTGAAATGTTTGTCGATAAAAGAAGACAACTATGATAAATTAACACTTCAAATTCAAAAGGATTTAGATAACTGGGTAAGATACAATTGTCACTGCTGGGGCGGATTGCAACTGTAAAAATGAATGTGTTACAAAATGTCAATGTGTTATTTTTGTTCCAAACGGTGCCAGTCAAGTTAGGAAAGAACTTTTTTGAGGACCTAAATTAAAAAAAATATCAAAATTTATTGGGCAGAAGAAAAAAGCTAGGATAAAATATAAATTATTACAAGATAGTAGAAGCAAGGGAGGATTTGGCCTCCCAGACTTTGAATTATATTATCAGGTGGCAATAACTACATGGATTAAGGATTGGATTAATTTGACAGATAAAGAATATTAATGATAGAGGGTTACGACCTACAACTTGGCTGGCATGCATTTCTCTTATCATACCTATTTCCAAAGACATTGGGTGAGAGATACTCTGCTATCTATGTGGAAGAAACTAAAAAAGAACCACTATGTGAAGGTGCTGTTATGGTTATTGACAATGGAAGCACTAATATATCCCAATGCTCTAGATTTCAACAGAATGGTAAAATATAGAGGTCTGTTAAATGAAAAGGGGGAATTAAAAACATGGAATTAATTAGAATCCCAGGGAATTGAAATAGGATGGTGGCCCTGTTTGCAGGTTCAAACATGATACAAAAGACAAAAAGCAATTTGATTTTTATATAACTCAGCAAGAGTTAGATAAAATATTACAAGGGGTGGAAAAAATGATTAGTGAAATATATAATTACCTATTGGATTATTAAATGAAAGAGTAAACTGTTCAATATCTACATGAAGCCACTGGGAGAGATCATCCGTGGGTTCAGGGTAAGGTATCATCAATATGCAGATGATACCCAGTTGTTCATCTCCACCCTGAGCCATATCAGTGATGCCCTCTACATGATGTCCCGTTGCCTGGATGCGGTACGGATCTGGATGGGGAGGAACAGGCTCTGACTCAACCAGGCCAAGACTGAGTGGCTGTGCATACCGGCATCTCGGATAATCCAGGATGTTCCATCATTGGCCATGGGGGAGAGGTGTTGGCACCCATGGATAGGGCCCGCAATTTGGGTGTCCTCCTGGATTCACAGCTCAGTTTGGAGGAGCAGGTAGGAGCTGTGACCAGGGGGGCATTTGCCCAGATTTGTCTGGTGTGCCAATTGCACCCCTATCTGGATCGAGATGCCCTACGGACAGTCACTCATGCACTCGTAACTTCCCGAATCGACTACTGTAATGGTCTTTACATGGGACTGCCCTTCCGGACCTCCCGGAGGCTTCAACTGGTGCAGAATGCGGCCACGTAGGTTGTGATTGGAGTATTCCGATACTCCCATGTTACACCCCTCCTGTGTGGCCTGCATTGGCTGCTGGTTGCCCTCTGGGTGAGCTTCAAGGTGATAGTGATAACATACAAAGTCCTACATGGCTTGGGTCCGGGGTACTTGCGGGAGCGTCTCCTGCCAGCGTGGACTTCCAATCGCCCTGTGCACTCCCACAGGCAGGGCCTCCTTGGGGTGCCATCAGCCAGACAATGTCAGCTGGCAGTGCCCAGGGATACAGCCTTCTCTGTGGGAGCACCCACCCTATGGAATCGACTCCCCTTGGAGCTCCGGTTGTCTCCCGACCTCCGTTCCTTCCGCCATGACCTAAAGACCTGGTTGTTTCAACAGTCCGGCCTGGACTGAAGGGTATGGGGTGGGGTTTTATTCTTATTTTAAATTTTATTGGGTTTTAATCTTTATTGGGCTTAGTTCACTTGTTTAATGTATTTTTAATTAATTGTATTGCTATTTTTTATTGTAAGCTGCCCTGAGTCCCTAGGGAGAGAGGGTGGCATATAAGTCCAATAAAACTAAACTAAACTAAAGAAAGTATGATAACCTGGGCTAAAAATGTGGGCCATAGCATTGATTTGGAACAGTGGGAATGTATTTGGCAGGTAAACTATAAATTAACACTGTTGGTTTCTTACAAAGAGAACATATATAAAATGTTTTACCGCTGGCACCTCCCTCTACTGAGAATAGCCAAAATGTTCCTAAAAAGGTTAGCTAAATGTTGGAGAAGTAACCATAAGCAGGGAACATATTTTCACATGTGGTGGATGTGCCCCCATGCACAGAGATACTGTTGAAAAATTAAATCATGGTTAGAGAAAATAACAAAACAGAAAATTAAATTTAAACCAGAAATCTTCCTGGTAGGCATGTTAGAATCAAATATGATTTGAAAACACCAATATTTAATGCTCCATATTTATTTATTTATTTATTTATTTATTTATTTATTTATTTATTTGAACTTGTATGCTGCCTCATCTCCGAAGACTCGGGGCGGCTCACAACTAAAAACACAGAACAATAAATATTTTAAAAACTATTAAACCAAAGACAAGCCCAAATATAAAAACATGACAATAATAAACATTAAAACTGTCCCTCCCCCAGGGAGGGGTCACAGCCCGGGTTGGTCGAATAACCAGGTCTTTAATTCACGGCAGAAGGTGCAGAGATCAGGGGCCAGACGGAGCTCCAGAGGCAGTTGATTCCAGAGGTCAGGGGCCGCGACAGAAAAGGCTCGTCATCGGGGAGTCACCAGACGGCATTGACCTGCCGACGGGACCCCGAGGAGTCCTTGCCTATGAGCTCGCACAGGGCAGCCGGCACTAGCTATCGGAAGAAGACGCTCCCTCAAGTATTGAGGACCCATGTCATGTAGGACTTTGAATGTCAAAACTAAAACCTTGAATCTCACCCGGAGCACAATCGGTAGCCAATGCAGACTGTGCAGGAGGGGGGTAACATGGGAGAACCGGGTAACTCCCATCACCACCCGTGCGGCCGCATTCTGCACCAGCTGCAATCTCCGGATGGTATGCAAGAGCAGTCCTAAATAGAGAGTGTTGCAGTAGTCGAGTCTCGAGGTGACAAGGGCACGAGTAACTGTGCATAGGGCGTCCAGGTCCAGAAAAGGGCGAAGTTGTTGAACAAGACGGAGCTGGGCAAAGGCCCCTGGCGACGGCCCCACCTGCTCCTCCAACCGGAGCTGTGCATCCAGGAGGACCCCAGATTCCGCCCCTATCCACAGGGGCAACACCTCTCCCCTATGGCCAAAGATGGACAATCTTGACTGGGCGAGCGCGGATGCCAGAGCCACTCAGTCTTGGCTGGGTTGAGTCGGAGCATGTTCCTACTCATCCAGATCCGTTCTGCATCCAAACACTGGGACATCAGGGAGAGGGCATCGCTGATCTGGTTTGGGGTGGAAATGTACAGCTGAGTGTCATCAGCGTACTGATGGAATCTCACCCCAAAACCATGGATGATCTCACCCAGCGGTTTCATGTAGATGTTAAATAAGAGAGGGGAAAGGACTGACCCCTGCAGGACCCCACAAGAGAGAGCCCTTGGGGTTGACCCAGCCCCTCCCACCAACACCGATTGCGACCACCCCGAGAGGTAGGAGGAGAACCACTGAAGAACAGTGCCCCCCACTCCCAACCCCCCGAGGCCACGCAAAAGGATACCATGGTCGATGGTATCGAAAGCCGCTGAGAGGTCCAATAGGACCAGGACAGAGGAAAAACCCCTGTCCCGGGCCCTCCAGAGATCATCCATCAGCGACCAATGCTGTCTCTGTGCTATAACCGGGTCGGAAGCCCGATTGGTACGGATCCAGGTAGTCCGCTTCATCCAGGAAAAGCGGAACCTGCTGAGCCACCACACTCTCAACAACCTTAGCAGCAGCCAGAATCTCTTTTGCCCAAAATTGGAAACAGGCTATGACCCACCCCAGAAGCTGCAATAATTAATAAGGTATACAAATGTGCAGAGATGGACAGATTGATGAAGTTACTGAAGAATAAGGAAGAAGGAGAATACTATAAAATATGGAATGTTTGGTACAAATGGATAAGAAAAAGATGCAAAGGCATTGAATGATAATGTATATAATATCTAAAACAATAAGGTTTATGTGTAAATAAATGTAAATACCAATGTATATATTAATAAAATGCCTAGAATGATGAAGAAGCAAATACAGTGATGGATAACACAATAATAGAAGACACTTACAAATGTAAACACTGCTACAGTAATGTTGTAAAATGTGGAAATTTGTTTTTAATTGTCAAAACATTGAATAAACAAATTTATTAAAAAAAGAAAATGTACAAGGAATCATGGTTATATAAACAAGTTACACAATTAAGTTGAAATGATAAATTTTATCTAGAATATGTACAGCTAACTATGGAATCTCTCTGAATTCCGGCACTTGATGCTGGAACTTCCATGAAAGAGCTCCATATGAACAACTGGGGCAAGCAGAGCTGTAGATCAAAAGCTTTAGATGTGCTTTTAAACTGTTCCCTTAAATTGAGGATGAAAAGAAAAAGAAACCTTTCATCAGTTAAAGGTATAAACTAATTAGTTTCAAAATAGGAGCTGAAAGTTTATGATGTTATTTTCAATTTGATACTTCAAATAAGGCATTATAGAGGCAATTTCATCCTTCAACTACAGTACTGAGGGATAAATGCTGGATTTATCTATAGGTAGCAACAAACCTCTAAGCAATGAGCATATATTGGGAATAGTCTATTTGCATGTATTTGCCAAACTGTTAATTTAGCATGTGTTTGTTTATAATTCTATTCTTCCCCACTTTTACATTTAAAACATTACCATGGCATTTTACAGAATAATATATGTTTTATATTGCCTGTTTTAAAATATTTTTAAAAAATATGTATGCTTATAGTTTATGAATATACAAATATGAAAAGAATGTGAAATTTCACAGTTAACCAATTTTCTGTCTGCACATTCATGTTAAAATTTGGAATTTAACTCATTCTGGAATTTGGAAAAGCAGAATGTTCTAAACCAAGTGGATCAAAGTTTGTGAATAGTGTCCACTGTGGGTAAATGATAGCCATAACACTTAGACAAAGGAAAAAATAAATATGTTGTAAACAGATCAAAGCTTGAGAAAGGCCAGGAATGTTATTTGCACCTCTTTTCATGTACTATTCAAGTTACTACTGCAATGAAATTGAAGACAGTGCAGAATCCTTCTGTTATATGAAATCTCTCTCTTCTTCCCCAAGTTCTGCTATGTTGCCTCATCATGTCATGTGGTCAGGGAAGATAAGGAAACAATATATGAAGGGTATGTCAAGAATATGTATTCCCAGGAGGGCCATTCAACGTATTCAAAATCATAGAATCAGAAGTGGTAATCAGCAGGTTCTGACCACTGCTGGAGAACTGGTAGCAGAAATTTTGAATAGTTTGGAGAACCGGAAAATACCACCTCTGACTGGCCCCACCCCCATCTATTCTCTGCCTCCCAAGTCCCAGCTGATCGGCTGGGTCTTCTTTTGTTGCCCTGCACCGGAAAACAGAGCTGGAAAGCAGGTTAGTGTGAGGGAATGGGATTTTGCAGTAACCTTCCCCCAGGAGTGGGAGGGAATAGGGATTTTGCAGTAACCTTTCCCTGGAGTGGGGTGGGAACAGACATTTTACAGTATCCTTCCCCTGCCATTCCCACCAAGCCACACCCACCAAACCATGCCCACCAAGCCATGCCATGCCCACCAAGCTACGTCCACAGAACCGGTAGTAAATTTTTTTGGAATCCTACCACTGCATAGAATCATACAATCATAGGGCTGGATGGGATCTCAGAGATCTTCTAATTTAATCAGCTGCTCAAGGCAGAGTCCTATGCAGAGCCATGGTGGCACAGTGGTTAGAATACAGTATTGCAGGCTAATTCTGCTGACAGCTGTTCAGCTGTTTGATTCTTCCCAGCTCAAGGTTAATTCTGCCTTCCATCCTTCTGTGGTCAGTAAAATAAGGACCCATATTGGGAGCAATATGCTGACTCTGTAAACTACTTGGGCGGGGGCTATAACAAATGTGAAGCAATATATAAGTCTAAGTGCTACTGCTATTGTTATACTATCCCAATCAAATGCTTGTCCAGTTTATTTTTTGAAAACATCCACTGACTGAGCACCCAAACAGTGAGGAGGAAAGCTATTCCATTGATTAATTGCTCTCTTAACTTCTTCTTCTTATTTCTAGGTTGTCTTTGACAAGCTTCCATCCATTACTTTGCATCCTGCCCTCTGATGCCCTAGAGAAAAAGTCATCCCAGTTCCCCAGTTAAAGCAAGTAGGCACCTAAATATTGGGCAGCAGCAATATAGGAAAAGGCTAAGCTGTATGATCACTTCAATAACAATGGCTAAGATATTAATTCATACTTTACAGAAGGAAATGGTAAACTGTTCCTTTACTTTTACCAAAAACAATTCATGGATAGGAATCATAAAATGATTAATGATATAGTGCCAGATCATGGACCCCTCAGGTCAGATGACAACCAACATGTTACAGAGGAAGACCTAAGGATCTTTTGGACTACTAATAGTATTTATGATATGACCATATTAAAGCCTTTCAGACATCTTGTTGCTGATGCTGCTATACAAGAGAAGACAGAACACAGTGGGAACATGAAACAAGAAGCATGATCACAGGAAAGCTCAGTACACTAAGATGAAATGAAACAACTGCAAATTGACAATTTGGGCATTAGGAAACTAAAATGGATTGAAATTGGATTCTTTCAGGCAGAAGATCACTCTGTTTACTATTCAGGACATTTAAAAAAAGCAATGCCATTGCTTTTATGTTTAGGAAGGGCAAACAGTACTTGGCCATAGTGCCACTGATGACCAAATAATATCAATCAGACTTTAAGGTGACAATTACCCATATTTATGTCCCAATTACTGTTGCAGAAGAAGGGAAGTTTTGTAAATTTTAAGGTCAAATTCAATTGGAATTTGACAGAACATACATGTAATATGTCTTGCCTGTAATTGGAGACAGGGATGACAAAGTTGGAATCATTATTTATTTATTTATTTGGAAATTTTATATTGCCTCCTACTCACTCAAGGCGGCTTACAGGAAATAAAAACACAACGTAAAAGAAATAAAAATAATAAAATAATAACCCACCACTGCCCCACCCTGGTGAAAACACACACTAATACCAGCCATTTAATGTGCTCCATCTCACTTTGAGTTCCCCAGGCCCACTGGCAGAACCACATCTTCAGGGCCTTCCAAGAGTATTAGAATGGGAGTCAGTTTAATTTTCAGAGGGATGATGCTTCAGAGAGACGAAACCACCACAGAGAAGGCCCTTCTTCTGGTCCCCTAAATGTATCTCCTTAGGGGACGGGACCCACAACATCCATTCTTTCCTGCTCTAGTGAGTTGGATGGACATGACTAGCAAGAGACAGTCCCCCAGATAACATGGTCCCAAGCCATGAAAGGCTTTAAAGGTGACAACAAGCACCTTGAATTGAACCCAGAAGCAAATTGGCAACCAAAGCAGGAGAGGTGACACATGTTCACTGAAGTCTGCACAAAACATTTTGCACCAACTGGAGCTTCTGGATGCTTTTCATGCAGAGAGTGTTGCAATAGTCAAGGCAGCAGCTGATTAGGGCATGAATGGCTGTGAGTAGGGATTGCTGGTCCAGGAAAGGTTGTAACTTGTGCACAATCAGCAGTTTGTGTCATAACTGCCACCTGCTCTTCAAGCAGGAGTCACGAGTCCAGGAGAACCCTCAGATTATGCACAGGGTTTGGGTCAGTGCCACCCCATCCAGCACCAAAGATGGCAATTCCCCATGGGCCAAAGAATCCTAAACCTAGAGCCACTCGGTCTTGCCAGGGTTCATTTTCAACCCATTGCTCCCCATTCAGCTTCTAAAAGCCTCCAGGCCCTGTGAGAGGGAGATCACAGCATCACTTAACTTATCATAGGCTGACATATACAACTGAGTATCATCAGCATATTGATGATATCTCAGTCCATGGTGACGGATGATTTCACTCAATGGCTTCATGTAGATGTTGAATAGGAGTAGAAAAAGTACCAAGCCCTGTGGGAACCTGCAAAGCAGTGGGCAAGAGCTGCATCTCTTGCCTCCTATAAACATCAACTAAGAATGGCTATAGAGGAAGAAAGTGAACCAGAATAGCACAAAGCTCCCCATTTCCAATCCCTGAAGCTCTCAAAAGGATACCGTGGTTGATAGTATCGAAAGCCACCAAGAGGTCAAGTAGAGCAAGGAGAGATGCACTACTCCCATCCTGTTCCTGCTAGAGATAATAAAAAAAACATGATGTTTCTGTCCCATATCCAGACCTGAATCCTGACTGGTAGGGGTCTAGAATGATAATCTATTTCATCCAGAAACTTCTGGAGCTGCAACTCCCTTCTCAACAACCTTCCCCCAAAGGGAAGATTAGAGACAGGTTTTAAATTATTCAACAGGGTGGTATCCAGTGATGGCTTCTTGAGAAGAGGGCAGACCGCAGCCACCTTAAAATGCTGGGTCACTATCCTGTCCTGTAAGGAAGCATTAATCACCACCAGAGTCCACCCGCTTGTCACCTCCTGGGAAGCTTTCACAAACCAGGAGGGACAGGGGTCTAAAATACAGGTGCTTGCACACATACTCCCTAGGATCCTGTCCACTTCCTCATTAAATAGGAAAATATAATTGGATTGAATGGCTGAAAAGAAATGAAATAGTTGAGATGAAGCAGGAGAATGACTTATTAAAAGCTGAGATTCCAAAAGTTTTTCCTAGTTAATACTGTTTCAAGCAACCAAAACAATGCCTGCATATATGAACATCACCAGATGAAGTACACAGAAATCAAACTAACCATAACAAAAAGAGGTGGGGAATCACTGTTGCAGTGTCAGAGACATAGCAGGGTGCTGATTATAGGCAAAATTCCAAGTTAAGCCAAAGAAGAAGAAAGCTAACCAGTTTCCATGGTATGATCTTAAGCATCTGGAATCAGAAAATTCTTCCAAAATATTCTGCAATATTCCAACCTCAGATTAACATATTATTATTACGGAGAGATAGTAATCAACTTCTGTTATTCTGTTAATTTAAAGAAGATCAAACAAAGATGAAAGGAGCTGGCAGAGTCTAGGAGAAGAACCTTTTTCACAATACATCCTACCCTTTTGTACTTTCTGTCCCAGAGGCGACATCTGCCCCACTCTTCTAGCCTGAATGAATGAATGATTAAATAAATAAATAAACAAACAAACAAATGATGTATATTGAAATACTTCACAGTTTAGGCACCAATATCTAGGATGCATTCCCTATTTACAAGAACTTCTAGTGCTAGAAAATGAAGTTAGAAGAGTACACCAGTCATTATGAAGTCATGCAATCAGGACTATAAATTGGTAAACTAGAACATTGCATTAGTGGACATGTCAGGAAGTCACAGTCCAAACAGTATATGGGGAAAAACAGTATACCTTCCAATTAACAAAGCAGTGAGACATAACTTCATATTCTCTGCTTATTTATTCAGTTCTTATGCTGGTTACATATAGAAGAAACTACACTGGCAGAAGATGATAGAAATTTTAAAACTGGAGGAAGAAAATAGTCTGTGCTATGCTGATGACACAACTAGCCAAAAATGTGAAATGCAAGATCTAGAAATAAAACAGGTAAGGAGCACAATGACTGCAATTAAAATTACAGACCAAATTAAAATCAACAAACTCAACAAACAGCCTTAGACTTGACAATGAAAATACTGAATTAATAGATAGCTTCTTCTATTTATCAACTACCAACAATAAAGAAACAAGCAGTCCATAGACTTAGGACTGGGACTTGATACATTCACCATGAAGATTTGAAAAAAAGGATATTCAGATGTCAAGTGTTTATCCTAAAAGAATAATCGGATTAACCAATGATATTCCCTGTTCTATACCATGAAACTAAAAGTTGGACTTCGAAAAAGCAAAATGTTTTTAAATTTGTTTATAGGGGAAAATAACTACAATACTTCGTGTACTCAAGAAAACAAGCATATAGATTATTAGACAAATGAATCCAGAGTTTTCACATGAGGCTTAAATAATCACAACACAGGGATATTTTGAAAAGTTGTGGGTTTAATACAGGACTTTCTAATACTGGAAAAGATACTACTGTGTTTCCCCGAAAATAAGACCTACCCCGAAAATAAGACCTACCCCAAAAATAAGACCTGCCCCAAAAATAAGACCTACCCCGAAAATAAGACCTAGTGTGTTTTTGGGAGCCAAAAAAAATATAAGACAGTGTCTTATTTTAGGGGAAACACGGTATGCGATTTGTTCATGGTTTCGTACATGAATAAATGTACATTGTTCTACATGAATATGGTAAGTGTTTTTTTTCATTATATATATATATATATATATATATATATATATATATATATATATATTCGTAGATTTTCACGGGTAAAGGTATGTAGGTCTTGGTGTATTCGGGTCTTGTCCTGTGTAAGATTGAGAATACCTTGGCACGTTCGACGAATTCATCCGTCATCTTCAGGCTGGTGTCTTCAGCTTCGTTCTCCTGGGAGAACGAAGCTGAAGACACCAGCCTGAAGATGACGGATGAGATTTCGTTGAAACGTTGCCAAGGTATTCTCAATCTTACACGGGACAAGACCCGAATACACCAAGACCTACATATATATATATATATAAGACCTACCCCGAAAATAAGACCTAGTGTGTTTTTGGGAGCCAAAAAAATATAAGACAGTGTCTTATTTTCGGGGAAACACGGTAGTAGCAAGGTGGATGGCCTCAGTTCCATTATCAGCACTGAGCGCATTGTTGGAAGATATGAAGGACCAGATTAGAAACAGATCTAATAGATTGAAAAGAGTCAACATCAACTTGATAGCACATTTTACATCTATGTGTATAGGTCTAGGTCTAGGTCTAGATCTTGATCTGCCTTTCTACATTTTCTCAGTCTAATTTATTTTTCTAGTACAACTAATTTTTTTATTAAGTAGAAATAGTGACAACAAACTGGGAAGAAATATTTTTTTGAAGTGGAACTGAATATGATTTTTTTCATCCTTTTTACCCTGCTCCTATCAATAAGATGCAAGTAGACAGATATGTCCCTAAATACAATTTTGAAAGAAATTTCAGGATTCATTCTTTGGGGAGGAAAGGAAATGTTAGAAAAAAAATGAGCTGTTTAAATCTGAAAGCTCTCATTGTATGCTTGAATGCATATGTGTGTCTGTGTGCGTACATGCATAAATATTCACACATTTTCTCTGTCCATAATTTTAAACCAAAGAAAAATGAATAAGGATAGAGACTTCTTGATTATTGCTTTGAGAGTTAATTGGAAAACATTCATGGACATTATACAGAACAGGATTGAATTTGAAATGTAATTTATTTATCAGCCTTTTTACATGCAATCAGATGGAATTCATTTTGTATTTAATCTTTTGTTTGATTCCATCCATGGCTATTATTTTCACAAACTGGCATCTCTAAATATGATTATCACATGTTCCATTCATTTTGAAGATTGCAGGCCTTTATTACAATCTGTTTAACTGTATGAGTGCTTGAATCAAAATAAAGTTTCTCCCTCCTCTCAAATGTGAATAATTGGAAGAATATACACAAGTAGCATTTGAAGCCCATCTCATTAAAATACACAGAAAAGAATACTGTCAGTCATTTACAGGTGTTTTAAAATACAGCCATATGTGTACAGTTTGAACAATATCCAAAGCATTAAGTTTTCATCTCTGAATCTAAAGTTGCTTTTACATTAGTTCCTTCCTTCCTTCCTTCCTTCCTTCCTTCCTTCCTTCCTTCCTTCCTTCCTTCCTTCCTTCCTTCCTTCCCTCCTCCCTCCCTCCCTCCTTCTGTCCCTCCTCCCTCTCCCATACATCCATTCTTCCTTCCATCACAAACCCTTATGCTACCACTTCCAATTCTCTTGATGCTGCTAAAAATCCATTTCTCCAGAATTCCTTATGTTAATTCCCCATCTCCTGAATGCTTATATCTACATTCCTTAGTTACTGTGCAGAAAATGAAAAAGGTCATGATACATGGAGCACCAAATGTGCTTTTCAAAAGGCAACTAGACTTTCTTGGTTTTTTTCCTTTGAAAATATTTTACTTCTTAGATGAAAAGTGAAACCTTTTCAAAGGGGAAAAATAATCAAGAAAGTCCAGTTGCTTTTAAAAAGCATGTTTGGAATAACCATAACCCGGATGATTGCAAATCTTCATAAACATTGATACACGGAGCAGTTACTATAATACTCCAATAACAAAAAGTCATTTACATGAATAATTGATACAGAATTTATTTGAGTAATTTGTGCTATTTTATTTATTTATTTATTTATTTATTTATTTATTTATTTATTTATTTATTTATTTTAGTACCGATTGATAAGTGAACCTTATTTATCCATATTTTCCACATCTGTTAGAAAATTGTTGTTTGAATCCTGTAAATTCCGAAAAAAGACACACAGCTTGGGTTTTTCTATGAGCCTGCCAAAGATTCAGTGAATTCCACTGACTTTCATCATTCCCAGCAGGGTGTCTGCTGATGTATAGGATTCCCAGGAATAGAAGGAGTGTCAACACTTTCTTGTTTGTTTTCAGTAAATTGTTAGCTACACTATACCACTGTGATTTATTTCCTTCCCCAAACATTATTAAATGTCTATCTGCAGATGTGTATATTTCTGCCTATTGAAGTAATGGTGACACCCTCTGCAGTTTTAATACTGCAGCAATATTTGTATGTATGACATAACATTTACAAGTTCAATATCATTGTGACAACGATGTAGTATTACCTTTTCTTGATAAGTATTTTAGGGATATTATTTCTCTTTTGCCTAAATATATAGTTTAACCCTCTTAATAAGAAATCAAGGAACACGTTAATATTTCCCCTGCTTTTTAAACATACAGTGTGTTCACTGCTGAGTAACAGCGTTTCTTCTCTTTGTGTGTATATCTTTAGTTTTTTTGTAGCTTTTCTTCAGCAACTTTATATTTGTCATAGGTATAATACAATATGTCCCCAGCATATAAGGCATGCTCTTTGTCTATCATTTGTTTGATTATTTAACCAGCCTGTCTCCTCCTAGGATTAATTTATTTAATGTTTTCACTGTTGTACCTCATTTGATCAGAATAACTGAGCAACATACTTCCTGTTTTTAATAAGCTTATCTCTGCTCCTAATAAAACATTTGTGCCACCTCTTCATTTATACTAAGTTAATACATTAATTGCAAAACCATTTAAAAAATGATGTGTCCTTCAGATTTGATTTTTTCTTTTCTTTTTCCTTTACAATATTAGAAAGGTATAGTATTTGTTTATGTCTTGGGTTCATAGGAACTGAAGTTTGTTCTTCAGCAAAATGTTCCCAAGAAATAGCCAGGATCTTCTCCAGTAAAGTACTATGAGTATACTCTCCTGGACCACTCCCTCCCTCCAAGCTAGCTGAAACATTGACAGATGTACTGTGCATTCAGAAACTATTCAGACTCCCTTCATTTTTGTCAGTTTTGTTATCTTGCAACCTGATTCTGTAGTTGTTGAAATTCATTTTTCCCCTCATTTATCTATACTCAGTACCCCATAATGACAAAGTGACAGCCTGCCTGAGCTTGAAAGGTTTGTAAATTTATTAAAAAGAAAAACTGAAATATCACATTGGCATAAGTATTCAGACCTTTCACTCAGTACTTTGTTAAAGCATCTTTGGCAGCAATTGCAGCCACGAGTCTTTTTGGGCATGACATGATAAGCTTTGCACACCTGGATTGGGGGATTTTCTGATATTCTTCCTTGCAAAACCTCTCAAGGTCAGTCAGGTTGTATGGCAATCATTGGTGGACAACCATTTTCAGATCCCTCCAGAGATGTTCAATAGGGTTCAAGTCAAGGCTCTGGCTGGGCCACTCTAGGACATTCACAGAGTTGTCACTAAGCCTCTAAACCAATCCTTTGTTGTCTTGACTGTATGCTTAGGAACATTGTCATGTTGGAAAGTAAACCTTTGGCCCAGTGTGGTCCTGAGCACTGTGGAACAGGTTTCATTGAGGATATCCTTGTACTTTGCTCCCTTCAGCTTTCCCTCAACCCTGACCAGTCCCCCAGTCCCTGCTGCTTAAAAATACCCCCACAGCATGATCGTGCCACCACCATGCATCATTGTTGGGATGATATTGAGCAGTTAACAGTGCCTGGTTTCCTCCAGACATAACATTTAGAATTGAGGCCAAACAGTTCAATCTTGGTTTCATCAGACCAGAGAATCTTGTTTCTTACAGTCTGAGAGGCCTTCAGGTACTTTTTTACAAACTCCAAGCAGGTTTTCATGTACTTGCACTAAGGAGAGGCTTCTGTCTAGCCACTCTGCCATAAAGCCCAGATTGGTGGAGGGCTGCAGTGATGGTTGTCCTTCTGAAAATCTGACCCATCTCCACACAGGATCTCTGGAGTTCAGTCAGAGTGGCCTTAGGGTTTTTTGTCACTTCTCTTACTAAGGCCCTTCTCCTCCTATTGCTCAGTTTGATGGGGCATCCAGCTCTTGGAAGAGTCCTGGTTGTATCAAATGTTTTTCATTTCAGAATTATGGAGACATCAGTGCACCTTCAGTGCAGCAGAAATTTTATTATAGCCTTTCCCAGATCTGTGCCTTGCAATAATCTTGTCTCTGAGCTCTGCGGGCAGTTCTTTCGACCTTTAGCTCTGCTACAGTATGCATTGTCAGCTGTGAGGCCTTCTATAGAGAGATGTATGCCTTTACAAATCATGTCCAATCAATTTATCACAGGCAGATTCCAATTAAGGTGTAGAAACATGTCAGCAATGATCAAGAGAAATGGGAGGCACTGGAGCTAAAATTTCAAGGGTTGTTGCAAAGGGTCTGAATACTTGTGCCAGGGCTGTCAAACTGATAGCATGTGGGCCAGATGTGTCACACGCTAGCCACACCTATGCCTGGTTTAGTGAAGGGGAAAAAGTTGTGATACATCACATGATGCCACCATGATGACATGAGTTTGAAAGCCCTGACTTATGTCAATGTGGATATCTCAGTTTTTCTTTTTAATAAATGTACAGACAAAAATTCTGTTTTTGTTTTGTCATTATGGAGTACTGAATTTATGAGAAAAAAATGAATTTCAACAACTATAGAATCAGACTGCAGCACAACAAAATTGACAAAGTGGAGGGGGGTCTGAATATTTTCTGAATGCACTATATAAAGCTTAATTTTAAAAAATGGAAACATGAATGAATGAATTTTAGAACTATTCTATGATGCTGAACAAAAGGGAAAACATATTTATTTATTTATTTATTTATTTATTTATTTATTTATTTATTTATTATTGGGACTTGTATGCCGCCCCATCTCCGAAGACTCGGGGTGGCTCACAACTAAGAAACAACAGCAATAAATAATTAAAAAGAGATTAAACCCAATTACAAGCCCAAACAGATTTAAAATACATTAAAAATATAAAACCACCCCCCCAGGAAAGAAAAGGTCACAGCCCGGATTGGTCAAACAACCAGGTCTTCAAATCATGGTGGAAGGTGTGGAGGTCAGGGGCCAGGCGGAACCCCAGGGGGGAGCTGGTTCCAGAGGTCAGGGGCCGCGACAGAGTAGGTTCGTCGTCGGGGGACCGCCAGCCGGCATTGGCCCGCTGATGGGACCCCAAGGAGTCCTTGCCTGTGTGCTCACACAGGGCGGTTGGCATTCGATGTCGGCAGGAGTCGCTCCCTTAAATACTGAGGACCCATGTCATGAAGGACTTTGTATGTTAAAACTAAAACCTTGAATCTCACCCGGAGCGCAACCAGCAACCAATGCAGCGCAGGAGGGGGGTAACATGGGAGAATCGGGAAACTCCCATCACCACCCACGCTGCCGCATTCTGCACCAGCTGCAGTCTCCGGATGGTATGCAAGGGCAGTCCTAAGTAGAGAGCGTTGCAGTAGCCGAGCCTAGAGGTAACAAGGGCATGAGTGACTGTGCGCAGGGCATCTCGGTCCAGAAATGGGTGTAGTTGGCAAACAAGACGGAGTTGGGCAAAGGCCCCCCTGGCGACGGCTCTCACCTGCTCCTCCAACCAGAGCCGAACATCCAGGAGGACCCCCAAATTCTGTGCCCTATCCACAGGGGGCAACACCGCTCCCCCTATGGCCAAAGATGGATATTCCTGACTGGGCTGAGATGCCGGTATGCACAGCCACTCAGTCTTGGCCGGGTTGAGTCGAAGCATGTTCCCGCTCATCCAGATCCGTACCGCATCTAAGCACTGGGTCATCAGGGAGAGGGCATCACTGATTTGGTTTGGGGTGGAGATGTACAGCTGGGTGTCATCTGCGTACTGGTGGTAACTCACCCCGAAACCACGGATGATCTCACCCAGTGGCTTCATATAGATGTTAAATAGCAGGGGGGAGAGAACCGACCCCTGAGGGATCCCACACGAGAGCACCCTCGGGGTTGACCTCTGCCCCCCCGCCAATACCGATTGCGACCGCCCCGAGAGGTAGGAGGTGAACCACTGAAGCACGGTGCCCCACTCCCAGCCCCTCGAGGCGTCGCAAAAGGATACCATGGTCGATGGTATCAAAAGCCGCTGAGAGGTCTAATAGGATCAGGACAGAGGAAAAACCTCTGTCCCGGGCCCTCCAGAGATCATCCATCAGCGCGACCAATGCCGTCTCTGTGCTGAAACCAGGTCGGAAGCCCGATTCATACGGATCCAGGTAGTCCGCTTCATCCAGGAAGAGTGGAAACTGCTGAGCCACCACACTCTCAACAAGCCAAAAGCGAAGGTTGGAGACTGGACAAAAGTTGTCTAACACGGTCGGGTCCAGGGCAGGCTTCTTCAGGAGGGGTCTCACCACCGCCTCCTTCAAGGCGGTGGGAAAAACACCCTCCCTTAATGAAGCATTGACGACTGCCCGGAACCAACCACAGGTGGCCTCCCTGGCGGCATAGGCCAGCCAGGAAGGACACGGGTCCAACAAACATGTGGTGGAACTCAGCCGCCGCATAATCCTGTCCACTTCATCCTCGGAAACAGGATAGAACTCATCCCAGATCACATTGGCCAGACTACCTGTATCGCATTCCTCAGACCACTGCAAATCAGAGGACAACCCGCTCTGAATCCGGGCGATCTTATACAACAGATATTGACCAAACTCCTCAGCCCTTCCCCGCAACCGGTCTGCCCCCTCCACTGTACGAAGGAGAGAGTGGGTAACCCAGAACAGGGCGGCTGGGCGGTTATCTGCGGACGCTATGAAGGCGGAGAGATAAGACCTTCTCGGCGCTCTCATGGCTACTAGGTAAGTCCTAATATGGGCTCTTAGCTGGGCTCGATTGGATTGGGAGCGGGTGGACCTCCACCTGCTCTCTAAACCCCTCCAGTGATGCTTCATCTCCCGGAGCTCCTCAGTATACCAAGGAGCCATCCGGGATCCACGGCGTGAGAGGGGACGCATGGGGACAACCCTGTTGAGGGCATCCAACACAGCCTGTTGCCAAGCAGCCACCAGATCCTCGACAGAGCTGTGGGCAAGGGAAGAGGGAAAGAACCCCAGTTCCGTCTGGAACCTCTCAGGGTCCATCAGGCGTCTGGGGCGGAACCATCTAAGTGGCTCCTCATGCCAGCAGTGGGGGGTGGCCTGTTGGAAGACCAGCCATAGGAGATAGTGATCAGACCATGGGACGGGCAGTGTCATAAAAGTGGCTTGCCCTCTGTCACTACGCCACTGTTCAGAGACAAAAACTAGGTCAAGAGTGTTTCCCCCCTCATGAGTCGGGCCTTGAATCAATTGGGTCAGGCCCATGGCTTCCATGGAAGCCATGAATTCCTGGGCCAAACCTGACGCTCCCCCCAGGGAGGGCAAATTAAAGTCCCCCAGGACTATAAGGCCCGGGAACTCCAATGCCACCCCCGAGAAGACATCAAGAAGCCCAGGCAGGGCCGCTGTCACACAGCTGGGGGAAAGGTATGCGAGCAGCAGGCCCACCCAACCATTAGGCCCCCACCTCAGGAGGAGGGTCTCACTCCCGCCTATCTCTGGAACAATGACCTCCCTTGGAAACAAGGTCTCCCGCATAATCACATATTCATGGCCTAGTAGGCTATATTGGCAATAAATTTGGATAGCTGGATAATCGGATAGCTTTAGATAATGTGTACAGCAAATTCTCCCAACAATTAATACAATAACAACCTCATGGTTTGTTGTAGATTTGTTTATATTCTAGTCAGTTGCCCCCAAATTATCCTGCAGATAACAAGGTAAGGAAAAATGTTGCAGGTAGGTGTTTCTCTAACTTTGCTACTCAAGGGGAAAATTTCATTGGGCACCAGCTGGAGAGTTTGTCAATAACTTATGCCCATGACTTGCCTTGGCTTTTCTTCTGAGTATGATCACTGACTCTAATCATCTACTCTTACTGTAAACTCATTAATTTTGAAAATTGGACAAAATATTTCCTAAGTCAATTTTAAAATACTGACGATGAGTTCTGATCAGTAGATTTGACTCTACCCTATCCAGAAAACATAAATGTATATAATCTTAGAACTTCTCAATAAGTTGTCTTCATGCCACTTGGAGGACTGGGTTCACAGTTTTCTGGTTCCACAGCAAATTCTTTGGATAGTGGAATTGTTTTATGATATTGGAGTTGTGGAAATTTGCTTTTTTGCTGATTTTCTTCATCATACCTCCCAACCTTGGCATGTTCAAGCCTTCCTTATAGGCATTTGATCAGTAAATAAATCTCAGTCTTCTTGCAGTTTCTGGCTGGTTCATAATCCCAATAAAATCCTCCATATTTATTTTTTATTGTTAATTCAAAGTTTATCAGTAAACCTGATTTTAGTTCTGTTAGTTGGTTTCCATATTGCTTTTAAATACTGACATGAATTTGTCTACTGAAATTATTAGCCTACATTGAATTACCATTTTCCCCAGCATCAAATGAACCATATATATCCCCTCTCCCAGCTGGCATATACAATCTGTTTATTGCAATGTACAACTCTGCCAAGTTTGTGAAAAGCTCTTGATTCCTCAGATCACAGCCAGAAAACATTTTTAATAAAAGTTCAAAGAATTTGCTTTCACAGCAGGGATTCTCCTGCTAAATAAATTTAAAAAATTGGGAAAGTTTTAGATTGGGGAAAAGGATTTTTTTTAGTAATTTAAATTACTAAATTTAATAATTTAGTTTCTTTTGATTTTAAGTAGAGTCAATAGGAGCAATGGGAGTTTGATGCTCTCTATGGAAATTCAGGGGAATAATATTGATGAAGCATCTATCGATCTATCTACCGGTATCTACCTACCGGTATCTATCCGCCTGCCTGCCTGCCTGCCTGCCTGCCTGCCTGCCTGCCTGCCTGCCTGCCTGCCTGCCTGCCTGCCTGCCTATCTATCTATCTATCTATCTATCTATCTATCTATCTATCTATCTATCTATCTATCTCAACAGTTTCTAGTGTTAAGCTTAAAAGAGTCTTGATTGGCTCATTATATTCTTTCTATCTGTATCTGTATTTTTCAGTGTTCAAGTTTAGCAAAAGTTGAAATGATCAAATTTTCAAATTTATTTTTTAAAAGTTATGGGGATGAAATAGTGCATAACTTCTATGTGAAAATGCTACCATTAATAAAAGTATTTTCCTTGACTTGAAAATCTAAGACTTCCTAAGTTCCTGCTGCTGATCCTTTATACATGAAAAGCAGCAGACAATTTCAGTGGAAGGAAGAGACATTATATTAAAACAGGGACAATGAGAACACAGAGAACTATTGCATGGTATGGGATTTTTGAATGTTAGAACACTTGCCATTATGGGTATAAGAACAAAAACTGAAGCTAATCCCAGAGAAGGGAAAACATCGGAAGTACTCTCTTATTCGTTTTAGCTCTGCATACTATACCTACAAACCTGTCTATATAATCATGAGCATCTGAATAAAACTCTTATAGCCTGCAGCCGTAGTTGCCAGCCAATGGGAGTGCAGGGTTTCTTCCCGCACTATTTAAACCAATACCATTTAACATTTTATAAGAACAGTTCAAATAAACCAATAACATTCAAACCTACATACATAACAAAAACAATCTAAACCTAACAGTTTATTGAATTCACACATAAATAAGTGAACAAAATAATAAGGCTGATGTCAAAGAACAGCATATAGCAATTGCCTTCTAGCTATGCAGCATGTCTGCCTACATGTTAAGATATGTTAATATAATACAAACACTACTGAATACCCCTTCTTGTATCCCAGAAGCTTAGATTTAGTTTTCTGGCTCCATCCAGGGTTAGGTAACAAACATCAAAGGCGTTAATTAGCTCTGAACTTTGAATGACTTTTGCCTTCATTTTCCAACAATATTTATAAATATCAATTAAGCAGCCAGAAATAGAAGTAACATTAAAAATATCTAAGTAGCATGAAATGCTTAAAAACCAAACACAGAACTTTCTCTTGAAGATAAGAATACCAGCTTGTACTGAGACTTAGAAGAATTACCTTCAGGCAATGTTCAGTAACTATGAAATGAGAAATTCAGGTGGATAATGAATGCATGTTGAACTGATTCCTCAAAGATTAGATTCCAGATAAAGATGAAAGGAAAAAGGTATATGAAAGCAGGCATTTGTCCGAAATAGAGGCAGGATGCATGAGAAAATATACTGTTAAGAACTGATGATTTTATGGGATATACGTTTTCTAATAAAAAAATACTTCGGCAGGCTAAGTGAATGTTTTGAGACTTGAAATCTGGAAAATAGGAATAGGGAGGGGTTTTGCAAAATCTGGATAAACAGATTTTGGACAAAGAAAAAGATAAAGAACTAAAATGGAAAAGAATAGGAGAGAATACATTAGAACACCTCATATATAAAAGCAGTGTTTTTGAAACCAACAATTGATCTACCTATCTGAACTGTAAGGACCTTTTTCATGGTTTATAATGAAATTTTCATCATGATGTTAAACTTATTAAAATCAGATCTAGACTATTCCATAATTTTGGGGGAGTAAAAATCAAAATTATGCATAACTGAAAGAAATAACTTTATATTGAGGATCTAGTTCTAGTAGGTCTCGGTTTAGGTATATATTAATGTGTCAGTATCCTTTTTAAACATTTTATTAAATAGGTACAAAAATGTAAGTGATATGCTATGTCATCTAATAATTGTCCTTCATTTTAATGAATATTTGAGTACATATACATGTGAGCATGCATATAATTAACTATTAATTATATGCACAAATGGATAGTTAAGAAACATAACTTTGAGCTGATGGTGGAAATATATTTCATTATTTCCCATTGTAAAAAAACATCACAGATAAAATCATGGACATAAGGTGACAAAGGGAGCCACACACAGTCACGGGGAGGGGAGGTGGCATAGAATTTTAATTAGTCAACCACCTCCAGTATGATGCTTCCCCATTGGGTTCAAAGCCATCTGGCAGAGCTAGTTCTTAAGACTCTTCTGTCAGGAGAATGGAAGCCAGTCTCATCTCAGTGGGTCAGATATTACAGAGGACAGGAGCCAAAGCACAGAAGAATCTTCTCCTGGACCCCACAGTCAAAATTCCTTGGCTGATGGGATCCACAGTATATACTAATGCAGATTGGGGGCAGGATCTTACCCAATGACTTCATGTTAAAGAGGAGTGGAGAGAATTCTGAGTCCTGTGTTTATGTTTGCATGTCACAATATCTAATGTCTAATGTCACCTTCTCTCAGTGAACCATTAACATGAATGTTTTATTTTAAGAACATTGACAAAAGTTGGGATCATACCACCAGAAGCCAATTTTCTACAAAAAAAAAAGTTGGGGGGGGGGAATGGTTACATTTTACTTAGAGACGGGACACCTTTCAGATGCTGTGTGAAAATTAATGTGGCATATAAGTATTGTCTGTATGTTTGTCTGTCTCTTAGGTCCATTATAGAGAAGGCAGTTAAGAAACTCCTGAATATTAAGAAGTATTTGATTTTATAACAGATTGAAACAGCTTTCTTTGAGTAGAAAAAATAAAATACAAAATAGTATTCTGAACAGGGGATTAACGTAAAATTTTCTTCCAAAGCAAATAATTATATGGTTTCCATTACTAAGAATTCTGTTATATTTTACATTCTTCTTTTACTATTGTTTTTGTTTACATAGGAAAAAGGGTCCAGCAGACTCTAATGAAGAATTTAAAATATTAATAACCTCTCAGATACTTAAACATACAACTACACTAGAATAAAATTTCACACACTGAACATTTTAATATTAAAAAGTATTACTATAAGTTAAACAAAAGCATAAAGCTGTTTCAAATACAAGTCAGTAGACAATTCATCACAGTAAGTAAAAATAATAATTACATAAATATTTTCTTAATATATTAAAACAATTTCTATGGAAAAATTTTTGAAATGAATACTGATTCATTTTGTAAAATTGTGGGTGAACCTTCCTTCTTCTAGGTATGGATTTTCACAGTGACCAGGCATTCATGAAAAGACAGCAGGAGTTATGTTTCATGACACAGTTCATAGTTCAAACATTTTGTGGGGTGAAGCTAGATAATGGAAACATCCTAGAGAGGAAGTTTAGTGGCATTATAATCAACCTTGCTGTCTTTTGTTCGCAGCAATCTCAGAAGACAGCAGGACTATACAATGCAGACAGGATGGAGAATGCAGCATTTTCTCACAGATGGATTTTTCTTTTAAAACATCTCTCTCAACATGAATTCAGTTTTTATGACTGAGTTCATTACAACTAAGCAAAACCATTAGAGCATCCTCCGCTCCAAAAAAATTAAATATGAGATTAGCCAAGGAAGGTTAAAAAAGAGATACAAAATAAGTTGCCTAGTAATTAAGCAATCTTGATTATTTTCCTGCTGTCAGTTCGTTATTGGGTCAAAATGATTTTCTCTTTGAAATCTATTTGTAAATTAATTTGGCTCTTGTCAGTCTGCCTGTTTACCCATCTGGTTTATGTAATATCCATTGGTGGCAATTAACATGACAGGAAGTATTGCAGAAACATTTGTCTTCCAAACTTCAATTTATTGCTATATGTTCCACTCCCTCCAATAACAAGCAAACTTCACATCAAAATAAAATTTCACTTCTAAATTCCACTCTGTTGAATTTAGAACCACACATATTCAGAATATAAAGTGTGCAGTACGTGCAAAATGATGCACTTCACAGTGTATTGACAGTCTAGTGAAACACAGCATCTTTCTCAGTTCTACATAAATGGTTACTGAAAAGATAAAATAGGAAATGGGATGGCAAGTGATGAGTACCTCTATAAGAAGTATTAAATCCTTTATAGGAATTCAGTGTAAAAATACTTGGGCAGTGTTGACCTTCAGTATTTAGTGATCATGATCCAGACAATAGATTTCTTAATGTTTCATTGGCAACTGTGGTTGGCATTTTCAGAGGAAACATGGTCTTCTATGCCAGAATAATACAGAATATACAGTATACTTCCCATAAATAAATAAATACAAAAACAAACATTTTGAAAACTGTGACTTTTGAAATAACAGATAAATTAGTCCAACAGATTTCTTAGGTGAATCCTCTTTGTTATCAGAGGCCCATAGAAACACATGAAAAGCTATGCAACAGTACACAGAATTGTAGCCAACAATTCTGATATTGTTGAATTTAATTTTCAGTACTTCCTTTCTCATAGCACTTGCTCATTAAATTTTATACTAGCTGCTATCTTCTTTATAGGAAGTTCTATCTTTGATTAATTATTAAATCCCTACTGCTATAGCTTTTCCATTCTTAAGTTTTTATTATGGAGGCTTCAGAGATTGCATGGGTAACTGGCTCCATTGCAAAATTTGATGGGTCCAATTATGAGATTTTGTTTCTTTAGAACCATCCTTGTCTTGCATCCTAATTTGCTTTGATAGTAACAGAATTCTGTTGTTGGATACCATGAATAATTTGCCATATCATCTTCTTCATCATAATGCCTTTATTTTACAAGTATCTTCAGAAACATTTTTAAGGACTATGCTCCCCCATTACTCACTCTTGAATTGTGTTGATTTTTAGTGGGGAGAAGAACAGAGAGAGACACAGAGAGACAGATATGTACATTATAAGTATATTTTATGAATTATAACTGAGATTGTAGAATTTTGGAATCTGATTAGTCAGAATTCATGAATCCACCTGCCACTAAAGTTTAACAATAGATAGAAAATTTCAAGTAAGATTTACTTTCCTAAAAGTACTTGGCTGTTTTAAAGAAAACAAGAAAAGTAGAGTTACATAATTTTTTTTTTAAAGGAAGATTTTGAAATTTTCTTTCTTCATTCTGTCAGTCTTACCTGCAAAAACAGTGGAATATATTTCACAATAGTATTCAAAACATTTTCTGTAAATAGCTTTCATTTTCTTCCATCAACATATCTCTGATACCATGGAATTATTGATTGATGATCAGGTGAAATTTCTTGGAAAAAGAAGAAATCTATGTGATGCCAGACAGCCATTTCTTGTGAGTAGATCAGAGGAGATGCTATTTTACAGTTGGTTTATAAATTGAGTGTTGGGGTTGAGAATTTAATTAACACAATATTTTAAGAACATAAATATCCACCAAATCTAATTTATTAATCACTTTTTGTTTGGTTTTTCACTGTATTGCAAAGATTAAGATCCTTTGGACTGGCAACTCATCAGGTGAGTTGCCTTCTCCATAGAGAAAGAAAATTTAAATCTGATTTTGAAAGTTTGGAAAACGTTATTATTTTTTTATTATAAAATAAAATGGTGCTTAAAATATAGTTTATGGAAAGTGAATGGTATATTAAGGGTCCAGATAGATTTGGAATTATAGCTTTGAACTAACTAAAAGAATAATTTCCATGGGAAATGTGAATATTTAAAGGCTTTTTAAAAAAATGATAAGGAAAATTTGAAGCTTGGACCCTAGAGTAGCAGCCACCAATCTTTGGGGCATGAGCAATTGGTTCTGTGGAGAGAAGTTTTTCCATGGATCAGAGGAGACATGAAATCGCATACTACCTGCATCCCATGGTTGGGATTTCACTTATTTGTGTGGATCAGTTTCTGGCATGCTGTGGACCAGTGCCGATCCATGGACCGGGAATTGGACACCCCTGCACTAGAGGGATTTAGATGATAATAAAGTTGTTTGATTTATAAAGAAAAGAATGAGGCATAAATCTTAAATAGAAAATTTTGAATACTGGTCTGCAAAAATACTTGATAATATCATTAGAGGACCACAAAATAAACCCAAAGCTAATACCAAGCTATTTAAGTCAAGAAAAGTTAAAAAATCTTAAAAAGTCAAAAAATAGTGACTTTTGAAATAAATATATTAGGCTAGATAGATGATAGATAGATAGACAGACAGACAGACATTTCAAATGATGCCTGTTTCAGCTGCAAGAATATATCTGACATAACATTGGAGAATACATATTTTGCTGACGACACCAAACTAGGAAGCTAAACTTGGTTAATAACCATAATGGAGAAATTAAGAGAACTATCCAGATTACAATTTTAAATAAAGTATGATTCCTTTATATATCAGCTAGGCATATTTGGACGTGTAAATTGTGGTTTCTAATGGAAAATAAAAATGGAATAGATGAAAAAATTAAAATATAAACCAGAAATATTTCCCAATACATTGGTAGCAATCAACAGCCAAGGTATAATGGGAAGGAAGATTATAATTTCTAAGCAAGTAGTTTTTAATAAAGTTTTAGAAATAGTCACTTTTTCATATTCTCTTTCTTTTATCTTTTTACTCCTACTTTAATTTTATTCTTAAAAAAGAATTCATTGCAATTTCTAATTTCATAACTTTACTACATGATCTAAAATGCATTACTTATCATTTTTGATATTTGTATTCCGCATAAAAGTTTCATGTTCTGAACTCATGTTTTGGAGGATCAAAGAATTTTAGACATATTTAACTATCAGATATGGGGAAAAATCATATTCAATTATATATACAAATTTCTTGGTACTTATCTGAAACTATATTTCTGTTTCTTTCTTTTTGTGTACACAAATATCACCAGGCCTAAAGGTCTGATGAGAGACTGAATCTATGTATTGTTTATATTGATTTATCATTCATAAATTTATTTTTATCTTCACTAACATTTATATGTGTAATGTCATTTCCTGGTTTATTTATTTATTTTTACATTTTATGCTGTTTTAAAATATTGCTACTGTTCAGTCATGATTTTGAGATGGGTAGCCATATAAATTGGATGAATCAATTATTTAATTACTATTGTTTAATTAAAATGTTCTAAACAAAGCTTCTAGGCATGGCATCCTCAATTACTAATCTAGAAAAGGCATAAATATAAACTGAGATTTGTTTTGGTTACATCACAGGCCATTGGTGGATTTGAAGCTTTGGTAGATGGTCACCCTTGCCAAGGAGCAGCAGCTAAGACCATATAAAGTAATTTTATACAAGGAATCTATGATTAAATGGAATAAGTAAGAATGATGCTCATGACTGATGATACTACTATCCTTATCTTCTACAGCTCATTTTGTTACTATGCATATCTATTTCATTTCTTTGTCCATCATCAGTGTTCATTCTTTGTGTTACAGTTTCTGCTTCCCAGCCTTATTTTTTAATTGTATTAGGAAGACAAGGTAGGTTATAGTCCACTGTGTTTTCTGTTTTCATTATTAATTCTGCAAAGGACACAGGCAGATATCTGAAGGAGAGCTTTAGATCAGACGTGATATCTACTGAGGAACAGGAGCTGAAATACTTAATTGGCTGCAATATCATAAAACGCAACTAAGGACTAATTAACAGGGATATTTAGTAAACAACCCAAGGTGGAATGTTACTCATCTGAGCAAACAATTGATATCACCACCCTTCCTTCCTATATTTAAATATGTCCATATGTACATTGCCTGCCAACATCCTTTCTTCCTTTTGACTTACAGCCTTCTTATTGAGATTACAGTCCTGTTAAAAGCCACAGTGAGTTCCCCCAGCCTCTGTCACCTTAAATTACCCATCCTTGTGCAAATAAATGTATCATAATATATTTTGACACAAATTCTAGACTTAGAAAAACCTTATTTAGCACCGTGGCTATGTCTGGGAGTTTGGTGTAGTAGTTAATGTACCAAGCTAGAAACCAGGAGACTGTGAATTCTAGTACCGGCTTGGGCATGAATAGTGGTTGGTGACTTTGGGTCAGTTGCATTCTCTCTCTCTGTGTCTCTGTCTCTGTCTCTGTGTCTCTCTCTCTCTCCCTGACTCTCTGACTCTCTCTCTGTCTCTCTCTCCCCACAGGGTTGTTGTGGGGAAAACAGGAGATTGAATGACTATTAGGTATATTTACCACCTTGAGGTATTTATAAAAATAATAAAGGTGTGATAAAAACATCATAAAAAGATAAAATGAAACTGGATCTCAGCATGTTATTTCTGTTCCATTTCTAAAGTGCAGATATAACATAAACGTATTATATGTATAGAATGTCTGTCCATCCATCCATCTATCCATCTATCCATCCATCCATCTATCTATTTATCTATCTATCTATTCTCCCAAAGAATTTTGGTTTCTTTTTTTGTCTTTGACATTTCTTCTTCACTTCTAATATCTTTATTTGCTATCAGCATTCATTTCGTGTTACTTTCATATTTCCCTTTTTTTCCTGCTCCTTCCCATCTGGCCAAATGAGCCTTTTGCATTTTCTTAGCTTTGCTTGTTCCTTGTCAAATCTAAGCCTTTAATACATGTTTATCCTTTTGACTCAAGATCTTAGTAAATTTTATCTTAAAATCTGAATCATGTAAATGTGTCAGGGAAAAAAATCCAATAATAATGTCATATATTGTCCCAAAATAGTTTGGAAGATTCTGTAAGCCTAGACATTGAGGCAACCATTTCAAATGCTCTTAATGTTTGATTAATGTCAACAGTAAGATTACAATGAGCAGCGGAAGGCCACTAAAGGCCACATCAGGTCAAAGCTGATTAGCATTGTAAAGACTACAATACAGAGGTAGGGAACTTCCTAATGCCAAGCAAACTTTGCAACTCACTAAAAGGGAAGTTCCCAGTGTCAAATTTAATTTCCCAGAACTATTTTCCACAAGACAATGGGTTGTATATGTGCAACTTATCTCAAGATACTGCATTACTATAAGACAAATATTCATAAAACTTGTGTGTCTTTTGCTACACTGAGAGCATTTGCACTAAGACAAATTCCTTGTGTGTCCAATCACACTTGGCCAATAAAGAATTCTATTCTATTCTATTCTATTCTATTCTATTCTATTCTATTCTACTCTACTCTATTCTAAATAGATGTAGGATTTCAATTGCAAATATTTCTATTAAAATCAGATGATATGTAAAAATGCATCTCTTTATGTTGCATGCAGATACCTCTCAATGTCTATCACTGCAAAATATTTTTTTCTTTCTCTCTCTTTTTCTTTTAAGATAAGAGGCTGTTCAACAGTGAAAACAAATGCCTAGAGAAGTAGTGAGTTCTCTTTTACCGGTTATGTTCATGCTGAGGCTAAGCAACCATTTGTTTGAGATATTTGGATTCATACTGAATAGAAATTTAACTAGATGGCTTAAATGATCTGTACAAACTTTGTGATACTGTTCTGGAAGCTAAATATTTGGCATGTTTCCATAAATTCTAGAAAAATTGAAATAATTATTTTGCTACATGATTCAATGTGATATTAAGAATTGCATTAAGTATTCTAACATTTAATTTACTTATATAACCTGAAAAGTTGATGAGTCATATGAGTCTTCCTCCTCTTTCTCTGTCTCACTTTTAGACTCCTTTAGATAAAAATTCTGCAGAATCTGTTTTAGTAGGGAATTTCACCTTAGTTTCTTTCTGATTGGCACTTATATATTGTTTCCATTCTGCAGCTTCTCTGTTTGCTTCTGTTTCCTGACTCAAAATAGGCTCTTCGGAAGTGTTCACCTCTAAAGTTTTAATTACATTTACTTGGAATATGGTAACCTAGGATGGCTATAGATCTTTGGAGAGTGAAATGGGGCACTAAGGCATATTCCTCAGATGCTAAGTTAAAATTGAAGTACATACTTAGAATTTCATTGGAATTCCTTTGGCTTTGGGAAGACAAAAATAAAAACACTAAAAATCATGTTGCTTCTAGTAAAGTGAAAGCGTATGGAGAAAATGACAGAAATAATGTGTGGCCCAGTATTACCATGTTATTGTGTATACGCATAGGCACATAATGTCCAATATCAAAGGGGGATTGGTATATCCCCACTTCCCACCTTGGGCATTTATTTTTCTAAAACAAAATTTCCCTGAATTTCTTACCAAAAATGAAATGGGGTCAGTACAGCTTGTACAGCTAGATATAGAATCCGCCATGTGCAGTGACTGATTCTTAATGCCATAAAATCAGTGGATTTGGAAATTCTATTATCCTGTCCCTGATATTACATGTAAATGCAAACAAAACAAAACTATATTCCTGTATTACTTTAAAGTGTATTTAAATATAATATTGCTTACGCTTTTTGTTCTTTATGGACATAGAAACAATGTGTTCTGCAGTATAGAGAGTTTGGATGCCCAAGAAATTTTTTTAATTCCTGCATTGATTTGCTGTTGATCTGAGTTATCTCAAATCTGTCACAGTAGTTCCTTCAACAAGTGGGAAATGGAAGTATTCAAGAACCAGCCTATAGTAAAGAAACCTTTGATATTTTGAAACAGGGGTGTCAAAATTGCAGCCCACAGGCCAGATGAGTCATGCACTAGCCACACTCATTCCTAGTTTAGCAAATGAGAAAAAAATTGTAATGCATCATGTGAAGACAACGTGATGCCACGAGTTTGACACCCTTGTCCTAAAAGGTCTTCAGAACTTAGCTTCGTTATCAGGCCAGGGTTCCTAGGGTATCAGAGACTTACTTAGATGGTTCCACTAATCAAAGCCATTCTTATGCTCTTTTTGGCTATGGTTTGCATCTTTGGGCTTTATAATATTTATATGAATAAATATATTTATATAAATAAAATGGATTTTTATACTTAATAGATGTTGTTTTTACATTTGTTCTTATCTGACTGTTGGCTGCCTCTGGAGTTGCTTTTGATGAGATGGGCAGCTATATAAATTAGATAGATAGATAGATAGATAGATAGATAGATAGATAGATAGATGGATGCAGTGTAGTGTAACTGCCTTATATTCTTTTCAGCAACACTCACAAGCTATCAAATGGCAAATGATAGAGCAATCAAAGCTCTATACTTTTCCATACCAATTACTGTACACTGTACATATAAAAACAACAGATGCCCTTATTTTGAAATTAGTGCTGTCTTTAAAAAAATTAGATAACCACAGATTTTAATAGTAAGTCTGTCTGCAGATTAAATAAAGCTATTTTCTATTGATTTATCTGTGACAAAAGGTAAGTGAAGTTGTATTAGGTGAACTGAAGTTGAAATTCATAATAATTTTTATCTTGTGGCAAGATAAAACTTAGATAAGGATTTTTAAAATGCAAAGGGGAAGAATCAAGAATACATTTTTGTGAGTGTTGGTAGGTATGTGAACTTACATGTGAAATTCTATTTCCTTTAGAATTTTTTCCCCAGAAATACAATATTATTCACGGTTTATAATCTGTTCACAATTTCTAGCCAGAAATGGATGACTCAAGTTTGTAGAACTGACAACTGGTTATCAGTAAGGATGTATCCCCATGCCAAATACATTTGGTTATCAGTAAGGATGTATCCCCATGCCAAATACAGAAAGCTACTAACATAAGGAAGGTCTACTACTTCTGTCAAACTTTTCTGATTCACTCTTTTTTTAGACAGACACAGGTTTTATGGCAATAGGACTAGCATCCAATGGAAACCCCATTTAAAGACATTTGAAGGCATTGTCTCAGTGTTAATATATTGGTTAAAATGTTAGAACCCAGAGGAGCTACCCACAAGAGCAAGGGTATCTAATATTTTATCTTCTATCCAACGTGCTTCATATGTTTATGGGTTTTGCCTTATTTTCAAAGACAGTTTTCCACCATGCCCTGGAGTCTGCTACTTCTTGTTCTTTTTCTTCTAATTTCTGGAAGCATCCTGTAAAGGACACAGTTGCAAATCAAGAAATCATCATTGCCTTTTTGTGGATCCTTCTAAGCTTGCTAGTTCATTTAAAACATTTATGAAAGTGCCAATATTTTTTTAAAAATAATTGGAAATCATAGCTTCTATAATACCATGTCATTAAATACACAAAGGACAGCTAACTTGAAAAATCAGGAAAAATAGGATGTTTCCTATTGTAAATCATGTTGGTGTTGATACTACTAGATAAATTTGGGTAAAGAAAAAAGTAAGGGAAAATTTCATCATCAGGAGAATTCTAGTAATTGGAAGGAATTCGAAAAGGCAATGAGAAGTCTTTCAAAGTCTCAAAGGTGCTTTTTCAACTGGAAACTGCAACTGGACTTTCTGGTTTTTCTTTGAAGATGTTTCACTTCTTATCCAAGAAGCTTCTTCAGTTCTGACTGGATGGTGGAGAAATCATAAGTCCTTTCAAAGATTAATGAGAAACCTTCCAGGTTCAAAACATGATCATCATGATCTTCCTCTTCCTCTTCCTCTTCTCCTCCTCCTCCTCCTCCTCCTCCTCCTCCTCCTCCTCCTCCTCCTCCTCCTCCTCCTCCTCCTCCTCCTCCTCCAGGAAAGTAAACATGATATCAGTAATGTTCTTTTTTTCAAGCTTTCAAAAATATGCTTTAAATATATTAAAACAGTGACCTAAAAGTTCGTGGGCTTGGGAATGACTGTAGAATTACATGACTGAAGCAATATAAAAACATACAAAAAAAACCCAAAATTAATGTCAAAAACACCATACAGTTGTGCTTCTCAAAGCTTCAGGGTTATCCTTTGTGGGTTTTATACCTCTGTGCTCCTTAGAAACATGAATATAGCTGCCTTGGTGATAACTTCTTGTCAGACGTAATTCCTGGCACTTTGAATAGAAGCTTGAAATAGGTATTGGTTCTGAATTTTATCTCTGCCAATGATTCCCTCACATGATTAGATATGTCATTCTTGGCTTACTGTACTTCTTCAGCTTTTCCACATGTATGGTAGGATTAGCAATATCCTTCCCTTTGCAAATTGAGATATTTATCCAAAAAGTATTACTTTCATATGGAGAACAGATGGAATGAAGTGAGCAGATGGTTTGTTGTGGACCATGCCAATGCAATCCTATGGCATGCAATTTCTTCTTCTGAACAAGAACAATTTGATGATGGAAAGGGTCCAAAGAAGGGAATTGTTTTGACCTGATTAGCCTATCATTGTGGCACACCAGGCTATAAATTGTTCTTGGCTGTAAACAGCAATAAATTTTACTGAAGCACCTGATATGTTTCGTAGCAAAGGTGATGGGGGGGCGGTTCTGCCAACTGTGCCATTTCGTTTACAGCAATCAGCCAAGGTTATCACCAGAAACAGACTGATCAAGATGTATGTACTGTGGCTTGCCAATCAATATGTGTGGAGACAGGATGTCTTTAGATTGCTTATGAGAGCAGTTTGTGTACACTGAAGGCTATAATTGCTGGCTGCCTATCTGTTAAAGATATTTGGTAATCATAAGACTACAATATCCCACTTCACAAATAACAGAGCAGAACAATTTTTTTCTAGCTTGACTTTATGCCTCCAAATGCTATTTTTCAAGGCAGACGAGGAATAAATGACAGTTGGGAATATAGGTACAACATAAAACAAAGATGTAAACTTTTTCAAACCAAGAAAACAAGATTAGGCTGATGCCTTAAGAAAAGAAACATGTACACACAAACAGGCTCACACACATACAAAGAGAGTCAAAGAGAGATAGAGGATAGATGATAGAAAGAGAGAGAAAGAGAGAGAGACAGACACGTTCATTGTGCTGCAGTGTTTAAAGATAATCAAAATGATCAATTGACCCAAAATATAGCATTATAGCTGCAATAACATTTGACACCTTATTTTAAACCTTATGTTTTTGGTTATATTCTGAGTGTTAGTTTTAACTCTAAATAGCATAAATTAAAGTAACTAAAGAGCCACTGCCTGCCTCATGAAGCAGGTCATTCAGTCCTGAGAACAAATTGTTCTTTGTCTCCCCTTAACTTTGAGAGTGTAAAAGTTATTGACAATTTTGTTGTAGTGTTTATTATTTTCAGATTCCCTTTTCAATATGTCCCTTTTACATTGGTCATCCAGAAGTTGCTGAGGTACAATTATTGGCATTCTTACCAATTGACAAGGCTGAATAGGACTATAGGAAGTTGTAATTCAACATACCATAGCCAAGAATACACATCTATTATCTAGACGCACCAATTTCTAGCTTTATGATCTGATTATTGAATTTTATCTCAAGCTCATGAGCTGAAATAAAGTGGAAATTTGATCAGACTAAAGACTGAAATTTTGTAAATACAATAATAAATCAAAGTAGGATACATATCATATTTTGCATTTTCTTTTAAATGGCTTAACCTGGAAAATTGGTACCTCTATTGTAAAAGTCAGAATGGAACAAAAAATAATTCAGGTTACATATTAATGTAAAACACCATATCAAGTGAAACACAGTGAGATATTGATTTTTTCACTTTTCTGAAGTTTGTGATGTAGTTCATAAATAAACTGTACAAAAATGTAAATATTGGGGAAATATATATATATATTCTCCCAGGACTTCTCCCAGGAGAACGAAGCTGAAGACACCAGCCTGAAGATGACGGATGAGATTTCGTCTAAACGTTGCCAAGGTATTCTCAATCATACACGGGACAAGACCCGAAAACACCAAGACCTACATATATATATATATATATATATAATTTGCTGACATAAAATATTTGTCTTTCTTTTTGCATATACACATGCAGGTATTCATGTACGCCTGAACAATATCAGCAAATTACAGTTCTCCATCCTATTTTAATCTTTTAAAAACCTAGGCAAAGAAAGAAATTGGATGAAACTAGAAGTTTAATAGGATTTGGATGTGTGTGTTGGGTGTGTTTCTTCACACACATACATTATTGTTGAATCCTGATAATTGCCTGGACTAGTCCTTGCAGTTTTTTGGCAAGATTTTCAGAAGCAGTTTGTCACTGCCTTCTTCCAAGGACTGAATGATTAGTCCAACATTATTCAGCTGGTTTTGTATCTAAGGTAAATTACAGTCCCAGTTTCTGGTCTGCTGCCTTAACTTGTACACCAAACTGGCTTTCTTAATAGGAATATATGGCATGCATACGTAAAATGGCAACCTGATGCAAAAATAAACTTAATTTTTAAGAGAATTTTTTAAATTAATTATCACTTGTAAGCATGGTAGAATACTTATCTCAGATGCATTAACTAAGACAGAAATGTGAATAATATAAACAGACTTTAGATTTAGTTTTGATTGTCCTGTCATGTGCCAATTAAGGTTTTAAAAGCAGTGTCAGAAGTAATGGGTCCTTAGGGAGAAGGATTTATTTTAGGTGCAATTTCCATTACTGAGTATTTTAAGGTCAATCTTGTCATTATGACATTGTAAAAGAAAAACTATTACCATAGCAACAGTCAACAAATTGGCCTTGGAGCACTATCACTTCACCATCAAGGTCACTTAGGAATAGATTGGCTTCTCAAAATATGAGAAGACTGACCTTCAAATAAAAATTTCAAGGCCTACATAATAGCCAAACAAAAAAGGAACAAATATGAAAGGCACAAATACGACAATAATTTTCAGTCATTCTGTAGGGACTTTCACTCTGAAAAGGAAAACATCCTAAACATTTTATATGACTGCTGTTGGATTTTTGCTCTCTCTTTTTCAATATATGAAATCCACTCATGCACCCTTGCTTTTCCCATTATTGTGGAATTCCATTCCCCCAATGTTAAAACTTATTGTTTTCATTTTGTGGGACATATTGCAGTGATAGAATGTCTGCTTTGCGTGAAGAAGATACTAGGCTCAATCTCTAGCACCTCTGAACAATGGGGCATTCTTGATTAAATGGGAGATTCTTGATTAAAGCTCTCAAGAATCACTGCCACATTGTGGTTCCTTAAACTAATACTTATTTGTCTCCATTAATTATTTTTATCCTTGAAAAATATATGATGATATTACTGCTGACTGGAATTTTTTTAAAAATTATTTCAAAAGCAAAGAGAATTCTATAGAAATTCTAATGGATGGAATATGTTGTTTTCAGATCTACTGAGATATTAGTGTATCTTTTGTAAACTCAGTAATAAAACATTCATATTTTTCAGTAGTAATTCCATAAGATGGTAAATCTTATGCTTGAGAAAATGGAGAATTCCCTGCAGAATAAAATCAGATATACTATCCTTCTCATTTTTCTTCTCAAATACTTTATAGGAATTTTGGCTAGTTCCTGCTCTCCTAATCTTCAAGAATTAGCAAGGTCCACAATGGGAGTACGTGGTGGGAGAAGATCAGTCCTTGTCTTATCAACACTACTGTTATTTCTATTAGGCTATATATACAATTGTGCTTTGAGATGATCTGATGAAATAATAAAATGTCATAGCATAGCGTAATTCTTCTCATTAGTCAGACCTCCTTTATACATTTTTCTTATTATAATTTTTTTCTGCATGAAATAAATTGGTTTCATTTCACTGACTCCATTCCTAAATCCCAACAGATGTTTAGCTACAATCTCATTCACTTCTCTATGCATATTTGAGATAGTCATCTATGTATTCTTATTGTCTGATTCTTCTACCTTTGGAGGACAATGTAATTTCTGGTATGTTTTTCCTTTTAGGACATCCAGATAAACTTACTGACAGCAAAAGGAACAATGGTAAAGAACTGAAAAGCAGAGAATGCTGATATGGATCTCTCTTAATGATTATAAAATGGAAAGTGATAAAGTTGGCTTTGCTTCTGAATCTCTTTTAATGCAATTTGTGGAAACTGCTTCATTCTTGAGTAGAAACCTGAGTAAATACTAAATAATGCAATATAAAAGATATGCAGTATGTAGCTTGGGAGAAGGAATCTGTTACTACTCTACATATACAATATATTGGGATGAACTATACATAAAATATATATTTCTGGTGTTCAACATGTTCAGAGTGGGATGTACATAAGATAAGATAAAATAACTTTTATAGTCATTTTTTATAGAGGAAAGCTAAGAGAAAACGTCTCTCTAAAGTTTGCTAAAATTTCAGCAGGAAGAAAATATAAAATTGTAATGTGAAACTAAGTTATTTATAATCCAATGAAACTATAGAAATAGATTTTTTTTCTCTTATGTAAAATGCATCATTTCTTAAGCAGATATACTGTATTAGCCATAGTTATATCTATATAACTATGCATACATGTGCACACATAATATTTGCAAACATTAGAGTCCCATAAAGGAAAAGAAATGCCAGATGTTAAACATGCCTTTGGAAAAGTATATATTGATGCTTTTGAATTTTGAAGTTGGAAAGGATTCCTGAGAATACCATGCACAGTTAAGAAAACAAACAAATCAAAGAAATCAATCCAGAGTTTTCACTGAAGGGAAAATGACCAGGTTCAAATTATCCTACTTTGGACACATTATGTGAAGATCTAGCTCTCTGGAGAAGGCTGTAATACTGGAAAAGGTGGAGGAAAAAAGGGGGAAAAATGAGTGATCACCAGCAAAGTGGATGGACTTAACTACAGTGATAATGAATGTACCATTGGGAGACCTCAAAGTTCAGGTTAGGGATGGATCATCAAGGAAAAAAAATCTATGTGGTTGCTAAGAGTCAAGATCAATCCATCAAAAAATGCATTCACATCAACATTACGTTTTTTTTTGTTTTCACTAATAGGGTTAATACAGTCTGCAATTGTAAAAAAATATGGTTATGTATAAATGTATAGGGCTTAACGAGAATATAGGAATCTTGAAATAATAGCAACATAAGTGGTTATATTCATAAATTAAAGTCCAGGAAGACATTGGTGTAATTTACAAGTTTTGTTCATGCTTATAACCTAATTAAAATTTTATCTTGCTTTATAAACATTAACAGTAATATAGGATACATGGCTGGAACTATAATGAAAAATGGATAAAAAAGCTGTCATTTTACTAGGTTTGTTTTACAAGGTACTTTTATTCTGAATAGAGTCACATGATTCACCCAGTCATGATAAAGGATAGTTAGCAGCACTTTCTCTTTGTCAACATTGTTAATGTTTGGCCCTCGGGTATGTTGTAGTAGTTTCCTATCAGATAATTATTCCCTAAATTATTCAGTCAGCTACTGGGTATAGAATCACAATGTTTTCAACCTTAATATAATTTTCCATTTATAATCCTCTTTATCTCACAGGATCCAAAATTATTTTCCAGGTCTGTACAGGATAAACATTCACAGCTGAACACATGTTTTCCCTTTTGACAGAGGCTGGGATCTACCTGCCTACAGAATATGAACTATTAGCAGAGATTCTTTGACTTTATGTTGTAAGGACCCAGCAGAACAGTAGGACAAATTTACTTTCTAGTATATGTGCAACTTCCTGAAAATGAAATTTGCTCAGTCACAGGTCCCTTATGTATAAATTCAGTCCTGGATATCTAAAAGTAAGGTGGATGAAACTCTAATGTAAGATCTGGAATAGCACTGCCAGGGTTGAAAATAATTAGCTAGATGTATAAGTAGTCTACTCAGTAGCTGTTCTTATCCAAAATTCTATGAAATGTACATGCTCAGAGATTATAGAGGAGATCCTGAGAATAGATTCAAATTATTCAAAATGTCTCTAAATCAAAGTCAAAGATCTAATACAGAATTACATTTCTCATACTAATCACTCAAATGCTTCTGGGGACATTCATGGCTTATGTTTGGATAGTTTAATTCCACACTGTGGACACCAACAAATGGTTAGTGTCATATTATCTTACACATGAAACCTATGGAAGGGCTAGGTAGTGTCAGTTTATTAAAAGGTTCTACAATAGTTGAACAGCATACTTAATTTTATTTTTAGCATGCATTCCTGATGGAACAGCCCAATGCTAAATGAAAATGTAATCAAACATCCTGTTTCTCATATTGAATGACTAGTCAGATAGAATTATATAAGAATATAAATACTTCGTTCTCAAAGTACTACTCAGGAGTAAAATGGTAGAAAGATATGAAATATTCATCTCTATAAGTGACAGACAATAATTAAGTCACAAATTGGTCAGACCTTTCATAAATATGGTTAGCTTGTTTCTCTATTCATTTGCTCCTTCTCTTAGTTGGTACTAACAACTTGATATTTCATTTACCATGGTTAGATACATTACATAAATTGAGATCTGGATCTAATATTATGGTCTAGACTAGCTTCAATTCTTATTTTTAAATCTCATGATTTGTCATTACAATAGAGAATGAACAAAGTCTTGATGAGATAGGCTAGTTGAGTGTCTTATGACTTCATCCTAAATAATCCTCACAACAGAATTATGCTTTCCATTGGCAGTGAGATGAATACCTTTCCATGTATATTTTCCTTCATCTGAGTATGATCCTCCAATTCCATGCTGCATTTCACAGAGTCTTCGAAAACAATACAGATATGCCAACAAGATGGATGTATGGCAACACAAGGGCACTTCTCTTATGAGCTCCCATTTCCTTTCACTGCAAATGCCATTCCTGACATTAAAAAAGGGCAATGAAAAGTAAGTAGTGGAGCAGAGACTTTAACTTTTGCCATCTGAAAAGGTCTCCTATCTTCTCATTGTCCCCATTTGTGTGTTTTCTTCTTATTCCACAGAGCAATGAACACACATTTATTTGCTCTCAGAAACATGTAAGCACCTTCCTGTCTTTTGAAGTTAAAAATTGCTACCCCACCAAGGTGATGGTTATCTGAAAACTGAACTGAGGTACCCATTGCAGAAACTGGGGATAATTCAACCTAATCTCATCGGTTTGTGAAGACTGTGATATGGAAAGAGCATCAGGTAGAGAAGACAAAGTAAATGAAAATAATGGCTAAGTAAGAAACAAGTAAGAAACTTCCAAGAGATGATGCTCCAGTGCTTCCTTTGTTCCATTTCAATTCTTAATGCTCCATCATTCCTTTATTCTCAATCCTTTTTCAGAGCTTTGGAGCAAAGAGAACTCCTGCAGTGTTTCACAAAAAATCCTAATTTTTCGTCTTGCAGCCTCCTGCTGCTCTGAAATCATTCAAGTCAGTAACTTAGTGGCCTACATTAATCCACCCCCTCACCATGATGAAGAACAGAAGAAATGTTTCCTTCATAACTGTAGACATGAATTGATGCAGATGCATTCACTTCCCACAAGTGCCTTAATATGTTTTAGTAAAGGAACATTTATTCCAGCCTCTATTCATTCAATGGAAAATGAGTCTCATTGTTACTATTTTCCATTCTGAAGCTTGAAGGACTTAGCCTAAATAGTTATGTAGGAGCATGAATGTTTGGGCTAAGGAATATCACTCAGGCATAGAAAAAGGAAAATATGTAGCATTAGCCTCTGAAATTACAGACTATAATAAAGAGATTTGTCAAGATTTCTTTTGCTTTTTATGAATATTTTTAGGCTGACATGTTTTCAGCTTTTTTTCTTAAAAGAACAATGAATTATGTCTATTCTTGTATCAAAATTGAGATGTTTGGTCAGAAAACAACACCCCAGTAAAAGAGCCAGCGGACAGAACCAGCAGATAGATAATGGATGATAGATAGATAGATAGATAGATAGATAGATAGATAGATAGATATTCATTTCAATGGGATCTCATGAATCTACAGGTAAGGTATAGTATGTTTGCTTAATTTTGAAGCAGACACATACAAGTTTTGCATTCTTCCTCCTCACCATCTTGTCTCAATGCTAAATATACCATTTTTATTTAGTTTTCATATAATTTTCTAACCCTGAGCTGTCCTTGTTGCCCTTCCTAAAATTATTCTATATTTTTTCTGAATTCTTCTTAAAATGTGAAATAAAGAACTGGACTAAGTTCTTGAGATGAAATCTTGGCATTGCACAATAAAATAGAAGTACTATTTTCATGGTGGAATCTATGCTTCTGTTGATGCAACTTAAAACTCCATTTTCTTTTTTCACACCTATTCATGCTGCAACTTATATTCAATTTTGTAATGAATTTCCATTAAAAATTTGACAAGTACAATTACCAGTAGAGTCTTTCCTGTCTTAGTCTGATGCATTTTTTTTCCAAAGTGAAGATTTCTGCACATTTCTCTTTTTACCTATCCCAGTAATTTATGTCATCTGCAAACCACTATAAATATTCTTTCCATCTTTTCATCCAAATTATTAATGCAAATTATGAGGAGTAAAGGATCAAGAGTTGATTCCTGTAGTACCCACTTAATACCTCTGTCCAATTTGAAGAAGAATCATTGAAGACAGCTTTTTGAGTATTATTTTAAACAAGAAGCTATAAGGTTAGACTGGCAAACCTCTTGAGAAATCCATGTTGGGTTCTAATAATTACTTCCAGGTCTTCACTATCATGCTGATTGATATCCATTAACTTAGAATCATTTTCCATCTTTTTAAATAAAAAAAGATCCCTTCAATCTTCTGGTACTTCATCAGTTCTCCTGGAATTTTAAATTCATAATGTGTGATGACCCAGGGTGTGGCACAAAGGCAACACAGTCAAATAAGCAAGAAAAGTCCCTTTATTATCTCCAACTTTGTCCCCAATGTCCAGGTTACCTTTGGCTGGAGAAAAACTCTCCCAGGAACAGCCTTTAACTATAGAAAATTGAGTCCAAAACAAGGTACATACAGACTGTAACTAAAGGGCCTTGGGTGGCTCAGGCTGTTAATTGCCTGCACTTAAGTTCCAGCTGCCTACAACTGCTGTAGGCTCGAATCCCACCAGGCTCAAGGTTGACTCAGCCTTCCATCCTCTCGGGGTAGGTAAATTGAAGACCCAAGATTGTTGGGGGCAATTAGCTGACCTTGTAAAAATGCCACTTAGTAATAAGCAGGCATATACAATGGAATGAAGGCTATTGCTGAGCACACTGGGTTGTATCCCAAAAATTGTAAGCCGCCCTGAGTCTTCGGAGAAGGGCGGCATATAAATGTAATTAAAAAAAAAATCCAAACAAAGAAAGCTGCAGTAATTAACTTGACAGGGCAGGAGAAAGACTTTCAGACTCACACTCACACAGTTGGGAAGATGCCAGGAACACAGATAAGCCATGATGATACTAGATAAATTCACAATTTGCTCCCAACAAGTTGCTGTGCACAGCTTCCCTCTTTAAACACTGTGTTCCCAGCTGCAGCTAATGAAGGGAATCAGGGCCCTTTCCTCCCCCGTAAGCCATGCACATTGCTCACATTGCTCCCTTCTCCATTCCTCCCTCCCTAGGATGAAGAGGGGGTAGGTCTGGGTCTTCCTCTGAATTCCCTCTGCCTTGCTCTACCTCTCCCCTGGTCTGCCCAGCCAGATGTGCCCTTCTCAGTTTCTTCCACAGCCAACAGAGCCACACTCTCACTCCTGTCAGCTGCTTGGCCTCCCCCTCTGAATCAGATTCTGACAGGGTCATGACATAATGCTTTGGCCCAAACATCATAGATTCTTTTGGCATTCTAGAATATAATTCATATGATTCTGGAAATTTAAAGTCATTTAAAGTAAGGATGTACTTCATTATCATTCTGCCCCTTCTTCTTGTTCTTCACTTTTTCCTGTTAGAATATATGCCATTTTTTTGGTGAAAACTGAGTTAAAATAGTAAATCAATGGCTCTGCTTCTTACTTATTATTTCTTTGCCATCCTTACTAAGCAACTTATATATGATCTTTCCCTTCCCTTTTCTCATTCTTAGCATTATAGTTTAATTATAAGGTTTCAGTTTCCTGACACTGTCTCTACAATTCCAGGGATTCCTATGCTCTTATATGATGATATAGCTTTCTTTCTATTTTCTTCCTTTTTTTGTTTTCAGATATTTATTAAACTTCTTGCTTAGTTACATCTGCATCCTTTTCTGCCTCTTACTTATTAAATTTCTAAACAAAGATAGCTGATTCTCTCATGAACAGAGATAGCTGATTCTCTCATGTACCAAACTTAATTCCATCACAAATAAGACTAGAGACTACGGTCATATTCCACAATTAATAAGATTGAATTAAAAATAAAATAAAATACTTCCTCTTACCCTTTCATTTTTATATCAACTGTCACTAAAAGTTCTGGAAAACATGCAAAAATAGCAAATCTACCTAGGACATTGCTTACTGGAAATCTTCACTGATATGATTTTACTTCCTACTTTTAGTTTTACAACTACCTGCTATAAGAAATGGAAGTAATGAAGATGAATTGCAGGTCTTTTTCAGTGGTAGCATCTCTACTGTGGAATTTGAATAGACTGTCTCCAGAGCTCAGCATTGTACATATTAAATATATGTGTAAATAGTTCTTCGTTGCCTTAGAATTTATGTTTTGTTGTTGTTTTCATTTTGCATTCTTTTCCTTTTAATGAAATGTTTATATGAACTCCTATCTTGACACTTGGTTTTAGTTTCCCGGAGCATAAAAATACATTATACAGTCTAGAAATTAATCAAGCAGTAAATATAAGAGGATCTTATTTACCAGCCTACCAAACAATCATACTGTTCAGAATAGTATTAAGAAGACAAACAGAGTTTGTTTTGGGTATACAAGATTTTTTCCTATATTTTAATCATAACCATTGAATTCATGGTGATGTATGCAATAGAAAGGAGAAACTTGGCCATTCAGATTGCAGCCTCAGACCTAGGCCATGCATCCAGTACATCTTGCAGTTAGGGACTGCCAGAGATCCCTATGAATGGCCAAATAATTACATCCAGAAATCTTTCTTCTGTGGTAACTCAGAATCTTAAAAGCTCAAAATAATTCCCTTTTAGTAACTAGTTTTACTGGGCTTCTCAGTAACATTAACAGGAGAGGGTGGGAAATGGAAGAGACAGACACATAGAGAGATAGGGAGAGAGAGAGGAAGCGGGGAGAGAGAGAAGCATGACATAAAGGCCGATTTCCAATAGTCTCATAATTGTTTTCATTGCTACTCTCTTGTGTTATAAAGTACAGTAAGCATAATAAAGGAGAAGGAATAAAATTGCCTCTAGATAGTTAACTTCCAAATGTGTAAACAGTGATTGCTAGCACAGATTTGCCTTTATGTATGTATAAGCGCAGACAGATGGCTATTAACCCTGTGTAGATTCTTTTTGCTGCACAATTATCCATCTCAAGAACCATGCAAACCACTCTTTCTCTCCATTACCCTGATATATTGTCTCTTATTGTTACTCAGAAGCCACAACTTTTATGGGCAATGCAGATGCTGGGATCCATTCCTTTACTGCAGAGAAGTCACAATTAGTTATTTATCACCTAGGAGAAAAGCTTGTTATTATTCTAACACATGTGTACAAGAGAACCAGAAATCAGTAGGAAAAATGAAGAAAATGAGAGAACAGGTTGCTCATATAGAGTTTGATAATTTGTGTGAATATATAATTGTAAAAGTTCTGTGATCCTTCTGTGAGCATATTGGGCATATTGTGTGGCATATTGATAACTTTGCCCATGAACTATATGAGCACCTCAACAGCTGAGATGTACATATATTTGGAATAATCTCCAGAATGCCCATTGCCTGATAATAACTGTGATGATTATTTAGTTATTTCACAATTAAATATTTCACACTTCTTCCTATGGAAGTAACAGTAGCCCATTCTTTAAAAAAATATGAAAATACATTTTAGACAATTATAAATGCTAATAAATTTAATATAGATTGAGCATTCACGGACTACTCTCTACTTAATTAGATTAATAACTAGTACATTTATGTGTGTTATGTGTATACACATAAAACACTCTCTTATTGCTACAAGGATGAGGAATCAAAAGAAATAGTCAGAAATAAATGTAGAAAGAGAAGAAAACATAAGCTATCTTTAGTTGCTATTTACAAAAAAAGTTGTTGGGTGTGATACCAATTTGCACTTCATACTGTGCACAGGTAGACCATTCTCCTCTTATTCATTAAACAACCCAGTTTTTTCTCCCTGACTTCGGTATGAACCAGAATGAAATCTTGTTGTTTTTAAAAGTCACATTAAGTTTACTTGGTTTCAAAGTTTCAAAGCTGTTGGTCCTGTTCTTTTACCCATAGTAACTCCTGTAAATAAACGCTAATGATAAAATCATCTCATAATGCATTTCATTCCTAGAGTTGAGAAGTAATCCAAGCCATATCATGTTCCAAGAGAAAAAATATCCATGGTTGTGAAATATCCATGTCTATGGCCTTAGATGCAATTTGGGGGAATTATAAGGAAATTAAATGATTAAAGCTTACAACATGGCACTGTTTTGTGATTTTGGTGTCATTGTCACTTAGGAATGGACAGTTAGGTGTTTTCTATTTCTGATAAGAACAAGGGAACTGAAAACATCCTGATACTGATTTTTTGTTTTTTGTTTTGCTCTACAGCTAAGCACTAAGGATATTATTAAATGTCTAGATACATCTTTTCTCCCAAGACAGAGGACTTTTAAGGCACAATCCTTGTTTTGCACTATAAGGGACTTTCTACATTTTGTCCTTTTCTGTCCCCAATATTATGGATTGCTTCTGACTTCTGATTTCCTGTTAGCAGCTCTGGCTTCATCTCGTATTCTCTATTTATTTGTTTATTTTACTTCTACCTTTTTGCTAGTGAAAATATGAATTTTCAAAGTATTCGTTTAATGCTTTGTTCTTTAGATTTTAATTTTAATGTGTCAGTTTATGTAGCTTGCAATTTTTATCCTTTTTTAAAAAAATTACATTTATATGCCGCCCTTCTCCGGAGACTCAGGGCGGCTTACAATTTTTGGGATACAACCCAATGTGCTCAGCAATAGCCTTCATTCCATTGTATATGCCTGCTTATTACTAAGCGGCATTTTTACAAAGTCAGCTTATTGCCCCCAACAATCTTGGGTCCTCAGTTTACCTACCCTGAGAGGATGGAAGGCTGAGTCAACCTTGAGCCTGGTGGGATTCGAGCCTGCAGTAATTGCAGGCAGCTGGAACTTAAGTGCTAGGCATTTAACAGCCTGCACCACCAAGGCCCTTTAATCTCTAATTGTCATATTTTCTGGGAAAAATGGGTATTCATGTTTAAATAAATGAACAGTTATTACCCAAACTCAGGGGAAAAAAACCCAAAACAACCCTGAAGCTTCAATTTCAGATTATATGGTAGATAGCTCTTAACACTTAAGTCTAGCTATTCTTTTTAGCACCATACTTGGCTATGCCATTTCTGCAGCTATACTTTCAGATCATGCTTCCTAATTTCACCTTGTAGGCTTTTGCTGCTTACCCTCATCTACTGCAATCCCAAACTTGATTTATTGCTTATTCCCTCCTTTTTTTAGTGTGTTTCTGGATTAATGGATGGGCTACTTTTATTTGCCTACTTCTTTTGGTATCTATGAAAATTAACATATTAAAATCACTCTTGGAAGAGTAATTTGTTTTCTTCCATGAAAGAAATGTACAGCGTCCTGAACCAATTGGATTTTCTGCAGAAGATCTTTTATGTATTGGTGCTGGTTATCGGTTTTTGGTATACCTTTCTGTTTTTGTATTTTTATCTGGATAGGAAATAATATGCATTTGTATTATCCACACATCTTCCAGGGTAGCAGTTTTTAGTCTTGCCTGGAAAATACATGATGCAGTTTCTCAAATATTTCAATTCTTCCTAACTCCCCTTCTCATATGTCACTCATATGATAATGATCAATATAGCAGTTATATGCTGGAAAGTAATAACACCACTATTTTTTTAAGATGGTATGACTGAAGAGGGAATCCAAGACTGCCATGAATACAAATAATTATGTGAAGGCTACATTTTGGGTAATCTTTGGTGAAAAAGTGATCTCTGCATTTCCCTGCAGGGAAATATGCAGACAGTGCTGCTATTACTGAATTTTGGATGGATTACTTCTGCTTATTTCAAGAATCAGGACATACTCTATAGAAGTGGTGTTCTTTTAAATGAGAAATGATTATCATCTATTATTTGAACACTGTAGGAAAAAATCCTGCCTGTCATCTTGATCCAACAATCTAAGCTACAAAACATCTCTGTTATGCAAACTCCCTGTGGAATTAATTTTATACAGATAATATACCACAGAAATTTATCACTTTTTTGTGAGATGGGCAACTATATGAATTTGATTAGTAAACAAACAAACAATCATAAATTGGCATATTAATTCTAACCCTAATCCCTCCTTTAAAAAAAACCTATATTGCAAGAATAAAGAATAGGCTTAGCCATTAGCCAATCTACATTTTCTAGCCAGGATATAAGGTGGATAGAGGTTGATCAACTCCATGCTCTCTTAAATGAAATTGATTGTCTAAATCTGTTTCAATTACTACCTATACTATAGGTATCTCCTTCCAGATGTAATACTATAGATGTATACTATAGGTATCTCCTTCCAGATGTAATTTAAAATTCAGTTTTTGCCCTATAAATATATAAATAACTTAGGACTGGTTTACCCAACAATATGTTCCTAACTCTTAAGTTCCTCTAATGAGATCCTCTTCCAAATTCCCTCTACATGGGAGACAACTTTTTCCATCCTCAGAAAGACTTGACTAGCCATCAAGTTAGTTGTAATTTGGCAGCATGGGAAAACTTTTTAAAATTTTCCTAGGGTTTGAATTTGAATTGGATTTGAATATTTTTTTATTCTTAGTTTTTGAATGACCTACTGTGCTGCTGCCTACTATTTCTGGTATTTTATTTTGCACTGTTAAAATTTTATCATGTATCTTCTTTTAGTCAGATTATATTTTAGTATGTTTTATTGTAGTTTGACCACACATTTTTGGCAATTGGATTATCCTTGGACCTATACAATTCTTTGTAAAGTTTGCATAGCTTTCTTTGGTTGCTGGTTGTTGGTCTGCCTTCTGTTGTGGATTCTGGGTTGTTTGTTTTGGTTGTTATTTTTTTATACCAATTAAGTATACTTTCTATTCATATAATAGAATATTAAAGTATTGGACTTGGATTGAGAAGACCAAGATTCACTTTTCCACAGAGCTCACTGAATAACTTTGAGGTCATTGTCTCTCAGCTGAGGGCTTTGAGGGGAACAAAATGGAGACTCATATCTAAAACATCTTATTTCAAATTTATCTGTACTCCTAATTGGCTTATAATTTTCTATAAATTTTAATCATCCTTTTAAGTTTAACTCACTGGATGCCATAAAACTTTGTTGATCCAAGATTCCTAACAGCTGAAAAGCAGTTAACAAGCAATTTCATAAGGTAATTAGAAAAGGAAGTGAAAGTGTGAAAAATCATATACAGACAACAGCTGTATTGTGTTTTCCATTGCTAATAAATAAAGTAAAATTGGATGGGATTGTTTGTTGTTCATGATTTAAAAAAGAAAGGCCAATTGCTTTGCAAACCACTACAATGTAGTCATTACATTCAGTTAAATGAGAGGCATATTAATAAGAATACTTATTTAATTACTTAATTATTTAGAATGCTGCACTAATCCACGCAACCTAAATGGTTACATATGATGTCAGTATGTTTATCATGATCAGGCTATTTAGTGCACAAGAATTGCTTATGACGCTTTATAGTTATTTTGTTGCATTTTGTATTTGTTGGCATTATTTCTTAATCTTGCATTCTTTTAAGTGTCAAACATTTTTGAGATCAAGATCTATTCTTCTGTCATGGTTAAAGTTAGGAAAACAAAATAAACATATGAAAGTTGTCATAATTCTTACTGTCTCTCTGCCTATCTATGAATCCATAAAGATACCTAAACAAAGGATAATAATAATAATAATAATAATAATAATAATAATCATCATCATCATCATCATCATCATCATCATCATCATCATCATCTTAAGTAAGTCTCAAAAGATAGCTTTGGGGAAAAGTTATCAACGAAGCCTCAAAGGAAAGGATGCACATTAGAGATTGAGTTTTCAATATCATAGAACACTTCAGGATGGAAAAACTGATAAACTTACAAACTGAAGTAACGTTTGGAAGCTAAAATGCCCAACATTGATAGCTTTATAACCCACTGAAGATGAAATGTTGGTTTCTGTATAAGGAAAAGATAGTTAGTGATCTTAACATTGATTAGGCAATATTTGTACATTTTAAGACAAGAAATACTAAGCATCTGAGAAAGAGGGCTAAGAAGAATTGGGTTGATATAGGATATTATTATCACCCACTATGGAGAACTCTTGGGTTGAAGATCTAATATTTTATTTATCAAATTTATATGCTGCTTATATCACAGTGTGAAACAACACTGACATAGAAAGTCCAGTTGCCTCTTCAGAAAAAAAAAAGCATCTTTGGGCAACCATGACCTGGGTGACCATAGACAACACTGAGATAGTATTCAAAATTCTGGAACTAGAAAGAATGTCTAAGAATAGAAGTAAATGGATATAGCTTAGATCATGGATAGATTTGCATGTTAAATTTAACAAGGGCTGGGAGTTGAAGTTCAGAAAAAATTATCACTTGCACATTCAAAACATTGCTCTTCTGGAGAGGATATAGACTGGTTGCTTCGGTATGCAGAAAAGTTCAGGGCAATAAATTGAGCTTGAAAGCTTGAGGTTGAAGAAATAAACTGCTTTGGGTATATGCTGAGTATGTTGGCTAAAGTTGGGGGAAAGGGGGCGTGTTAATCTGGAATGTTGGTTTGCCACTTGCAATGAAAATTTTCAAGCCTTGAACAGGACTTGGTAGGAGCCCTCCCACTGGATTATTTAGTTTTTGTATTTTCTTGCTAGAAAACTTCTTGATCTTGAGATGAAGAACATTTCTGAATTAGTCCTTAAAAACTGAGATAAGAATAAGCATACATTCTGGATTATTGTTGTCTTTTTAAGGTATATTTGGTGGTAATTGAAAAATAAAAGGAATCTTCAGATTATTGTTCCATCTAATCCTGTATAGTTTGCTGGTCAATAGTTTTTCAGGTCAAAAGAAAGAAAAGAATATGCTTTACCTCTGCACTGCGATCTCTCATCTCAACCATACAGTGCACAGAAAGCGACAAGACACACACAAAGAAGCCACTTGGATACTGTGGCATTTCTCTATTTTCCATTATGAAATACGACAGTAAAGCCCAAAGCCTTCACAGCGGTAAACAAATTTAAGTAGCTGTTTCTTATTTTCTGGCATATAGAAAATGTCAATATGCTTAGTCATTTGCTCAGCTTTCATATCAAACTCAGGAGCAAATTGCCTCACACAGTAGAGTTATATTTGGATTCCGGACATATGTTTCCCATTACATTATTGGGTATACTTTGACTATTTTTTCCTCTTTATTTTGAATTTTGCCTCTTTCAGCTGGACTGAGAAAGAGTGACTGACAAATTTCATTCTCACAGCTGGCTTCCATGCCTGATGGAAGATTAGAACTCATGTCTCTTGTTTTCCTATCTAGCACTTTAACCATGACAATAAATGTGTGTTCATTTTAAAAGAATTTATCCCAATCATTTTATTTCAATTGGAAACAAAGGACATATGGTCACAGCAAAGAGAAAGATGTTAGTGATGTATGTGATTGAAACAAATACTGTGTTACCCCTATAATACAGTTGGATATAGTCTAGTGTGACAATTCAAAATACTTACAATGTCAAAATGAGAAAACTCTTCTCTGTTCTGAAGATTGAGATTTGAAACTCCATATGCAACCATATTTGATATGGTTAGCCTGCTTATCACTAAATCTGTCCTACTCAAAAATCAACTTTCAGCAACACTAATAAATCGCTAAGGGTTTTTATTAGCTACATAATTGAACAATAGCATTTAACAGCTATTTTATCTTCTTATGCAAAATTCCAACTGTGAGGTGAAATTACTAAGAGAATCCATTGATGCTCAATGAAAATAATCAAGGTTCAATACCTGTCTAATAAAATCAATTTTACATTAAATTGTGCTACCTGTTGCAGAAATCTAGGTCTATAGAAATATTTTATTTAGTTAATATATTCAACATTTACAATGTTAAACTCATTGTCTTGTTCACTCAAATGACCTTAAATTTGCTCAGCAAGCAAAAAAGAAACAAAATATCAGGTGACTTCTATGAAAGTAGATTCCTACTTTCAGAGATCCATGTGGGAGGGAAATTTTATAATTGTTGCCTTCAGGTTTTGAAATGTCCTCCTTGGGAACTGTGTTTAGCCCCCAGTCCCTCAGTATTTAGAAAGTCTGTAAATTTTGAATGCTACAATTATTTTAAAGCTTGTTTATATTCTATTTTTGCTCTTTCAAATTCTCTTAAATGCCTTGAGTACTCACCAGAACAGAAAGTGGTGATATTAAGTAAATATTAAGAGAAAACTCCAACAGAGTCTCTTTTACTTCACTGTTTCTTTTAAATTCTTTGTTATTTGACTTCATTTCTAAGTGGCTTAATTATCTCAGTTCTGAGCAGAAATCAGTTGCAAATACATTTACACAATTGTATTTTATGAAACCATAAAAACAATACATAAACAAGTAAATACAACAATAATGCTAAGAATAGGTAAAAGCAAAGAGAAGCTACTCTGAAAAACTGAGAAATGAGTTCTCAACTAATGAACCTGCAACTGTGTGGAAAAGCTTATTGTCCACAGCAGATCGCCCTCTTTTACTGAAAAGAACCATCAACTGGCAGATGACCTGAATATGTTCAACTGTACTTTTGAGAGAAAAAAATCACCATTATCTACTGCTATCTACCCCATCTCAGATATACCAACAGTACACAATTCTCCTATACCTATCTCAATCCCTCCAGGCCATCCACCTCTGGTATTCCTAGAAGTTTCTGAAGTTTGCAGATGATACAATGGTAATTGGCCTCATTCGAGATGTTGATGAGTCTGGATAAAGATGGGAGGTTGAACAACTGGCCCTGTGCTGTAATTGTATAGATAAGAGTGGATTTTAGGAGGAGCCCTTCCAGTTTACCACTTATTACCATATCTGACAGATCAGGAACAGCACTAAGGTCCTTCACATTTTTGGGTTCTATAATCTTCCAGGATTTGAAATGGACACTTAACATTAGGACCATCATTAAAAAGGCTCAACAAATAATGTTCTTCTTTCATCAATTCAGGAAGTTCAGGCTGCCCCAGGAGCTATTGATATATTTTTCAGAGGAATTGTTGAGTCTGTTATATGTACTTCTATAACTGCCTGGCTTGGGACAGTAACCAAACAGAACAGGTACATACTCCAATGGATAGTTATGACTGCAGAAAGAATAACTGTAACCAGCCTGCTTTACATAGAAGACCTGAATATTGAATGGGTCAGGAGGGCTGAGAAGATATCTGCAGACCTCTCACATCCTTGACACAATCTACCCTCAGCATGGTGCTACAGAGCATTGCAGATCAAAACAATTAGACAAAGGGACAGCATTTTCCCTCAGGCCATTACTCTGCTAAACACCCAATTCTCGCAGTGCTGTATAATATCTATGTCTATTTATCCATGTAATATGGCTGTAGTATTATCATTGTCCTTATTATCTTCTTTACTACTTCCTGTTGTTGGTATTATTATTAATATTATTATCATTATTTTGTTGCTTTGCATGTATACTGAGAACTTCTGCACTGGACACAAATTGCTTGTGTGTCTAATTGCACTTGGCCAGATAAAATATCCTATTTTATCCTATCCTGTCCTGTCCTGTCCTACTGATAAAACTAGCATTTATTTATCTGGTTAATTATGACTTTAGGAAAATCATCTTAATTTTGTATGAGAATACAATAATGTGGGAATAAAAGCCCACTGCTATTAAAAGGAAGGCAGGGAGGAGGGAGGGAGGGGGAGGGAGGGAAGGAAGGAAGGGACATTCTTCCTAAGCTTGCGAGCAGTCCAGTAATGAAACTAACCACCAAAGGAAGCTATTTATACCCTTTCATTGAATGTGCTCAAGAAAAGGTTGTTTAGCTATCTGTTGCAGGTGCTTTAACACTGATTATTGCACTGAGCACACAATTGGATTCATAATTGTTATGTATGCAGAGTTTGAATTGATTGGTTGTTCTTGTAAAGTGTTTGAAATCATTGGTTAAAAAGTGTGGGAAAACCCTGCACTCTGATTGGCTGTCAGCCGAGGCAGCCGGCTATATATAGCTGCCTCGGCTAAGCCAAATTGGGTCCGTTCTGAGCTGAAGTCACAATAAAACTTAAGAGCTGAAGCACTCCGTGTTTGCCTCTTCATGCAAACTTAACACTGGCGATGAGGATGGGATACTTCTGAAGAAGAAGGTGATGCGGAACAGAAGAAGAGCGAGATGGCTGCGCTGAACACCCCCCCCCAGCCCCGTTCAATCCGACGGCAGAAGACTGGGAGTCGTATGCAGATCATTTCCAAATGTATCTGGAGGGAAACGATCTGGCCGCCATTTCCGAGCAGCAGAAGAGGGCGGTCTTTCTTATGTACTGCTGTCCGGCGGTTTTCAAGATGGCGAAGGCACTCGCGGGAGCAGTAGATGTGAAGGTAATGGCTTGGCCTGATCTGGAAAGGCTGTTAAGGGCCCATTATGTGCCACAAGTATCGTGCCTCATTAAGAGACACGAGTTTTATCATCGTGATCAGGGGGAAAATGAAAGTGTAAACGACTTCATGGCAAGTTTAAGAGACATTGGGGGTGCATGCAAATTCAGCAGTTTAGAGGAGGCCATGCGCGACCATTTCGTATTGGGCCTAAAAGACAAGGTGTTACAGAGCAAGTTAATAATGAAACCTAAGATCATGCTGAAAGAAGCCATAGAAGAAGCATCTTCAGCAGAAGCTACCAAGTCCTCAGCAGCAGCCAAGATGAACAGGGCAGCAAGCCATTCTGATGGGGAAAAGTCCACCACAAATCATTGTGAGGAACTAGATTCTGAGTCAGATTGCAGTGAGGTGGAGGAAGGAATTTACAGACTCAGAATGGAGCGGAAAAGAAAAGACCTGGGAAGAAAGAGGCAAGATTTCTATTGCAGAGGTTGTGGGGGAAGCCACCCCTGCACTGAATACAAGTTTCTAGACACCATTTGCCTCCATTGTGAAAAAAGAGGGCACCTAGCAAGAGTCTGCAAATCATCCAGAACTCCACCAAACAGAAAGAAGTTTGCTGCAAACAAAGACAAAGAATTCAAGCCAAACAACCTCAGTGAGAAAATGGGGCGCAGCACAGAATGGGAAGAATGAAACTCATCAGACAGTAACTATTGGCCATTCATCTTCTTTAAAGAACAGAAAAGTGCATGTCAAGGTACTTATTGAAGGAAGTCCTTGCCAAATGGAAGTGGACTCAGGCTCATACCTATCTATGGTGCCATGGGACACTATTCAAAGACTGTTACCTAATATTCAGAAAACTCACTTCAAGAAGCAGACATTGACTCTTAAAGACTACCAAGGGAACAAGATTCCAGTAGTTGGAACAAGAGAATTCAACGTGAAGTTCAAGGGCCACACTAAGCGTCTACCCCTGACCATTGTTGACAAGGATCGACCAAGTCTGCTGGGACTTGAATGGTTCAACCCGCTGGGCATCGAGGTGACTGGCATCAATCACGTGAGCAACACTGAGTGGGAAGAGGCCTTGAAGTCTGAGTTTCCAGAGGTCTTCAGCGATGGATTAGGCAAGTACTTGGGGACCCCTATCACTTTCAACCTAGATCCCAAGGTACAACCAATCCGTTTAAAACCTAGAAGGGTTCCATTTGCCTTAAAGGAAAAAAATGATGCACAATTAGATAAACTAATAGCTCAAGGAGTTTTAGAGCCCACTGACCACACCAGGTGAGAGACACCCATAGTCACACCAATCAAGGCTGATGGGTCTGTAAGAATCTGCGGAGATTACAAGGGGACATTGAACCATGCGCTACAACAGAGTGCATATCCAGTTCCAGTGGTGCATCATTTATTACATTCTCTTGGCGGGGGCACAGTCTTCACCAAATTGGACCTGGCCCAGGCATATCAACAGTTAACAGTTGATGATGCAACTGCAGAAGCCCAAACCATTGTAACCCATAGAGGTGTTTTCAAATGCAAAAGGTTGCAATTTGGAGTAAGTGTGGCACCAGACATCTTCCAAAGCCTTATGGAAAGGATGCTACAAGGGTTGCCAGGGGTGGTGCCCTATTTTGATGATGTTTTAATCTCTGCTGAAAATGACACTCAGTTACACGAGAAACTCAGAGAAGTTTTAACCAGATTCAAAAAAGTGGGGTTAAAAGTCAAAGAAGAAAAATGCACACTTAGAACTGACAAAGTGGAATTCTTGGGTTACATGATTGATAAACATGGCATCCACCACACAGAAGCCAAAGTTCAGGCAATAAAGGAAGCCCCCAGACCAAAATGCAAAACTGACTTGCAAGCATTTCTGGGCCTCATTAACTTCTATCATATGTTTCTACCTCAGAAAGCAACCATTACAGAACCCCTACATAGATTACTGGACAAAAAATCTGCATGGGTCTGGGGCAGAAAAGAACAAGCTGCATTTAACAATATTAAGAAACAAATCACTTCTGATTCTGTACTGATACAGTTTTCTGAGAATTTGCCTGTTGTACTGACTTGTGATGCATCCCCTTTTGGAGTGGGGGGGTGTTGAGCCACATGCTTCCCAGTGGAAGGGAAGCCCCGATTGCATTTTACTCTCGCACTTTGACTAAAACAGAGAGAAACTACAGCCAACTGGACAAGGAAGCTTTGGCAATTATGGCAGCTGTCAAGAAATTTCATGAGTATGTATATGGCAGAAGATTCACCATTGTCACAGATCACAAACCTCTTTTAGGCATTGTGGCAGGGGACAAACCAACGCTCACGATCCTGTCACCAAGAACGCTGAGAAGGACTGAATTTCTTGCTGCTTATTCATACAAACTGATCCATAGACCTGGAAAAGACATTGGGCACGCAGATGCTTTGAGTCGCTGCCCACTTCCTTCACACACTGAGGACCCTGCTCCTGAGACTTACACCTTTTTTCTAGAAACTGTTGCCAAACTTCCAGTCCATGCTGCTGAGATTGCCAGAGAAACTGCCAAAGACACTTTATTGGCTCCTATTGTAGGCTGGATCAAAAAAGGTTGGCCACTACAAGATCTACCTCAACCTTCCCAACCTTTTAAGTCCAGACAAATTGAGTTATCTGTATTAAGAGGATGTATTTTGCGGGGTAACAGGGTGGTTATACCTGCAAAACTACAGAAAGATGTTTTGGAAATGTTACATGAGGGTCATCCGGGAATTGTCAGAATGAAGGGATTGGCCAGGAGTTATGTATGGTGGCCAGGTATTGATAAAATGGATGAACACTGGGTTGCATCCTGTCCCAACTGTCAGGAAGTCAGGCCTGCCCCACCTCTCACCCCCAAACAGGAATGGGAATGTCCTAGGGGCCCATGGTCCAGGATTCACATTGATTTTGCTGGCCCTACCAGAGGGCACACTTTCCTTATTATAGTAGATGCATACTCCAAATGGCTAGAGGTTATCCCTATGGCATCCACCACAACTGAAGCTGTCATCAAACAGCTTAAGAAACTTTTTGTAACTCATGGGTTACCTGATGTGCTTGTTTCTGACAATGGTCCTCAATTTACATCCAACCTTTTTGAATCATATTTAGCACAGCAGGGTATAAGACACGCCCTTACAGCCCCTGCGCATCCTTTGGCTAACGACCGGGCTGAACGCATGGTACAATTTACCAAGGAGAAACTCCAGCAATTGGGTCCAGGGGACATCACTGAGAAAGTTGAAAAAACTACTCAGTGTCCAGCATATCACTCCCAACCCCTCAACTAACAAAACCCCAGCCGAATTGTTGATGGGTAGGAAACTCAGATCTCCCCTTGACTGCCTTCATCCCACTTACACACCCAACGCACCACTAGATTCCACTAGCAAAACTTGCACATTCACTGTGGGTGATTCTGTCTATGCAAAAAACCTTGTGGGTGAACCTTTATGGATTCCTGCAGAAATAACCCAAATTACAGGCCCCAGGTCTTACAGGGTTCAAACTGAGGATGGTGTCCTTTGGAGCAGGCACATTGATCAGTTACGCTCCAGACTACCTCAGGAGCATCGCCATGGCTCCTTCCTGGTTCCCACACCTGTTGCCTCTCCTAGGGAGGAAGGGGAGGATTATGAAGGTAATCAGCAAGCAAGAATCAACCCCATGTGTAACAAACTAACACGACAGGAACCATCCCAAAACCTGTCACAGTGCCAACAACCATTTTTACAAATGGAAGATTGCACATCACTACCAGACTTAGGTGCTGACATTGGGTTGGAGATGGATTGGGAGGAGAGACCAGGTTGTAGTAACCAAACAGGTTCTACCATTACTAGAAGTCCAAGTAAGGAAATGTTAACAGACACATTTTCTCCCTCACAATGTGAGAACCCTAAAACACCTGAACCATGTAGGTCTCAACGTACACGTAAGAGCCCCACCTATTTAAGAGAATACATTAGATAGATGGGGTTTGAGTATGGACTGAACCCAGTGGGGAGGGGTGTTATGTATGCAGAGTTTGAATTGATTGGTTGTTCTTGTAAAGTGTTTGAAATCATTGGTTAAAAAGTGCGGGAAAGCCCTGCACTCTGATTGGCTGTCAGCCGAGGCAGCCAGCTATATATAGCTGCCTCGGCTAAGCCAAATTGGGTCCGTTCTGAGCTGAAGTCACAATAAAACTTAAGAGCTGAAGCACTCCGTGTCTGCCTCTTCATGCAAACTTAACAATCATAAATGGGGTATTTTAAATCAATAATTCTGCTTGAAAACACTATATGTCTGTCAGTTTGAATGAAAGCAGAAAGGTACTATCTTGGCATACCATTTTAGTCTTCCAAAAATTGAGGGGCCAAAGAGTGGCCCTCTTCATCTCAAATATTTCATTTGAAAAATACCATACTACCATGAATTCCCAGATGGTCTTTGGGAGGCAAGAAGCATGTAGTAGCCAACTACTGACAGAGCTTTAAATGTGTGTGTTTCATCTTGCTACCATAGGAAAAATGGTTGGGAAGTAGTACCAACAGTACCAAACAGGCAGCATTATCATTCCCATTTTTTAAATTGTGCTTCCACATATAATGCAAAGTAAATCATTTACACAAATCAAGGATCAAGTCCCAATGAACTGTGTAAAACTTGCTTCCAATCGGAAAAAAACAAACAAAATGTTATTCATGTAAGATCTTCTATTTTGGCATTCATTTCTTTTTCAGGTGGTAATTTCCACATTAATGAGAAAACAAAAGGTTGTTGATTGTGATTGAACACATTTTTTTGGAACTAAAAAGTTCTTTTTGTAGGATTTTTTAAAAGGTATTTTGCTGAGAAATACACATTAGTTATGGTAGTGACAACTTAAGAGTTTCCCTTTTAACCCTACTAAATTCCCACTGTCAATCATTTTAGGGACTAAGAATAAATCAAATTTTCTCCTGAACATTAAAACAAGTCTTTGAATAGTTTACCTAAGTTTGGTTTAAAAACAGGCACATCTTTGCAAAAAAAAACGCTTTAAACTTACACTTATTCTTTGAAGGAGCTAGGTGGTTCAAAAATGTGAAATAAAAATAAATAAATATTTGTTCTAAAGTCCAGCCACCAATATCCTGCTTTTTCATACGTGGTGTAAAAACTAGGCAAGAAGGAAGTTCAAAAATATGTAGTCATGTTTATTACAGGAAACTATGTAGAAATAACAAAAAATAAACTTCTGAAAAAAAAACCACATACTTTCATTTCAAAAAACAACCCTATCTCAGCCTTTGATAGAAAGCTGGATGGAAATTTATTTCCTTGGCTCTGTATGTGTGTATGCAGGCAACTGCTTATAAGGCTCTTATTCTCAAAGTCAAAGAAGGTAGATGCTGTTATTTGCCTTGAAATAAAGCTACCTGTCTTCTAAAGCCATAGTTACTTTAACTATTGTAGGAATTCCTATACATTGAAAGTTTTTCCTGCTGTGGGCCAGAACACAAGAACGTAATTTTACGGTACCTATGCTGTGCTTCTCTCTTTGTTACTTCCCACCTTCTTCCCAGGCTCAAATAATTAGACCAACCTAAGAAAACATCAATATTTTATTTTTAATGAGCTGGGCAGACCCAATTATCCCAGTAGGTAATTCATAAGTAGAATTTCGAAGTATAGCTAAAACTTTGATGAATACAGAACTAGAGCTGTAATAGGGAATCTCTGACAAATGAACTAATGTGTTTTGTCAAGAAAACTATATTTACAGGTAAAAGAACTGTATCACTGATCTCACAAATGAATGATGGCATATTGTTATCAATGTTGAAATAGTATAGCAATATATCAATATGGGATGCCAAATAAAGAGTGTCTTACTTAGGACAGATGACAACCACATGTTGTAAGATAAAATAACTAATGATGGATAACAAGACTCCATTTAAAATTGGCTAAGCATTTTGAAATTTTTTTGAGAACATCTGGAAAATAATCACTTTTTTTCTGGCTCATAAGGCTGGAAATTTTTTTGCTTTTATGATAGCTGTGCAACTGGCAACACAGCTTACAAGGACAATTGCAGGGAACAATATTTAAAAGCTTGATGCTCCTTAGTTGCACAATATATTTTCTTCAACATCTCTAGCAAATATTCAACATCAGAAATACACACTATTTTATAGTTACCCAATTCTATTTAGATAAGTGTATTTTTCTGGGAGACAATATAACATACATTACAGTGTTTATTTTGTCCAGAAATCTCTTAATCTGGTGCCCCTCCTTCAATCCAAAAGGTCTAGACAAAAAGGATGCTGATTGCTAGAGGCAAATCAGGAAGTGAGCGACCAGTTTCTTGCAAGGATAGACTGAATGACTGATTATTAGGTTGAATTCAGCTAGGATGTAGTGAAGCAAATAGTTCAAGAGATCACTAAAATTTACCAATGTCTTTTAATTTCTAAAGGATACCAATAATTAAGTCCATGCTATTTTCATTTGTTTGATTATTTGCAAGAATCTATTAAATTGTACACAAAAAGCAAAGTGACTGCTCTATAGGCTATGAAATAATGGATGCCACTTACCTATGTAAGTTTTAATGCTTTCACTGCAGGTTGGGATTCTTTGGAAAAAGTGGAAGTGATGTACTTTGGCAAGAGCCTGTATAGATTTATGTTGACTGTTCACTTTCATCCACAAGGATAATACCTACTGTCTTTTTTTGCTCATAATCAGTTACATTATGTCTTTTCCTTAATTCCCTGGCTTTTTTTTTGTTGTTGTCATTCCTGGACCCAAGAACAAGTTCCTTACGTGGAACTTCTAAAAGGTTATTTTGATACTTATTTATATTTTTTTCATGTTACCATATTCAGTTGTTAAAAAAATCTCTTGTCTTTGAAATGACATCTTTCATATCTTTTACTTCTTGCAGCAATAAAGAAAAATGGGCTAGTTCTCTTTCACTTCTTTTAAAAACTTTGGGCATAATACTTTTTTCCCCTTGTCCCATAATAAAAACAAGTGTGTCTTGAATTAAAGCATATCCTTCACCATTTATCTCTTCTTGGCACTATTGTCTCTATTCTTATCTGTGATAAGTTTTTGCCTTCAGAAGGCTAAGAGGAAAAACATGAATTGTATACAGCTAATATGAGGCAGAAGAATTTTTATTCAATTCAAAGAATAAAGGACAAAGAATAAAGAAAATATTTCAGAAAACTTTTATGTATGCAGTATGCTTTGACTGATTTATTTTCAAACTGTAGAAGGGGTGAGAGTGAATTCTTGTCTCTCATTGTACATATTCCCCTAGTTTCCATGCTTCAGTCAAATCCCAATGGAAAATATAATGAGACAACACCTTCCATTAGGCTGTTCACCTCTTAGGAAGAACTATTGATTCAGCTCTTGAGAAACTGTTCTCCTTCTCCAGTACTTTTGTCAATAATTGACAATAATGATAAGCCATTTGTGCCTGGTTCTATTTAAAGCACAATATATACAGATAACCTTGGGTCCTTGGAGAAATCATTATTTCTGCATCAAAATATAATATGACTGTAGCAAGTTGTTCTTCGTTGCTTTAGATGATTCTGTGACCATTTGGAGTCCTTGGTACTTTCAAGTGTTTGCTTACTTTCATTACCAGTCTAGGTAACATGTGGCATTGAAGATGTTACCTAGACTGGTAATGAGATGTCTGAAAGTACGGTTTAAAGATGTTACCTGGTAACAATTCAGCCCAGAAACACATAGATTCTCATCTATTGATCTGTGATCATTTTGTAACACAGGTAATTGGACATATTCAAGGACTTTTTAGTATGCTAGTATATAACATCTAACAGACAGATTAGAAGGCAAAAGTAAGTAAGTCTCACTTACTTTGGCTGTGTCATGTAGGGGAATTCACTGGAAAAAGCAATTATGTTTGGAAGAGTTAGTGGTAAAAAGAAATCAGGTTGTTAAAGAGCATGGTGGCTGGACACTGTCAAAGCTGACACTAGACCAGCCGTGGGCAAACTACGGCCTGGGGGCCGGATCTGGTCCGTTCGATTGTTCTATCCAGCCCGCGGAGCCGAAAGAGCGGAGGGTTCTCTTGCTCTCCCAGAAGGCTACATGAAGTGATCTAACTTTGAATTTATATTAGTTCACACAAACACTCCATCCATGCTTTTGTTCCGGCCCTCCGGTCCAGTTTAAGAACCCACTGTGGCCCTCGAGTCAAAAAGTTTGCCCACCCCTGCACTAGACAGTGCACAGAAAAAGTTAAAGAAATAGTGCAAGATCAGAAGATGTGGAAACCTTGCCCATAGAGTCAGACATGACTGAACAGATATCACCATCTTCCTCCTCCTCCTTCTTATTCTCCTCATCCTCCTCATCAAACAGATTATTTCAACACAATGGCATGGATATATGAGATTATCTAATACATCAGACCAATGCTCAACCTAACATACATATCTGTATTCTGACTGACATTAAATCTCTATAGTGCCTGGCATTTTTTTTTCATAATTACTATTACTGGATCAATGCTTAAGATTAAACTGGAGAATTGTCTATCTGTCCCTGAAATCTAGTTGGCTCTCATCCCTTGATATTTAGGAAACTATTAAAGATTTAGCTATTCTCCCACATTCTGGGGAAAAGCAAAAGTTGAGTCAATGTTGGATTAATTTTCTTTGGTTATATGTGGTTTTTGAGGCTATCCATGATCTTATTTTGTACTTTCTTATGAGGAAAGACAACACAAAATAAACTGAAATATTATAGCTGTCTATAATTCAAAAATGATTAAAAAGAAATGCACCAGACAATTAGTTTAATTGATAAAGGAAAAATATCCAGCTGGTTTAAAATTTAATTTGCCTACCTAAATAATGACTTTTTATGGGAACAATAGAAGCCTAAAAGTAGCCTTTGGGAGAAGAAAAATAAAAATAAACTGAACAGAGAACAAATCTTACAACATCTAAAGGAAGCAATATAAAGATAGTATGTTTAACCAAGGTTAATAAAACACATTTTGTCTGTAAATCTCTGGTAACCTTTTATGGACTTTCTGTGATACAATGACTTAAAAGCTGATGATTTATGGATTGGCATAATAGATAATGAGAAGAATAAATGTTTGTTTGTAACATTATAAGGGGTAAAGAATAATTATATTTCTTTTTACTTGTGGTAATGAAAATTTGTAAGTGACTTCTTCAATTATTTTTCCTTTATCTTAATTTTTTTTTCTTTTTCTCCTTGCACTTTTATTCTCACTTTAGTTTTGTTTCTATTTGCTTTTATTATTGTAATCAAAATCTTTAATAACAATTATTTTAAAGAGTTTGAAACCTTGTTTCAAAATATGCCATTACACCAACAATTTAAGGATATAAATGCAACATAGATTTTTAAAAGCACATAAAAATACTGCTTTTACTTGCATTACCTTTTTAATGCTCCTCAATCTGTATCAGTTTTCCATGTTTATATGTATAGGAAGCCAAATTTTCTCACCTGCATGACTGAGCTCACAAAACAAACTTTTTAAAAAGTCATAGCATAATATTGGAACCCACATTTGGGTTTTGAAACTTTCTAATTTCTCCAAAACATTTAGCCTTTTCTTGTGACTAATTTTTGAACACCCCATCCCAATGTCCAAAGAATGGCTGAGTTTTCAGTATAGTGTGGACAAAAGAATTAATGTGTTCCTTTATATCTAGCTGATGCACAGAAATATCTATAGGAAAACCCCACATTTCTTTTAAAGTATTTGATTCTACCAAATAATGTAAAGTAAATGTAACAAAATGATTATCCTCAAAAGATATGAGTTCTGTACAATTAGTCTCAGGATTATAGTTTAATTGTATGGAAGATATGAGTTAATGGAATTTATTTACTCTGTGATTTCCTCATTTTATTGCGCTACTGTTTTCACGAGCATCTATCTGTCCATCTCTATCTACACTTTTTCTCATAACACTTTTAAGCTTGTACCCTAAAATTTATGTGTAATGCTTTCCATTGGTACAATTCAGAATAATAAAATTTTAGCATATGACACTAAATAGGATGATATATAAATGGATCTGTACCTTGTGCTTTGTTAAATCTGACACATCTATTTATTAATCAATGCAATATAGGGAAGCAAAATTTCCATTAGGCAGGCACTTCTCTCATTCTGCATAGACAGAATGTGAGAGTATCAGAATAAATTCTGAAAAATAATGTGGGTTTTTTAAAAGATTTTTTTTCTTTTACATGTTCTATTTATTTGTTGAGTTAAAGTAGTTTTAGCTTTTGGTGACTACAAGAACGTGTTTCCAGCAGTTTCTCCATACCAGTGTACCTTTTTTTAAAGAAAAATCCTCTTTGTTGACTATGTTCATTGCAGTGACCTTCCTTTTTGTTCTCAGGGATAAAATCAGCTTTACTAAAGTTTGCCAAAAGCAAGACATTATAATGACTTCATAAACAAAACTTTGTAAAATCGAATCCAAATTAATATCCTATTTTATTTTCTAAATGCCATTCCTTTTAATTCTTTTTTTTTCAAATCAGAAGAATTAGACATTTCAGTTCTGGGTGAAAATCAAATGCAGACTTTTAATACAAAACTATGTCTTCTGCTTGGACTCGAAATATGGTTCCTAATCTTCCAAACACCCTTTGCCTGGCCTAATTAAAGCCCTCTGGCTGACATAGTAATGGCTCTATAATCATATCTTCAATACCTCAACCTGGTTTATTCATGCAATCTATATTATAATAACAGTCAACAGGTCACCAGTTAATAAAAATAGAATTACCATCTCTTGTGACTAAGAAATGGAGATATTCATCTCTCTGGGTTAGTGGCAAGCCAATATAATTTCCATGGCTGTTAGTGTAATTAACTGCACTTGCAGAAAGATCTCTTATGAGAATAGTGCAAGGATGGAGTATCACTGGCAAACAAGAACTTGCTGATGATATGTTATGACCCAAAATGTTTTATCTCTAACAGCTCAACAGGAGAATTGTACAGAGTTAATCTTCATGAAATCCAGTAGACCTTGTTTTCAATTGACAAAGTTTATTAGAAATGGCTAATAAATAAATGATAATTTGAGTTCCATTTTCAATTTAAAGATTAAAAAATACATCATAACTGGATGTAGGAAATTGCAGAAATAGCATTTAAAAAAAACTCAGAAAAATAAAACTCAAAAACAATAGTAGTTGTTAACAGTCCAAAACAGGTTTCTGCAGGATGAAGGTCTTTTATCAAAGTCACTTAGATGTTTTTTTCCCTAAAAGAAGGACTGAAAATTAGGCCTTCCCATTCCAGGATACATTGGCTCCCTCACATTAAGATACCTTTAATATTTAACCTCTGTTCGGAGCCTATCATTACATTTGGAAACTTGAAAGTTAGGTATTATCTATCAACTGTTGTACAAGCATAGGCTTCAAGTGAGATTGCACTGCTGATCTAGAGACAAATATCTTGTTGACATTATCAGTAGTTCTTAAATGTCATAGTATATTTCTAATTTCTGAAACTGATTCCTAGACCTAAACTTTCTTATAATCTTGGCTCTTATGCAGCAAATACCAGTGAATACTTTAGATATGTGTTTGACAGATACTTTAAATTAAAGTATAAAGTATAAAGTAAAGTATAAATCCATAATATTTCAGTGGGAATATAGTAATGTGAGTTGCCAAAATTGACTTCCAATAGAAAAATTCATTAATGGCTGTTACTATACATTCAAAAAATGTATGCTACATAAAATTTTATATTTTAAAAAAGCATACACTGTTGTCAGGCAGAAGCAACCAGATCCACCTGTGTAGAGTTCAAGCTAGCTACTTTATTGTATCCTTCCTTTAATACAGGAATCTCCTCAGACACTAATAGAAAATGAAGAAGCTAAAGTGCTGTTTATCTTTCCAATTCAAACAGGCAGGCACCTGCTACATCACACCCCAGACTTAACAATTTTTGATAAGAAAGACAAAAAGGTCTGGATAATGAGAAAATTAATAATCAATAAGTATGTTTATGCAGAAAGGAATATTTATGCAATTGTTCTTTGATTTAATCTAAGTGCATATATAGTGATGCGGATCAATGTGAAAGATATACTGAATGAATGTATATGTGTGTGTGTGTGTGTGTGTGTGTTTGTGTGTGTGTGTGTGTATGTAAAAAGACATACAGAGAGAGAGAGAGAGATTGAAAAAATATAGCAAATTATAGTACCTAACATTATGAACAAACTCTGGAAAAAAGAAAGTTATCAGAATGAGATAATTCTAGTTCCAGACCAAAACAAAAATAGTAATAGAACATTTAAAATCTGTAAAGAATTTCATATTGGGAGAATACCATAAGCATCTCTTCAATACATTAATTATTCAAGGAAATGTGACAAGCTTAAACCTATGGTTCATATTTTAAACATGTTTTTGTGGTGTGCTGCTTATCAGAGAGACTTTGAATGTTTTCTTATGATTTTCATCTGGAAACTTGTTATTAGGACATTTTTTATTTTTTTGCTCAAATAAAATAACAGATAATTATGCGTATAGAATAAACATTCAAAAGATGTGGATGAATCTGCTACATTTTAGCATAAAGATTTGATTGAACATGCTTGGAAAAGTGCCTACTTTCAGGATTCCTTCCTGGTTTGGTTCCTAGCCATTGAAAGAGGAAAGTGGCATATATAAGCATGAAAGTTGCAGTATTTTTCAGATAAACTCTCTAATGGTTGGTTGATTCGTTATGTGGCATTGAGTCAGTGATAACACATAGATTTCTCCATGACAGTATGTTTCAAAGCTTTCAGGTCTTCCAACAGTGTACCTATTAATAACTGAATCCATACACCTTGCTACCAGTAATCTTCTTTTTCCTTCCACCTTTCCCTGCTTCTCCAGAGAACTAGATCTTTACATAATATGTCTGAAATAGGATAATTTGAGCCTATTCATTTATGCCTCTAGGAAAAAAAAGTATGGTTGATTTGATATCATTTGCTTCTTGTTTGCTTGTAACAAGTAATATATTTAAAAAAGCAAATTAGCATGTTTTGCAGAATATATTTGTGAATAGTGGTAGAATATTAGTCACATTATAATCTGGTTGATACAGATATGATTTTTTTTAAAGAAAGGAGTATGTGCTAACATATGACACTTGTCTTTGAATTCTTTGAAAAATCAAGATATGTTGTAAATGTCAGTCCATTGTGTAATGTCAGCTATAGCTTTAGAATGTGCAAAATCCTAATACCTATCCATGATGGAAAATGATACAGTGACTAGGATTAATATCTCTGCTCTGCTATAAATTTAGACAGAATGCCTGAAGCTGTCTTTATTCAATCAACAGCTTATAGGCAGACTTCCAAACTGGAGAACCATTCATTAAGGAAGAAATAGACCCAAAGCAGAACAGTGTTTCCATCCATAATCCCTGCAGCTAGTCCAGAAGTTCGATGTTATTGGAAGTCACTGAAAGCTGCAAAACAACTAACACAGTCACATTACCCTCGATCTTGATACAAATGATCAACCAAAGGTCCTGCTGGAAACCAAACAGATTCATATTGGGACAGGTTATCCAACTGGTCTCAGCCCTGCATAGGAAATAGGTAACAGTTATTTGAACCTCAGACTCCAGGACAAAGGACAGATGATTGAATCTTCCACATTCAGATCATAAAACTCTTTGGACATAAAGAATAAGTCTAACATACAACCACCCATGTGAACAGGAAATGAGGTAACCTGTGATGAGGTTAGCTCTTATCAGAGAGGCAATGAAATCTGACCTTTTATCAGGGGTGGGATTCTACCAGTTCTGTCTGGTTCTAAAGAACCGGTTGTTACAGTTCCTGGTAGTTCGAAGAACCGGTAACCTGGCTGGCCCTGCCCATCTCTGCTTACTTCTCCACTCACTGCTCAGTCCTTATCGCACATGCGCAACATCGTATGCATGCGTGACAAGCTAACTGCATTCTAACCCCACCCCTCCTTATCGTGGCCATGTGCCATCGCTGCCTGCAGTCTGCCTTCACCCGTCCATCAGCCAGCCATCACTGTCTGCCTTCCACCATGATCTCCCTAGATAAGTGAGGCTCTGCATGCAAGCCCTGTCACCTACCTGTCGCCACTAGTCACCTTTCCCCCCACTTGCCTTTTGCTGCCACTGCCCGTCACCTCCCCCCCACTTGCCTTCACGGGAGAACACATGGAGCAGTTCCATCAGCTCAGCGGGGTCAGTGGCTGCTTCTCTCCCCTGCTGGTCTAGCTGCGAGAGTGAGAAAGTCTTTCTTGGCAAAGCAAAATTTAGCTTATCACTGTTCAAGAAAGACTTTGTTGCTCTCCCAGCAAAAGCAGCAGTAAAACATGTGGAGAGGCTCATGTTGGGTCCGGTGAGGTCAGCAGCTGCTTCTCTCCCTGCTGGTCTAGCTGGGACAGTGAGAGTTTCTTTCCTGGCACAGCAAAATTTAGCTTTGGGTCCTGCAAGTCCCCATCAGGAAATGGCTCCTGAAGGGAGGGGGACTTGCAGAACCCAAAGCAGCAACTCCCAGTTGCTAAAGTAAAATTTGCTGTGCTGCACAAGACAGTTTCCATTTCCCAGGGCCCTGAGGGCCATCCTCCCAAAGCGCCGCCACCACTGCCACTCTGAAGCTCACCTTCAGGATGTCCTTGTTTTGTTCCCCAGGAAGGGCTCCATTGTGGAGGGCTGTGTCTTTGGGCCAGGCACTTTCTGTCGGGCTTCCTGCCTCGCATGGGGTGGTGGGAGGAGGATGTGTGTGGTGGGGAAGGAAGGCTGTCTGCAGTTCTTGCAGCCAAAGCTGGGAATCCTGAGGTATCTGTAAACTTGCATTTGTATGAGTTAGGAGCCCCCTGGCTGCGCTGACTGGAAAGACACTTACTCCACATGACACCGCTTAACTGCCTGGCCAGTGTGTGTCAGAAGAGAGGGAGGAAGAAAAACTTGTCTTCCTCCTTCTCAGGCATTCATACAGAGTATGGACATGTGAGGCTGGGACCTTCTGTGCATGGGCAAGTCCCTCCAGTGCCATGCACATGCAAAGGATCTTCTTCAAGGAGTCGGCGTATGGGTGAGTCTCTCCAGCACCATGTGCACATGCTCTCTCTGTGTGTGTCTATGCCCGAGGAGAAGAGTTGCCAAACTTTTCTTCCTCCCTCCCAGCGTGAAGGCATCTGCCACAGCATGTACCTTTAAGGTACTTTGATACGGCGGTGGTGGTGAGAGGGGGACCATAAACAGACAGCCAGGTGAGGGGAGCTGCCTTCCGAGCAGCTCCTCTCCAAAGAGAAGGGAGGAAGAAAAGTTTGGCAATTCTTGTCCTCCTTCTCTGGTAGAGCATGCACACACGGCATGTACTGTAGATCCAATAAGAAGCACCAGTTGGGTTTAGGAAGGGTCACCAATCTGAAACGTTGAAGACTGCATGATTCTGCAGCCCTCAGTAGGGTGGTTTCTTCTTTCTTTCTTTCTTTCTTTCTTTCTTTCTTTCTTTCTTTCTTTCTTTCTTTTTTTCTTTCCTTCCTCCCTCCCTCCCTCCCTCCCTCCTTCCTTCCTTCCTTCCTTCCTTCCTTCCTTCCTTCCTTCCTTCCTTCTATTGTCTTTCTTCTGGGCTGTTCTTATTCTATGATACTGTAGAACTGGGGTTGCTCTGAGCATCCTCTTGTTTCTAAGCTGCCTCCTTTGTTTCTGTTGATTGCATGCATTTTTTTAAGACCCTGCACAAAGATTAAAAAGCACAGTCCCTGCCTGCAGGCTTATTCTCTGATAGGCAGAGTACAATAGAACAGGGCCAAACTGGGAGAATCCCACCCTGGGTGTGGGTGTGTGTATTTCAGGTGGGCTTCCTAGCTTTAGAAGGAGAGAGGGAAGGAGGAAGGGACAGAAATAGAGAGAGGGAAAGAGAGAGAAAGAGAGGGAAAGAGAGAGGGGGAAAGAGAAAGAAAGTTAGAGAGAGAGAAGAGATCAGAAAGAAAAGAAAAGAAAAGGGAAATAAAGAAAAAGGGAGAGAGAAAGGAAGTGAAAGGAAGAATGGGGGATGGAAGGAAGGGGCAGAAAGAAAAGGAAAGAAAGAAAGAAAGAAAGAAAGAAAGAAAGAAAGAAAGAAAGAGAAAGAGGGAGAGAGGAGAAAGAAAATGAGATATATGAATGGATAGATAAATACATGGAGGGAGGGAGAGAGGAAAAAAGGAGAGGAAGGAAGGACATAAACCCTGACTTCAGAAGGCTTTGAAGCAGCACAGCAATCTAGGGCTAGCCTGCAAGGGATCTCAGAGGTCATCTAGTCCAACCCCCTGCTCCAGCAGAAGATCCTTACAGAATCAAAGAATAGCAGGGTTAGAAGGGTGTGTGTGTGTTTCTGTGTGTGTGTGTAGATGTCAAAACACCAAAGACAGGCCAAGTAGCTCTGTGGAGGTCAGTCGTAAATTAGAACACTTGCTAAGCAACTGGCCATTAAGTGAGGACCCAGTCATTAAGCAAGGACCACTTACATTTGGTTTGGCAGTCACATGGCCACCTGGCCACACCCACTCCAGTCACATGACCACCTAGCCATGCCCAGTCAGCAAGCAACTCCCACCCCCATCACATGACCACCAAGCCACACCCACAAATTAGGCCACGCCCACAGAACCGGTTGTTAAGAAATTTGAATCCCACCTCTGCCTTTTATACTCCATCCTCACCCACATGGAGATTGAAGTGCACCAGTACTAATATACAAAGGGTCTCCATCACCTAGTTGATAAGTAGGAACTCAGGAAAGACTCCAAAGGTTAGCAGAGTGGCCAATTCATCAGAAGGACCCCTATTATTTAATAAAATACTGATGACTGTCACAAACTTTCAGTGATATTCAGTGAGAAAATACATATAAAACCAAAATATTGTAAAGTTAAAATAGCAATTAAAAGAAGAAACCCATTTTGATTTCTGAGTTCAGCTTGAATTCACTGATATCACTGTCATTCTAGGTTTATACTTAAGGTTGATTGTTGTGTGTATTCTGATCATCATCATCTCAAGAGGTTCTGATTAGACTACTACCAAGCTCTCAAACATTTGAAAATTTGCAAAAATCTCTTGAAGACATTAGTTTTATTCTTCTATATATATTGAGCAGCTCTCCAGCATGTTGAACTTTAATTTCCAACATTTCTCATGAGTCCAGGGGCACTAACAGATGTAGTTCTACAACTGATAGTGGATTAATTACAGTTTCCTTAATTTTGCAATCAATCTCAGACTGATGAAGAATCTATTAGAAGCATAAAGCAAATGATTGAAATGGAATGCAGAATATCTTAAATTGCTTCTGGATGATTCCTCCAAGTTCATCTCCATGGCTCCCAAGTATGTTAGACTGGAGATGCAAGTAAGTTAGAATGAAGGAGTTGATCATAATGCTGAAAATACATCATTCATGGACTTTGGATTGAGAATAAACTTTTGTAAGATATGGGAGCTGATTATGAAGACAAACAGAAATAAGATCAAGTTCAAGCTCTAAAAGCATACTCAAATACTACTCTTCACCAGCTTTTATACATTGCCGTTTCTTTCATATTCCAGAAACATAGCAGAAAGAGCAGGTGCTATGGATGGAGTGCCCTCATAGTTATATGGTTGAACAGAATGTCAAAATAATGCTTGGAGATTAGCACTTACCTCAGTTGAGGTTGGACTTGGTTTTGGACCTGGTTTTGGACATATTTCACATGTTCAGGCCTGGTGCACTCAAGGACAGGACATGCTTGTTGCACTGGACATACCAACTATGCTGGCTGCACTTTCCATGCTTGTGGACCTAATGGAAGTTATAGAGATGACTCTTCTGTGTACTGCAAGTTTTTTGCTGCTAGCATCTCTCCCCTGAGAAGAGGCAGGTGAGGGGCTATTAGCAGCTGTATTGTAGGGACAGTTGGAGGCACTTCTTTGGCTGCGAGGCTGGCTGGGATAGTGTTTTTCTGGCCAGCTAAAGTCAAAGTCTTGGCATTTTTTCCAGCTGGTTGGCCACACTGAGGGACTTCTGTTGCATGTCAGTGATGTCCTCTGCCCATCGAATGTTGAAGGAACCTCATGGCTGCTGGAAGCTGCACCCTGGCAGCTCTCCCTCTGAGAGACAAATTAAAACACTGAGAGACTGGACGTACTAGTGGGACTGGAGGGGAGAGAGGGTAACTGTAGAAGAAGACAGTGATGCAATGATTATTGATTTCTTCAATGTATTGATCTCTATTGGCTAGGTGGCCTATGTCTGTGAATTGTGAGTGTCCTGAATCTCTTCTTGGAATCGGCAAAATTGAAAGGGAACTCTTGATCAGTTGATAATAGAAGCAGGGGAAGGGTGCCTAAGAATGAGAGTATGCTTGTGAATTTGCGTGAATGTGTTTGTGGGTTGAGTGGGAAAGGTGGTCACTGAATACTCTGATAGCATTGAGAGATTAGCAAAGCTAAAGTGCCTTGGGGTACCTGAATTCCCCTCCCTGAGATAGATGGAATTGTGGATGTTGGTGGTTCCGGGACTGGGGAATTAAGAAGCTTGAACTGGAAGTTCAAGCCTTCCTTTGAAAGAGCAATCAGCCAAGCCATTATGGTGGTGATGGACATTGGAAGATATGGCATGAGAAAGGAAGTTCTTGGAAAACAAGGGGCTGATGTCTTATACTGATTTCCTGTTATTTAATCTCAGCCCTATACAAAGTCAACAAACCCTAAATGGCTTTGGATTTTGGCTGCTCCTTCAAAATGCCAAGTCAGTCTACAACAAGGCCTCCCTTATTTTCTATTTAATTGTTAATGAAAGGACCAATATGGCGTGTAATGCTGAGACCTTGCTGGGTCCAGAAGAAAGGTGGCACATTTCAAGATATACTGAGCTTGCTTTGAGTGTGGCATCAGCCAAGATCTTGGGGCAAGGTGGAAAAGTCATGATTATTATCCAGGAATCTCATAGCTTTCAAAGGTTTTATACCACATGTTGCCAGATATGAGACTCTATTCATTAAGTTGGGCTCTAGGGATCAGTTGAGATTGTTGTTGTTGTACCAGCCTTCCTGCTCCATAGCAAGCTTGACTGCATTTTTGGATTGATAGTGGAGTTCTCCAGACTTGGAAGATTTCAATTTGTCTTCTCTAGGAGTAAAGTCTAAGGCAACTCATGAATTCATGGCCACTATGATGGCTATGTGACCTTTCATGGATTCCATCTCTCCAGTTCATGGAAGAATTAAGGAAGATGAAATGAGAGATGTCTAGAACATTGCTGGCATTCAACAGGGTATGAATTTTATTGAGTATGGATTGGAGCAGCTATTAGTACTTTGCTCTTACCATGTTTGCAAATAGCTGTCCATCACCTCTGTTTCTGGTGACACATGCCTTCTTATGAAGAGGGGGCTGAAAGAATTGCTTACAGGGTTTGTGGAATAATTTATTCAGCAACTGTCAGACAAAATTCACTTGCAGATGAACACTGGTCTTATGCAACTCAGGAAGAGACATTTTTGAAGGAATTTTGTCTAGGAAGCTGAAACAATTTGAACCTGTTGAGGCTGAAGAACTGGAAAGGATCTTTAGAACTATGAGGTCAGCCTCCTCCTATAGATCTATGCCCTTCCTAGCTTTTTAAAGTAGCTTCTTTCTCCCTCCCTCCCTCCCTCCCTCTCTGTCACACACACACACACACACACACACACACACATTGTGTGTGTATAATGTGAGTTCTGATGGTTATAAATTCTTTAAGTGAAGAGACTGTTCCTTTAACTCTTCAGGAGGTCTTCATTTGACCCCTCCCCATGAAGTCATTTCTGGGCCATTTTTATCCAATATCTCACCTTCCCTTTTTGGGAAGGTGGTTAAGAAAATAGTTGTGCAACAATTTCAGAGAACCTTGGATGAGGTGAATTATCTAGATTCTTTTCAGTCAAGATTAAGACTCAAGAATGGGATAGAAATGGTATTGGTCATGTTTTTGGATAAACTCTGACAGGGATGAAATAGGGGTTGTGCATCCATTCTTCCCTATCTGACCTTTTGGTAGCTTTCTGTGGTATCCTTCTGAATTGACTCAAAGGAGTAGAGGTTGGCAACATTGTATTGTGTTGCTTTGCCTGTTTTCTCTGAGGTTAATTCTAATAGGTGTTGATTAGTGGGCAACATATCCTGCCTCAGTCCCTACAATGTGGTATGCTATAGGTCTTGGTGTTCTCTCTGCTCCTATTCAATATCTACATGTGGCCATTGGGTGCATTCATTCGTCAGATGATGTGGGGTATCATCAATATGCTGATTATATACAATTATATACTTCTGTTCCTGATGAATTAAGCTACTTGACAGATTTGGCAGAAGAGACCAGCTATGAGTCCCATCTGCTAAGGAGGCTGGCTGTGGGAGGCAGACCTTCTCTGCCATGATGCTTGCTTTATAGAATTTCCACCTCCCTGAAGGGAGATTGGCTGATTTTCTGAATGTCTCTCAAGACCTAATTAGGCCATCAGCCTAGAGCTCCCTGGGACTAGTGATGTACTAAGGTAGCTCCGTTGCTATTAATATCTGATTTTCTCCCTTAGCACTTATGTTTTTTAATTTAAAAAAATTATGTGTGTGTATAAAACTGTTTTATGGTCTTGTGGTACATCTTCATGAGTTGGGTGGCTATATACATTTGATGGCTAAATAAATAAACATTAGATGTCATTAGTTGTGATTATATCACTAATGACACTGTGATCTCTACTTTTGGTTTGATAGACTGCCAATTGAGGAATGGTCAGGAAAATGCTAGGCAGCAAAAATCCATGTGGAACAAATACATTATCAAACAACAACAACACACACAGTCAAAATAGACTGAAGCCAATAATGAAATTCTGCTCAATAATTCCTAACACCAGTGACAAATAAGAGATTCTACCCTGTGAGTTTATAACTGCATTACCCACTGACTACCTGCAATATATCTTTATATTTTAAGAACTAACTAGATTAAAGGAATGCAATCTACATAGCTGATAAATAACACCGCCAGACTCCACTTTCAAAGACAATCAGGCAGTGGCTTTACAATAAATTAAGAAAAATGGAAAGTATACAAAAATATATCGAACATGAGGAAATCATTTAACATTTTAGGTTGTAGAGGTGTCGCAAAAGAGAATATCTGTAGAGGAAGAAAAAAAGAGTTGGGAAGTAAACCGTACTAGGTATTTTACTAATTGCTACCTCTGAAGCTAACATCCACTCAAAGCTGATTATAACCAAATTGTGGGAACACTTTTAGCAATGACTAGAAGCATGAAATTAGGCACAGCAAGGGTTGTTAAATTGTGCCTAACAAATTTAAATAATACAAATGACTAAAAGAAAGCTACCTTATTATAGCCAATGAATGTTATTTGTCCCATCTAGCCTAGAGGTAGGTAATGTTTTTGTCTTCTTAGGCCACATGTGGAAGAAGGAACTGCATTTATTTATTCACATGTGCTTACTCTTATATATAAACACCCAGTTCAGAGTATACAACTTCTATTCATATGACATATTTTATTCAGGGGAATAACACTTTAATCCTGTTTCTTTAGAAATCAAGATTTTTCTATCAGCACTACTAATACCAAAGGAGAAAGAACAATCACTCCATCATTATACCAGCTTCCTTCCTCCAGGTTTGAACCAACAACCATCTTATTGTTTAGATTTTTAGGAGTAATCACAGAATCTTCCCTGAAAACTTGTTAATAATTTCAGAGATATTCAGATCACAGCTCCTTTTGTGTTTGCCCTGAAATGCGCTCTGATTCCCAGAATGGCTTTAAATATTTTCAGAATCTGAGCAGCTCTGCTAACAACCATATTTCAAATGCAACAGAGAGGGCAAACAGAGAGGGCAAGGAAGAGAATTATAGACACCCATGGTGAACAATTTGAACTCCAGTTTGGGGTAATAGTTAAGGGAAAGAATGCAAAGATTGTGAGTTGTAGTCCCATCTTATTCACAAAGCCAGCTTGATGATCTTACATCAGTCCCTCTTTCTCAGGTCTAGGAAGGTAGCAATGATAAACCACTTCTGAAATCTTGCCAAGAAAACTGCATTGACTACTCCAGGCAGTCAGCAGGAGTCAATACTGACTGGAAAGCATGCACAACAAAGGCAAATTATTAAGCAATCCTTCCCGCTCTCTTGTGATTTTGGACAGGCTCCAGTTTGTCAGAAACTTAGGCTGACAAGTTACCCATAATATGCTCCTTTTAAAAAGGTATATCAGAAATGGAACATGGAAATTTCTTCATGCAATATATATTTTACTGCTAAACTACAGTTCTTCTTCTAAATATCATAAATGAACATGCACATTCATATTCTGAGTACTCATAACCCAAAGGTTTTTAATCTGTCAATTGTTAACCCAAATCAGCCATTTTTATTTCCATTTATGCCTGAAGTCCATTACGTTTGTTAATGATGTACATGTTGCATTGTATCATGCAGAGTTTTAAATGCCTCAAGCAACAGTGTTTTCATGGTGTCCCATGATAAGCATTATTGTCTAATACATCTCACTGACAAGATCAGGCCATTTTTTCCCCAGAGTTAGCCAATACAATATATGCAGTGACTGCAGAACATATTAGTTATGTATCTGGATGCATACTGTATATCAGACCAAATGTCATGTAGAGATGAAGGTGCTGGTTTAGAAGTAGGGAGATTTGGATTCTAGTCCCCTAATAGGCATCTAAACCAGTTGGGTGATTTTTGTGCCAAGTGCTATATCTAAGGCTTAGAGTGGAAAGTAAACCCCCCCCCCAAAAATCTACCCATCAACCATCACTGGATCGACATGATAATTATGGTACCTTCTGTGGATAATTATTAACCTCCTGTGAAAAACCATTCATGCTGCAGTGGAGTATTTAGATGACAGACAGACAGACAGACAGATAGACACGTACAGATAGACGTGTGTGTGTGGGGGAGATAGAGAGAGAAAGAGAGAGAGAGATTCATATTCCTGGAGAATTTGAATTCCAAATATACAGTTAGGAATAAAATTCTACCATTATTAAACGTATGGCACATTCTTATTCTTGCATAGTGTCATTAGGCAGCCTTAAATTCTGGATTCTAAGCTTTAGAAATTATCTTTCTCCCCCTTCCAGCTCAAAATATCAACCTTGCCATATATGTTACAAACTTAAAGTATAGTAGTATTTCCCCAAATCTAGGAATTATTTTGTTTTATGAAGAATATGCTTTATGAAGAGAGAAAACTGAGTAGAAGATAATAATCCCATATTTTTCCCAACTGAAAAGAATTCATCAATCAAAATAAAACTTCAGAATGACCATTTCAAAGCTTTCACGTTGATAGTGATGATTGGAACAAATAAAAGAATGCAAGCTGTGACTTCAAATAACGTTGTCAAAGCCATGGCAGAATTTTGATGGTGTGTTATGTAACTAATGACACTATTACCAATTGAACATAATGATACCATTAATGCAATTCTACATTATGATACATTTTTGAGTCCTAGAAGCCCCATTGGGTCTTCCTACATTGTCTGCTATCTTTATCAGCCTCGCATCAAACTCCATCAAAATGAACTAGATGGATACCTGCCTAATTTTCACAATGCTTCTCAGCATTTCTATTTTAGCACTGTAGAATTATGAAGCAACATTTCAGCTAAGCCTGAAACCAATCATAGTGTGTTTTTATACTGGAATTTATTTTTTGCTGGAGGAAAAAAAAGGCCATTGTCAACTATATAAAACAGTTTCCTCAATATATGAGGCTGGAAAAAGGAACTGTATTCCCATTTCTACTGCTTTTGAGTTTTCTTTCTTGCTGTACTTCTATTCCAGCTATGGGAAACCATCTTCTCATTATATGATACTACTTAGAGTGAAAGTAGTATGAAAATACAATTTCCTTTTCCCATACGGTATGAAATTAGAAATAATTATTTGAAGAAAAAACTTTTAAATTGTTTAAATAGCATCAGATAATTGCAACAAAAATGGGATAAACTGTTCTTTGCTCTTTCATATGAGGAAATAGTCACATCTTGGCTTTTTTAATACTCTCTAGGATCACAAGAGTTCAGCAATTCACTGAACATTTCTAATGTATTCATGATCCAGTCTTCTCTGTGGTCAAGAATCTTTGTTAAATATAGTGCTTAGACTATCAAAAATTAATGCACTACATAATGATCAAACATCTTTTTGTTTGGTATGATTTGTATGGTAGACTGTCGACATATGTCCAGGTATTTATAAAATAGTTGGTATTGTAGCTGTTCAAGGTTATGTATTTTTATACGCAAAACTTTTTTTTCTATTTATGCTACTTCATGCTTCACACATTTTCATAATAACAAATATATAATTTTTCATGGTTAAGGTTTTCTAAACTACATTATGCACATTAACTTGGATATCAGCATATCTTTATATCTTTACTCATCTATACATATAGATATATGGCTTCCTTATATATTTTTTTCTTATTTTTAATCATCAATGCATATATTGCTTTCCAGGTGACCAATATAGTATGGACACCCAGTCAAACTTTAGTTTATTATTCTTTTGGGCAATTTCACACTATCAATATCACAATTTAATATCCCTTTCTTCCAATAGATGAGCCTGAATTATTAGAAGCTGATTTGATCTTCAAAGCCAAGTTCTACAAGACTATAGTCATGTAACAGGATAAACATAGTTAATGAATTAATCTATTTCTTGGTTCACATAATACATTGAGCCATAAACTAACAAATAGACCAAATTTGCACATTCTAAAGCAGAAAAAAAAGTTAACACTGATCCAATTAGCCTGCAGCCACTAGGTCTACATTATATAATATCAGTTTTCCCTTGTAATATTCACATAGGTAAATATTAAGAGTGGCAGAAAGCTTGTTCTTTCTATAATTCAGATGAAGTGAGCAGTTCTTAAACTGTGATCCAAAGTCTCTAGATTTGATAATGAGGCATAGCATCCTTACAAAAAAAATCGGTGTACACATATAGAGGGAAAAAAGACAATTTTATAATGAATCTTTGGATGGAAATAGTCCAGGCCCAACACCTTCTATTTTCATTAGATTGGCATAAGCCTTGTCTTCTTCTCATCCTTGTTTCCTCTTTAAACATTCACTTGTTTGGGGTTATGAAAAATGTCAACTGATCAATCATCATTTTTTTTCTTACAGTGTTTACAGACCAGCTTGCTATTTTATCACAGGCCTAGAAAAATAATAACTCTCCAGATGTTGCTGAACTTCAACTCCTATCAGTCATAGTCAGTACTGGTAATAATGAAGGATGATAGAAGTTGCAGTTCACCACTTCCCTGTTTAAGAGGTTGCCATGCTATTGTTTATCATAATTCTTTAATGTATATGTTGACTACTCAGCTTGCTGTTTCACTGGTGCCAGGTTAGGAGAGTTTTTTCCTCACATTCTTTGCAGAACATCTGTAAGTGCAATATCTTCTGAAGGAAGTACATGTTTATTTATACATATACATATATATACACATACAAACAAATACATACATACATACATATTCAATATAATTTGATGGAAAACTGTGACTGCATTGATTATACCTCTCTGTATTACCCAGCTGTGGTACTACTTTAGCTACTCTTCTTCATAATAGATGTGAGATTTTGTATGTATGTATGTATGTATATAGGTATGTATGTATGTATTCTGCTATGTGGCATTTTTTTTCCCAACAAATCTTCATGTACCCTCCCCACATATTTCCTGTCTCCTTCAATAATTTTCTAATGCAAAGTTGTTACAACAAAGCACACAAGCATTGCTACCCTACTTTACTCCTGTTGAAAATCAGGATAATATATCTAAACATCTAAGATGGTAGGAGTTGAAAGACAGAAAAATAAAGAAAGGCAGTACTGGCTGCAAAACATTACTTTGCATTAGTTAAATGTTAAATGAGCACTTTGTTCTTGTTGCTAGGCAATAGATTGGTCTGGGGACAGAGAGAGAGAAGTGGCCATTGAATACTAGGATATTATTCTGCAATTATCCTCAGGAAGGAAGGTTTTTCAATTGGCAAACAGTTTTTGCCTTATGCTTCAAAGAGCTCCCCACATTTGTTGGATCAGGAGTAAGCAGTCAATCATCAAAACACAAACATAAATATTAATAAAAATTGATAACATAGAAAATTATTTAAAATAAAAACTCAAAATTACCCAGATTTCTGAAATGTTTCTGTGCTGATATATTCCTAGGATGTTTGAACCTGGTTTTCATAGTATAAATGAGCACTGTTTCAAAAGCATAACTGTCAAAGGCACAGGACAAGCTAAAGTTCCCGTCTTCAGAAGCCAGTTAAGGCACTACATCAATCGCTCCTTAACGGTGGCTTCTGAGCTTAACAAAACACAAGTGATATCATTGACATTGACGACTGAATCACTGATAGGTTATATGGGTTTTGCCACTGACTTCAATGTTAGGCTAAGCTTTAGCTTTAGGGATTTGCAGGAGGCATAAGAAGGAAAGTGTGAAAAAAGTATGTGACATTGCAAATTCAAATTCTTATATATTGATAGATAGAATTGCATCATGATATTACAACACATACTTTGTTATTTTTTATCATTGTGTTTAGGAATGGATTACATTACTATATCTTTAGTATTGTTTAAGTTGCTTGTTTCTAAAATAACAAATTTGGGGAACAATACACAATCCCAATAGACCTCACCCCTTTCCTAAGAGGTCTGTAGGGCATGCATAAGTGCACCAATGTGCCTACCGTCCCTGTCCTATTGTTACTTTTATTTTTCTTATATGTATCCATGTATTCATAACTATGTTTATACTTATACCTATTATCTTGTAAGCAATTGACAAATCAAATCAAATAAAAATAAATAAAAAATGATCCACCCCTGCATTGTCTCAGGCTTACAGACCATGGTAAATACAAGCAATTTTCAATGGTACTGTACCACAGCACAGAAATCTAAATCTTTCCCATGCAATATTTTCTTCAATAAGATTGTTCCATGAGTCTACAGGTGAAACTCAAAAAATTAGAATATCATACAAAAGTTCATTTATTTCTGTAATGCAACTTAAAAGGTGAAACTAATATATGAGATAGACTCATTACATGCAAAACAAGATAGGTCAAGTGGTGATTTGTCATAATTGTGATGATTATGGCTTATAGCTCATGAAAACCCCAAATCCACAATCTCAGAAAATTAGAATATTGTGAAAAGGTGCAATATTCTAGGCTCAAAGTGTCCCACTCTAATCAGCTAATTATGTCAAAACACCTGCAAAGGGTTCCTGAGCCTTTAAATGGTCTGTCAGTCTGGTTCAGTAGAATCACAATCATGGGAAAGACTGCTGACCTGATAGTTGTGCAGAAAACCATCATTGACACCCTCCATAAGGAGGGAAAGCCTCAAAAGGTAATTGCAAAAGAAGTTGGATGTTTCCAAAGTGCTGTATCAAAGCACATTAATAGAAAGTTACGTGGAAGGGAAAAATGTGGAAGAAAAAGGTGCACAAGCAGCAGGGATGACCGCAGCCTGGAGAGGATTGTCAGGAAAAGGCCATTCAAAAGTGTTGGGGACTTTCACAAGGAGTGGACTGAGGCTGGAGTCAGTGCATCAAGAGCCACCATACACAGACGGATCCTGGACATGGGCTTCAAATGTCATCAGAAGTGTCTTACCTGGGCTAAAGAAAAACAGACCTGGTCTGTTGCTCAGTGGTCCAAAGTCCTCTTTTCTGATGAGAGAAACTTTTGCATCTCATTTGGAAACCAAGGACCCAGAGTCTAGAGGAAGAATGGAGAGGCACACACTGCAAGATGCTTGAAGTCCAGTGTGAAGTTTCCACAGTCTGTGTTGATTTGGGGAGCCATGTTATCTGCTGGTGTTGGTCCACTGTGCTTCATTAAGTCCAGGGTCAACACAGCCATCTACCAGGAGATTTTGGAGCACTTCATGCTTCCTTCCACAGATGAGCTTTATGGGGATGCTGACTTCATTTTCCAGCAGGACTTGGCACCTGCCCACACTGCCAAAAGCACCAAAATCTGGTTCAATGACTGTGGGATTACTGTGCTTGATTGGCCAGCAAACTCGCCTGACCTGAACACCATACAGAATCTATGGGGCATTGCCAAGAGAAAGATGAGAGACATGAGATCAAACAATGCAGAAGAGCTGAAGGCCGCTATTGAAGCATCCCGGTCTTCCATAACACCTCAGCAGTGCCACAGGCTGATAGCTTCCATGCCACACCGCATTGAGGCAGTAATTGCTGCAAAAGGAGCCTAAACCAAATACTGAGTATATATGCATGCTTATACTTTTCAGAGGTCCGATGTTGTTCTATGTACAATCCTTGTTTTATTGATTGCATGTAATATTCTAATTTTCTGAGATTGTGAATTTGGGGTTTTCATGAGCTGTAAGCCATAATCATCACAATTATGACAAATCACGGCTTGACCTATCTTGTTTTGCATGTAATGAGTCTATCTCATATATTAGTTTCACCTTTTAAGTTGCATTATGGAAATAAATGAATTTTTGCATGATATTCTAATTTTTTGAGTTTCACCTGTATATGTAAAGAAATAAACAAAGCAAATGCAGTTCCTAAGGTTGATTGAGTTTCTCATATAATTTGTTCCTTGCATAATTGGTGTCTTTTTTATTTCTTCTAGACAGCATTTTATGAATTTCTGAGGAAGGCATAGACAAAATCTCCTAAGAACTTCTATTTTTACTCCAACAATTCCATAAACTATGGCAACCACTGATCTGCAAAGGGAACTCTCCAACAATGTTTTCCAATCTAATATTACATTAGTATTATTTTTTTCCCATTCTGCCACTGTCAAGACCAATATATGCTTTTTAAAAATCACTGCTATTTCCCCTAAATTACCAGGTGTCCTCCACCCTCTTTACTGTAATAGAGAATTGAGCTGTTATGGTCTTTTTACTGCAAACCATAATGTATATACAGATGTGTGACCTATCATTATTACATCAATGCAATCCATTGTTACCATTTCAAAGACTTGAATGTTCTTTCTCCATAAAGAAAAACAGGAGATTCCTTTTGAGCATCAAGCATTGTCTAGAAGTACTGTTGCCACTTACCTAGGAGGAAAAAAAGAAAAGAAAACAAGAATGTATTAGAGAACAAAGGATGTCAAAGTGAACACATTGTGTTTGTTATTGCATAATTTCCTTTCCTTTATCTTGAAGTATCTGCTCCATTACCCTTCTGAATACTTGTACACTCATATGAGATATTAAGTCTTGATTATTTTCTAATTCATAGATTTGCTACTGCTTGTAATTATTGTGAAAAGAGAAAAGAGAAAAACATATTCTTCACATTATTCGATATTTCACACATTGGGAATGTGTGTTATTATATAATTTCCTTTCTTTTAGACTGAAGTATTTGGTCCAATCTCTTCAAAATGTGTCCATGGTCACAAAATATATTGATTGTTTCCTAATTCATAGACTTGCTACTGCTTGTGATTATTGCAAAAAGAACTAAAATATATTGCCATGCACCAATGGATATTTCACACTTTGAGATGGATTTTAGATCTAGTTTTCCAGTAATTTTCTTGGATGTTCAGGCAGTAGTAGCAGTCAGAAATATATTTTGGAGCTTAGATTAAAATGCACGTAACTTTCTAGAGAATTCTTATGTCCAGGCAATGGTGAAAAACTTTGTTATAATATAAGGCTATCTAACCTCTTTAGAATATTTCAAATATTTCTCCCCTAGTCTGTCACCAAAATGCCTCATCTCCTGGCATTTTGTGACCCTATATACCTTCTTTCCTCCATGGCATTTCCTACAATAATATATAAATCCATTTTTTTCTTTGAAATTCTCCATGCTGTTACTGGTGTAAGGAACCCCTCATACGATTCAAAAGCCAAATCTGTTTTCCATTGGAGGGTTTTCCTTTTACTATGCCTGTTGGTAAATTCCATTAATATTCATGAAACCAGAATGGTACAATTTTCTATTTCCCCACATTAATATTAAGTCACTTTCTCATAGATGGTTCAGTTTCTAATATCTGGATGTACAGACAACTGATCTTCAATTCCCAATTCTCCTCATTGCTTCAGAAGAGCTTCTCTAATGCTGGTTTATCATCAGGCATGCAGCAACCCAGAAAAGCTTCCATATGCCTATTGATTAAATACTATTATAACTACAAGCACTCTATGAATTTCTGTGTGTAGGCCTGCTGGTGTACATTGCTCAGAGAGCATCAGGAACTCCACATATCATGTTGATCAAAGGACTTCAATTTACATTTTCTGAATTGCCACTTATTTCATGCTATACCTTTTCAGAAAGCTTTTTTCTTGCAAAACATTAAAAATGTAGACAATTATTTAAACATAGGGATTGTGGGAGAGAAAATTATTTTTGTGGAAGGAAAGGGAATTGTTTTGTTTGTTAGCTTATAGCCTGATTATTTGGAAAGTTGAGATTGTGCAAATGACTACAGAAATGCTCAGGTATTGGAGAAATTGGAGGCAAGTAAAAAAAAACATGAATTGGTTGCTGTTTCAGTTCTACTCATGTACTTTACTACTATGATTGGAATAAATTGAGGGAAAATGCAAATTTTCATTATGTGCTGAAACATTTTGTGAAACAAGTGACTAGTTGTTTGGAAAGCTTCACCAGTTCTTCCCTTAATCTATAATCCTATGCAATCAGTACAGGTGTTCGTCAGTTTACAACCATTCATTTAATGACTGTTTGAAAGTCACAACAGCATTGGAAAAAGGGACTTATAACCAGTTTTCACACTTACAACACTTATAGCATCACCATGATCACGTGATCAAAATTTGAGTGCTTGATAACTGATATGTATTTATGATAACTGCACTGTTTCAGGTCATGTGATCACCAGTTGACTTCCAACAAGCAAAATCAATGTGGAAAGCCAGAATCTCTTAACAACCTCATGATTCACTTTTTTAAAAAAATTACATTTATATGCTGCCTTTCTCTGAAGACTCAGGGCGGCTTACAATTTTTTGGATACAACCCAGTGTGCTCAGCAATAGCCTTCATTCCATTGTATATGCCTGCTTATTACTAGGCATTTTTGCAAAGTCAGCTTATTGCCCCCAACAATCTTGGGTCCTCAATTTACCTACTCCGAGAGGATGGAAGGCTGAGTCAACCTTGAGCTTGGTGGGATTCGAGCCTACAGTAATTGTAGGCAGCTGGAACTTAAATGCAGGCATTTAACAGCCTGAGCCACCAAGGCCCTAAATAAATGCAGTGATTCACTTAACAAAAGGTTGTAAAAAGGGACACAACTCACTTAACAACTGTTCTGCTTAGCAACAAAAATTTTGGGCTCCATTGTGGTTCTAAGTCAAGCTGTCAGCTTTGGAAGCCATATTAGCACCAGAAGCTTCCACACTGCCACATTCTTGAGTGTGGGAAGATGGGAGGCGGAATTTCATGGAGCGTATGTGGTTAGACATAATAGTATTCTTCTTTAAAGTCAAGGTCATGTTATTCCTGTACCTGGCTGAGAAGTAGTAGAGGGGATGTCTCAAGTTGGAATGGATGGTGATTGGGGCATGTGATGGAATGATGGGTGCAGGGGATGGATTTGTAATTTTTTACTTATTGGAGGAAATCCTAGAACTTTCAGATTCAGGTTTTCCAAGATGTGTCAGTATAATTATTCTAATAAAAGGAAACTTTGAGAAAATGCCTGTCTCAGAGTTTTTAACTGGAGTTTATTTCAAAGAACAGTGAGAGCCACGTGCATTTATAGACTTCTCTACATCAAACATTGTCCCTTAAAATAAATGTCAAAGGCAGGAATCATCAGTAGTTGCCATGGCTGTTGAGAGTTGGCCAATAAATAACAGAATAACATAACAGAATTGGAAGGAACCTTGGAGCCTCCCAACCCCTTGCTCAAGCAGGAAACTCTATACCAGGGGTGTCAAACTTGCATCACCATGGTGGTGTCATGTGATATATTGTGACTTTTCCCCCCTTTTGCTAAACTGAGCTTGGGTATGGCCAGCACATGATGCATCCGGACCACGGGCCATGAGTTTGACAATCCTGCTCTATACCATTTAAGACAAATGGTTGTCCAATCTCTTCTTAAAAACATCTAGTGTTAGAGCACCCTCAACTTCTAGAAGCAAGTCGTTCCACTGATTAATTGTTCTCACCATCAAGAAAATTAACCTTAGAAATTGCCCAATCATTTTTGGAAGAAAATATACTAATATTCAGACCATACTATGGTAGTATTGCACAGTTTATGTAGAGCTGCCTGTGAAGAGCAATTCTTGAAAGCCTTTCTTTGGGAAAGGACTATAGTGATAGTAGCTCAGAGGTGGTATTAAGCAGGTTCTGACCAGTTCTGGAGAACCAGGAGCAGAAATTTTGAGTAGTTCAGAGAACTACTGGCAAATACCACCTCTGACTGGAGATTTTACAGTATCTTTCCCCTGCCACACCCACCAAGCCACGCCACAGAACCGGTAGTAAAAAAAAATTGAATCCCACCACTGTAGTAGCCTATGTGCTTTGCACAGAGATTCCACAGGTTTAATTACTCACATTTCTCAATAAAACAATCAGGCCTGGTCCTGACTTTGCCAGTCAGAATAAGAGTATAATAATATAAAACATGTCCCTAAAAATATCCATAAAGAAATGGCTGAAGCTACTATTATGAGGCCAAGACAAATTAACACTTCTAGCCTAAAAGTGTGAAGAAATAAGAAAGGAATATGTATAATTTACACCATTGATATATACAAAAAAAATGTAAATTGACAATACCTCTTAGTGCCCCTATTTAGGAAAACCTTGTAGCTCATCTTTTCAGATACTTAATATCCTCACAATGATCAGCCAGATCTTCCTACAATGGTCTGAAGGTTTCTTGTCAAAATAATTCTAGTAGCAGAATATAGTCAAGTAAAGTGAACCTAGCGTTTTCCCAAGTTACATAGACTTTCAAATTCTGACCAGCTGTGAAATGAAAAGCAGTTTCATTTCTTCCCTTCAGAATTGAAGTAATATATAGTAAACTGTATTAGAGTTGTTTCTTTAATAAACCATACCTTTCTGTATAAATAATATTAAATACAGTGATTTCTGCTTTGCTTTACTGTATTTTAATAGATACTTCCCCTCCAATAAAATACCCGAATGAAAGGGAAAGCCCAAGAATGCTGATGCTAAGGAAATGAATTAAAATAAATACTCTTGGCATGAGAGTCCTGAAAATCAGATCTTTATCCACTACATAAAATAATGGATTGTTAACCCTTTTGATGCAAAGCTGTTTCTGGGAGATTTAGAAGATGAACATGCTGGCCACAAGTGTAGACCCTGGCAACATTATGAGAATATTTTGTTCTTTTTTTAAAAAGCAAAATTACTTAATCATCTTTCACCTATCCCATGGTGTATGGCAAGTTACTCTTGCTATATGCATCTGCCAATCTTAGTTTAGAGCCAATGTAACTATTTGAAGCTAAATCAAGCAGTTTTGTTTTGGTCAAATAAAACAGATTGATCAAAATCTTACTTATTTTGTTTTCTTTTGTCCTTCAAACTAACACATATAACATTCCAGGCTTCTATGAAGGAAATAGATAAAGTATGTATTATTGCTGAGAGGGGACGATGGAGGACACCAAGTTTGGTATGTAAGGTGATTAAACAATTAGAAGTGTGTCCTCAAAAATTTAGGAAGAAGAAGGCACTTATTCACACTTAAAAGTATGGACCAACGTTCTTCAAACTTGGCAAATTTAAAATGTATGGCCTTCAGATCTCAGGATTCCCTAGCCAACATGCTAATATTATAAATTTATATATTACTGATATAAATATATTGTTAAATAGGACATAAGAGAATAAGAGAGTTGGAAGGCATCTTGGAGGTTTTCTAGTCCAATGGTATAGACCCTATACCATTTCAACTAATGATTGTCCTAACTTTTCTAAAAATCACCAGCGTTAGAGCACCCACAACTTTTGAGAGTAAGTCATTCCACTGATTAATTGTTCTGTCAGAAAAATTCTCCTTAGTTCTAGATTGGTTCTGTCCTTGATTAATTTCCATCCATTCCTTCTTGTCCTGCCTGCAGATGCTTTGGAAAATAGGTTGAACCCCTCTTCTTTGTGGCAGCATATTAGATATTGGAATACTGCTATCAGTCACCCTTAGTATTCTTTTCACTAGATTAGACACACCAATTCTCAAATTAAGATATTATACATTTTACACGCATAGCCACAATGTCTCTATTCTACTTCCCCCACTGGAACATACAACGAATTCCTATATTCAGATTTTAATCCAGATGCTGTTGATGAATATGGCATAAATGGCATAAAAATTCTTATTAATTAATCTAGTTTGAAAATGTTATGAAGTCATGAAATGAAAATTAAATGGCCATAATGAAATGAATAGCCTTTATGATGGTGTTTGTTGCTTGAGACAGATTTGTATTTAGTGAGGATTGGATGCCATAATGACCAAAGTGAAGAATACAGGTGTCTAAAAAGATTTTAGAGCTCTAGGAAACAAAGTGGTTCACAATTCATTGTTTTCCTATACACTTCTACTTAATTGAAGGAGAGGCAGTGTAGTGATTCTGTTGTCTGATTTTGAATAGGTTTGGAAGATACAGGGTCAATTCATCCTCAGCTGGGAAAGCTCATTGAGTGATTTTAGATCAATCACTTTTTCTCAAAGGGGTAGGGTTTATACTTTAGGAAATAATAGAAGGTGCCATTTTGAACTCCCAGAAAAAAAGTCTGATATAACAAATATTATTGTCATCATACTCTGACCTCTATTATTAAATACAATATTTATTTGTAGTTGCAAAATTTCCCAATCGAATTAATAATGATGACAGAATAATAAATCCACTGGCTTCTTTATTTTTCTAAATATTCACTACAATATACATTTCTCCTGTTGAATTATGAGCACTTTCACTATTACTTCAGCCTGTTGCTTTTCATATTTGGAGTAGTATTAGTTTTAAACTGAGTATTTCATAAATCAGAAAGCCATCTGTTGTAAAAAAAAAGAATGCAGTAGAATAATGAATTTGATCATTAATTATTCTTGTATGAAGAAGGAAAGACAGAAGTACTTCTTTTTGCCTTTATTGAGCTTACTGCCAATCGATAACATGATATGACCTTGAGTTTTAGCACAGTTGGAGAATGTTTGTATGAGAGAGACAACAAGGACTTCCTTCACAACATTCATAATTATATTTAGGCAATAAGAATTATGCAAGATTAATGTTGTCAAATCATAGAATTATAGAATAGAAAAGGTATTCCTCAGCTTTAGACAAATGCTTATCACCTAGTCAGAATCCTTTTGTTTGGCTGCTGGTTTACTTAAACAAAGACAAATTTGTTTGCTCTGCAAATGCATTTCTGGCCACTGCTAATATGAAAATTTATGGAATAATGAATCATGGAATAACCAATACAGGTCAGATTTTTGTTCCCTTGTTTAAGTTTCAACATACTCTTCTTATCTAATTTACTAATTTGTTTCAGAATTAAATGAAAAGAAAACATAAACTTGGATTCCATCATTATTGTGAAGGATTTAAAGCTGAACTTGGCAAATGAAATTGGTATGAAAGACATGGTGGCATGGTGGTTACAATGCAGTATTGCGAGCTAATTCTGCCCCCTGCCAGGAATTCAATCCTGACCAGCTCAAGATTGACTCAACCTTTCCTCCTTTTGAGGTTGGTAAAATGAAGAGTTAGATTGTTGGGTGAAATATGCTGACATTATAAACCACCCAGAATGTGCTGTAAAGCATTGTGGGGTGGTATATAAATCTAAGTCCTATTGCTATTGCTATGGGAGACCCATTAAGAGAGGTGAGCTAGAGTAGACATTAAGGGAAAGAGAGAGATACATACAACCAGTCCTAGATGGATGGACGTAGGAAAAACAGTTTCAACTTGATTTTGATTTTAAGATTCTATTATTCTATCTTACAGCAACAAAGAACATCCCTGATTTCCAGTCATATTTGTTTCTTGAACTGATCTACCTCAAAGGGCTGACAATTACAGTAAAAAAGTCTATAATAAACTTAAGGAAATAGCAAGAGGGAAAATGTCCCTGAGAATATTATTGGCCAACAGACATGAAGTCAGATACAGATTGATGGTATTAGATTCTGAAATCTACTTCTGAAACTTTTTCAGAAGCATTATAAATCACTGACTCCTTGTACCAACAAATCAGACTTCCCACAGAGTATCATAATGAATAGCATGGACAATCACTGAGAGGCATGCTCTCTGTTCATCCCAATATAACTTATCCTACGTAGAACAAAAGATGAAATTTTCACAAATATTCCTGATATTTCAGGAAGCAGGAATATAGAACTTGTATCAATAGCAAACAATCACTTTACAAATGAGATCAATTGTAAGCAATGCATAAATCAGCAATAAATGAAAATAAAAATGGATTTCAAACAAATGTCAGGTATGAAGAACAGGTTTGAAAACAACATAAGGGTCAAGAGATCATGCAGAATAATCCAAAATTGACCTCTAGCAGGTTAGTACTGCTAACATCGGTAATGAATGTGGATATTTGACCTAGTGATTGCAATTAAACACGTTTTAGTTGCTTTGACTTACCTTTTAAAATTGAATAATCTACTTGTTCAAATTGGACACATCCAATCTGTTTTTATTTAACCACGTTGGATGACTTTCATATATTTTACATATATTTTAATTGTCCTAATTAATTTGAATTCAATTGGTCCACATCAAATAATTGTATTTGAATCCATATGATTTGTATTGTCTCAACAATCTTAATTCTATCTGACCGGAGCCAACATTTTGAATTAGATCAGATCTGATTCACATATCCAGAGAAATAATCTATTCTCACGAGGTGACCCTACTTCTACATTTTCTTTTAATTCATGAAGCGGCCTGCTTCTTAAAAAGAACTATGTCCAAAGGCCTAAATCCATACTTACTTATGCTTTCTAAGTTTGTGCATTGTTTCAGACTCTCTTTTTTTATTATTCTAGCAAGTGGCTCCAGGCCAAAAACTGTATTTTCAGAGAGCTTTGAACTTCTGTGGCTTTGGTTCAGAATGCTAAGAAGCCACATGTTTCTTAAAATTCCGAAGCTGCAGACTTGTCACCTTCCAATGAGCATTCTTTCACACTGGCATGACATATGATAAAAAATGTCAAATATGGAATTGGTTGGAAATTATGAGATGCTATGAGATTCAGGGAAAGTTTTTTTGTTACTGTTTTATGGTAATTTTAAAAACCCTTTTGTTTGGAAAAATCTTCTAGGGTTAGTGTCAGGCCTCCAGGAGGTCTGGTCCAAAAAAAGCAACATTGCGCTTCAGTTTACAAAGCCTCTTTATGCCTGGGGGACCTTTTTGCTCTCCAGCCTGTCTCCCTAGAAATACTAGGCAAATTGCATGAGAAAACCCTTTAGAAATGGAGAAGTTGTCAAGGTTAGGGTTAAAGTTAGGCCTGCAAGAGGTCTGACCTAAAAACAAACATGAGACTCTTTTTAAGTGTAGTGGACCTCTTTGCTTTCCATTCTGTCTGCCTTGAAATCATAGGCAAATTGCACAGGACTCCCCATTGGAAATGGAAAAGTTATCTAAGTTTAGGGTGAGGGCTCCTGAGGTGTGACCCAGAAATAAACATCATGGTTCAGTTTAAACAGCTAACTTCTTTGTGTGTAATGGACCAGTTTGCTTTCCATTCTTTTTGCATAAAAATTCTGGGCACATTACATGGGAAAATCCTATTGGAAATGGAAAAAAATAATCTAGGATTAGGTTTAAGGTTAACTGTGATGAACTCTGACTCAAAAACCAACATCACAGTTTGATTTAGAGAGCCTCTTTATGACCATTGGACCTGTTTGCTCTCAATTATGTCTCCCTAAGAATCTTAGGCAAATTGCAAATTTGCCCTTAGGAAATGGAAAAGTCATCTCAGGTTAGGGTTAGGCCATCATGAGTTCTGGTCCAATACAGCAACATCCATTTTGAGAGCTTTTTATGCTTAGTGGAACTGTTTGCTTTCCATCTAGTTAAGGTTAGGGTTACAATAAACCATATCTTCTAATTTAAAATACAATTTTAAAAAATGCCCAAGAGCAACAGTTTATCTAACACCAAGCTATAAGGTTACCTGGAAATTAGTGTTTTAACTGTGTTTCCCTAAGACATTCCATCCCCTGCACTGATTCAGTCTTTAAGGGATAAGTTTTAATATTTAACGCCATAATAGTCTGGAGCCACTTGGATCAATTTTTCAGAAGACCTGTTCCATGTTATTTGCCAAATTGAGTTGGCATAACACAGAAAGCCTTCCAGAGGATGACATTTCATCAACTGAGTAGCTTTCCTGGTGATATTCACTGACCACTTTCTCAATTATAGTTGTTGATGCCAAGAAGAAACATTTATATTCATGAACATACTTTTTGTTTTCAGTCTAGTTAGAAAAGGCAAATTGAAATATTACTCTTAATAGTTATACTTCATTCTATTCTGTAATTTGCATGACCAACTGTTACTTTTCTCCCACTAGAAGCAAATATTAAATCTTCATGTTAGTCCTTTTATTTTATTTTACTTACTTCATTTTAATGTTGCCTCTTTTTTATGAGCTGTCCAGAAAACATCTGTTCATGGCAAGCAAAAAAAATTAAGAAAATGCATTCTAAATAATAATATTAAATAATAGGGTAAAAAAATAATTGTTTTACCTGGTATCTAAAATGATGGAAATATTGCTTCTGAGCAATTTTATCAACTGGTATAATATTTAGGAAGAGTTTTCATAATCACCAAAAAAGTCCTAATCCCTGGTAGTCACCCAAATTACCTACACAATTAACAGCATCCAAACAGAATCTCTATTGGCCAGATGTCTTCAAACTTGGCAACTTTAAGACTGTAATGCTGTCTGAGGAATTCTGGGAGTTGAAGTCCACAAGTCTTAAAGTTGCCAAGTTTGGGGACCCCTCCTATTGGCAGACATCTCAGTCTCTACAATAACAGTGTGTGAATCTTGGAGGTTGGCAGAATTTTAAACATTTCTGGATGAATTGTTAATATTTCCTTTTATTGGCCTAGGAAAGAAAGGATCTAGAGAATCAACTCTAGAAGAGGGATATTCTTCTTCTTGAATATGTTTGGGAGCAAGGAAAGCATGAAGATAGCTTAGATCTGTGCATAGCTACTGCCTTTGAGACTGTTGTTGTCACTATTCCAAAATCTATTTGAGAAAATGAAAATATTATCCAGAAAAGAGAATTGCATACTAAGAATTATCTTTAGGCTATAGTGGATATCCCAAGTTGAAAAAGAAAGGAGGGGGAAGACTGTTGCATTTCTTGTATCTCTTAGGAGATAGTTTACCCCATACTGACTACAATAATGAGCTCCAGAGGGACCTTTGCTGCTGCTTTGATTATCATGTTCCTGTGACTACATCTTGAAATCCCTTTCATATATTGCTTTTCTCCTGTGTCTGCCCATTGAGTGGGCTGACAGCTGTTACAAGGCCATCACACCACTTCAGAACAAGTCAACTAGAAAACAGAAGGAAAAAACAAAAGTCCAAACATTTCCACCTGAAGAATGCAATATATCCAAAGAAACCTACATATCCAGGATTGGAAAAAGTACAGCACAAAGTATTTAAAATTTGAAACAAATCTGCACACAAGTAGAAAGAAGTGAGTGATCAAGATAATTGGAGTTGGAAATGCTGAAGTAAACACCTTTTTCTTTTATTCTCTTTCCTTCCTTCCTTGCACATTGTGACAAATGAAGCCTAGAGTTTTAAAAGCAGTGTGAAATGCAATGGCCATTAACAGTGTCTTAGGAAATTATGATTAAATATTTAAAACATATTATAAGATTTAAATGACTAGGCTCTGAGGCATACTTGACTGGATAGTGCAAGTACAAAATGAGATGACAACCTCCCATCAAAGATCTATCAAATAAATGAACAGGTGGGGTAGAAGAGAGAGACTACAAGCAACTTATCCAAGGTCACTGTTATTAATTGATATTGAATCATATAAAACTTTTGAAGCAGTTTAAACATTGATTTGATAAGCAAGCTTTTTTGTAGATAAGAATCAGAGATTGAGAAGCATAAACCCTCCTATGCCCTTGTATAGTTGGTGATAGATAAAGAAGATTCCTTTAATCTTTGCTTTCAGAAAAACAGTATTAAAAAAGCTACATCATTCTATGACCTGGTTTTTTTTATCAGCAAGCACCTGCCACAGGATCTGATAAGAAATTGAATATTACCTGAGACTAAGCTGTATTGAACAGAATACTAGGCAACAGTGCCCACAAATGGAAGTGGATGTACAGAAGGCTGAATAGTGAAATAAAAATAATTTATGGGTAATACATGGCAGTTTCAGACATACATGTCCACCAGGGGGCACAAGCAAAGTTTGTATGCAGCATGAGATTTTGATCCAAATTCTATCCTTTATAAGGCATAATTCCATGCAGTGTTGATGTACAAGAATAAAGAAGTGGAGCTTACATCATGATATTATGATGAACACATTTTCATTTGGTATCATTATGACTAGCAACAGTTCCCTATTTTTGGAAATTGGATCCCAAGTTCTTCAAATGGAATTTTTCCACCCAACTAGCAATAGCACTTAGCAATAGCCCTTACACTTATACTGCTTTACAGTGCTTTACAGTCTTCTCAAAGTGGCTTATAGAGTCAGCATATTGCTCCCAACAATCTGGGTCTTCATTTTACCCACCTTGAAAGGATGGAAGGATGAGTCAACCTTGAGCTTGGTAAGAACTGAATTGCCAAATTGCAAGCAGCCAGCAGTCATCAGAAGTAGCCTGCACTCTAACCACTGTGCCACTGCAGCTCAAATAATTTTTTCCTCCTATTCCTCCTTAAAGCATCTTTCATTTCCCTGAAGATCTGCTGGGGCACAAACGAGAATAACATAGCAAGCTCTGGGGAAAGGGAATCAGCTAGAAATATCATTTCTCCTCTTTGTAGAATCATTTGGTGGGGGTAAAATCTGTATTTTGGAAAGAAATGACTCTTCAAATTGACTATGTCCATTTACAGAGAGGTACCATTGGATTTAGCTTACATTGTTTTTCTATAATGAATAGGAATGGACAGATTCCCTGAATTGGTTCTACATAGCTCTCCTGGCCAGGGTGGTTGCATTCTGTTTTATAAGGATTTTTACTAGATTTCATATATTCAGAACAAGAATTTGCATACATTAGTAATATATAAATTTGTTTAAGCTGTTAAACATAATGCTATATTGAATTTTCTTCATTATAGCTGCTTTAAACATAAAATTCTTTCACTGATTTTAAACTTAATTTTCCTTATTCCCACTTTTTAATAAGTATCTATATGCAGACTCCCACACACACATTGTGTCCTAATGTAAATACTTCTTGAGCTTTAAACATTCCTTTTCTTTATATTTATTTTTCCAAAATATGTAAATAAACATTGTTGTAAATGAACACTGTAAATAAACACTGCTGTACATAAATTTTTGACCAGGAAAAAACAGAAAGTTAGGTGCTGGTAGAATTCATGCATTGCTAAATGCAAGCTTCACAAAGTTTGTTTGATAGATTGTTCTAATTCACTCCATGCAAATCTATCTCTGATTTTTTGATTTTAACATCTCTACAGGAAATGTCTATTATACTGTTGGTTGCAGAGAAACAATGCCACATTGCCTTCTGTTCAAAAAAGTAGCTTTCCTTAGAAATATTTGAGGACTCAATATATCTTGGATTTTAAAGAACATATTGTTTTACATTAAGAGAGGTGATTGTGTATATCCATACATAATGCAGGCCTGAAATACCTATTCATAAACCCAACCTCTTTTAGTTATATTCAGGGGTGGGATTCTACCGGTTCAGGCAAACTGGATGCTAAATTTACATCTGGTTTGCCGAACTGGTAGTTGAACCAACTATCTGGTTCAGCCCCACCCACCCTGCCTCACCCTGACCCTCCTAGGAGCCTGTTTTGGATACAGGTAAGTGCAGGGTCTGTGCAGAGGCTCTGAGAGGGCAAAAAACAGGCCAAACCGGAAGTTCTGGAAGTCCAGAAACAGGCCTCCAGCTTCTGGAAGCCCTCTGGAGCTTGTGGAGGCCATTTTTACCACCCTCCCCCGAGGCCTGAGGGAAGCTTCCAGACCCTGGAGAAGGCAAAAAATGCCCCTTCTGAAAGTTCCGGCATGGCCACACCTACCCAGCAACTGAGCAGGAAACTGGTTGCTGGGATTTTTGAATCCCACCTCTGGTTATATTGCCCCAAGTGGCAAAACTGCTGAATACAATGCATTTCCCAATTTATCCTTCCCTCAAATTCCGTTAGGTAGCAATAATCTCGTCAGTCTGTTTTTAAATGAGATTATAGAAAAAGAAAATGTAAGGCTGGCTATCATTCAGCAACTGTAAAGTCTGATCTCAGTGTGATAAAAAAGTATGTAATATTCCATGGATCAGGAATGTGTACTGTTTTGTTTTGTTTCAGCTGCCCCTTAATTTTATTCCCTTAATTTCTCAGGAAATCATGTCCATGTTCAACCGACTTTCAGGAGTTCTTATGGAAATTGATGACTAAAAGGCTATGTAATGACTTTAGTATTTGTCAGGTTATAAATAATAATAGGTATTTAAATTCAAATTTCAATTGCCTCATTCTTGGCATTCTTTCAGACTGTGACATACACAAAATACCAGATCTTCTGGAGTGTGAAGGTCCTCTCTTGTGATGAGATTGCTGGCTCCCACTTCTGGTGCAGTCATTTGGGGATTGGTGGAGTAATGACACATCTTTCTAACTGCCTTCCCTTATTTCCATAAGCATATCTCAGGACATCTCTGACCTTGATGTCAGAAGATATTGTGAAAAAGGTTGTTATATATCAGTGGAAAACACAGTTCTAGTTGCTGTGTGTGCATGTCATATGTGAATTAGATCATGATGCTAGTCTATTCCATATATGCCACATGCTGACAACTCACAATGGATTTGCAAGATCCTTGAAACCTTTTCACATGGATAATACCTAACTGTATAATCCAAATAGAGATAGTTGTTGATTTATACCACTCATTCAGTCACTGTTTGAAGTTATGAAAAGTTGAAGTTATGAAGCTGAAAGAAGTGACTTGCAATCAATCCTTGCACTTACAATCATCACAGTGTCTCCAAGATCAAAATTCTTATCATCATTTGCAGCTGTCCCAGGTGGCTTCTGACAAGTAAAGTCAGTAAAAGAAGCAGGATTCAATTAACAACCATGTGGTTTGCTTAACAATTGCATCAAGAAAAGGTTGCAAAATCAGGCATAGCTCACTTAATGACCACATTGCTTAGAAACAGAAGGTCTGATCCCAATTGTGGTCATAAACTGAGGATTATCTGTATCAGTGGTTTCTACTTTAGTCTCTGCAGTGACAACCAGCACCTTATAAACATTATGTGTTTACTAGATTTAAAATGTTCAAACTGCTGGAAGAAAGGGAGGGGAAAAAAAGGGAGGGAGGGGAATAAAGGGAGGGAGGGAGGGTGGTAGAGGAAAAAAATAAAGAGGCCAAGGGATTTTCCTGAGCATAATTCTATGAGAATTACACTGATGATAATGAATCCAATGCACATTACATCATTACACTGGGACACAAATTAAATTAATAGATGAATTATGAAATCACCAATACAGATGTAAACTATATGATCAGATTTTTAGTCCCTCAGCCCTGTCATAAACTTTATATCTCTACTCTCTTTGGTATAGAATTAGTCCAAAACATTGTTCACAAATCTGCATAAGGTTTGGTTCTATCAAAAGCATGAATGTGTACAATTAGATGCTATCCACATGAAAAGGTTCTACACAATAACTGAATAGCAAACCCATTCCAAGCTATTTGCTTCCAATCTAGCATCAGGCACACCTGAAGAGCTCATGCTACATTACATGAATAATAAAAGAATGCTTCATGCCAGAGACAGGGCTATACCTTGAGTGAACAGAGCAAAAGAGTAAATAAAGCAAGGGAAAATAATAAGTTGCTCCTTACAAATGAATTTTGTAAATACTATTGATTTACTATTTTAAGGTATAGTTATTATACACCATTGTTATTTAAAAATAATAATTTATGTTTTCAACTAGTCTTGACTCTTGGCAATTACTTGGATTTCTCCATGTAGCTTTCCTAGTAATGTTCTTGGAAGTGATTTGACATTGTATTCATTCTAAGGCTGAGAGAAAAATATTTCATTCAAAATTACTTTGGTTTGTGTGTGTGTGTGTGTGTGTGTGTGTGTGTGTGTAAGACAGCACTAGAACTCAAAGGTTTCTGATTGGGTACCTCTTATCTTTTACCACACTGGCCCATATAACATTACAATAGATAACACACACACAAAATATTCAAATTATTAGATTCAAATGACTAAACAGGCATAATACATTCTACACAGTCAATAAATTTTTCCAATAAAAACTTCCCGAATCTGAAAAATATAGTATAAAATGCAGCATTAGGATTTCTAAATTTGCTTTGTTTGGATAGATGTGTAGAGCTAAGCAGGCAACAACTTGTTTTTCTGTGATCTTCAGCCAAATTTTGCTGACCCAACATATTTTAGTCATATTTAAATAATTAAACCAAATTTATTACGGCTTTGTAGATGAATTAAGCCTCTAAATCTTTTAAGGTTCTTCCTACTTTCTAATAACTCTTTTTATTAGCATGATATAAAACAGTTATTAGCATGATAGAACAGTTTAATGAATTAAGAGAATGCAAAATAAAATTTATATTGCCAAACTTTTTTTTTAATGAAAAATATCATTATAATCAGCTGGAGCTTTTCCAGTGCAAACTATGAAAAAAAAATCAAATTTCAGAGTGCTAATACTACTTGTGTTTTTTAGTTGATAAATTTTGAAAGACTAGTATGAGCTGCTAGCAACTTCATTATAAAATATGTATTTATTTTAAAAGTTTACCTTTGTTCTAAAGAGACTGACTAAAAAGCAGTATATTGCTTTTTATGCATACCACATTTTGTTCATCTCATTTAGAGATAATTGTAATGAATACTGATATACAGTTACATACATATATATCTTAATTACAGTCACTGACCAGAATATGCAATTGACAATGGATTTAAAACTGGAGCTTCCAAAGAACTGGAGACTTCCTTAGTTGGTTTAATTGTTCAGATGGTCATTCTTATCCTTCCTGAACCAATGGTTTGTATCTTTGCTTTTTATGGTCATTATTAATATTAATATTTATGTTTGTTATTTTTACATTTTATGGCTGTTTAAAATATTGTTTATCCATAACCCTTCCCCCAAATAGTGTGATTTTATATATGCAATATCAAGAAGTATTATCACTTTGAGGGCAACAAGTTATTTTTTCCAGGGTTGCAGGTCACAAATTATTTGGAAACTGGAGGATCATTTGAGGAGCAAATCATCTATCAGATAATTCCATTCCTTCCATTATTTATTAGTCTTTAATGATAAAATATTCATTATTTAAGAGTCTAGGATTTTTTTAAATTTGTTGATATCCCCTAGAAATCCAGCTGCTAAATTCACATTTCAGAGAATATAAAAATGAGATTCAGTCTTTAAGAGTACATAACATGCATTTTTTAAAATAGAACTAGGCTGAATTTTAATGATAACTTGCATCTACTGGGTTCAAATGAATTCAGAATTAATATTTGCCCCTTGTCTAGGAGGGGTTTGACTTATCAGTCACTGCCAAAGCACCAGAACAAAAGATTTTTCCTTGTTACCTTGTCACCCTACATTTCAAGAAAGATATAATTGCCTTATTTATTTTATTTATTTACAAATAAATAAAATCAGCGTAAATTAGCAAGGTATTTTAAATACTACTTCTGCGGTAATATTCTTATATATTACAAAGTATACTTAATAGAATAGAGCGGCAACATTCAAAGAATGATGACATTCATCGACTTTCATTGACTTCTAACAGCTTCCTTAAAAAGTTTGACTGAATCCTCCTTTAACTTTTCTCAGTATGAGACTTAAAAGCTCTTCCAAATGTCAAACTGAATGCAGCACGAGGTCTTGAAGTGCTTGTACTTCCAGTTCTACCCAGCACAAAGGAGTGAAAAATCTTACATGGATCTAGAATGGGGTGTTAAACTTGTGGCACGTGGATGGGTCACGGGCTGCCCTGTCCACACCCGATTTAGTGAAGGGAAAAAGTCATGATACATCACGTGAAGTCGCTGTGATGATGTGAATTTGATGCCCCTGATCTAGATCAAGTGTCCAATATTTTGGTTTGCCTGAGCTACATTTAAAGGGGGATTTTCTTGGGCTGCATATAAAATATGTAATATAGTAACTATCACTAAAAGTCACATAATAATGTAAAAGTTTATGATCTTGTGGTGAGCCATTACTAGCTATCTAGGGCTGCATGTGACCTGCAAACCACAGGTTGGACAAGCCTGATCTAGATTAAAGTTGGGCACAAGCAGCTTCTTTAAACTCTTCACCAAATTGTATACCATATAAGAAATTGCTTTAAAGTTCTTTAAATATTTTTCAAGGAACAGAGAAATTTTCCAGAAATTTCACAGTGGTGAGCTGATAGTAATTTTATTACTGAAAAATCCCATTGGGAAAAGTTTCATCCTGACCTATTGGATAGGTTACTGTAAAATAAAATATATCCTGGTTATATAATAAATATTTGAAGAATATTTCATTCAAAAATAATGTTTTTTCTTCTTAGTAAGCAATGTTTTTTTTCTTCAAAGGAGAAAAAGAAAGGGGAAAAATATGAAATTTCCCTTGCACAACACTAATACAATCAACATAATTGATTGTGTGTGTAATAGGGAGCCCTGCATAATAGCAATAGCACTTAGACTTATATGCTGCTTTACAGCCCTCTCAAAGTGTTTTACAGAGTCAGCATATTGCCCCTAACAATCTGGGTCCTCATTTTACCCACTTTGGAAGGATAGAAGGCTGAGTCAACCTTGAGCCTGGTGGGATTCGATCTGCCAAATTGCAGTAGGAGTAGCTTGCAGTACTGCACTCTAACCACTGCGTCACCGAGGCTCCTAACAATAATAGGAAGCTAATTACATGAGATACTAGTCATATTGCACATAATGTTTATTGATTGGGGTTTATTCAATACAAATATATAAATATTAATTTTTTTCTATATTCATATGGAGGCTGGAAGTGGCAGAAAAATATGAAACTCCAAAACTAGGATGCACTTTTCCCCTCCCCCCTAAAACAGGCATGTTGTTGTCGTATATCCTTATCAGTTCACAAAATAATAATAATAATAATAATAAGGAATTTTGAATGAATTGCTGTTTTTCTTATTTTTGATAAGTAGCCTTTAATACAAGCAGATTGAACGGTGGAAAATGTAAATGCAGCAGAAAAGGCCAACACCATCAATTCTTACAAAAACTGACATTGTATTATGCAACAATATACTCAATGAAAAATAAAAATTGACACAACTGCTGAGAATTGGAAATGCTACGCAAAAAATTATCTTTGCAAATTAATGGAAATAATAAAAAGGTAATAATAGAAAATTTAGCAATGAAGGTAAATCCTTGTAAAGAATTTGCAGAAATAATCTTCATTCATATCACATGTTGGCCATGATGGAAGAAAAGTAAGAAAGTATGCTGCTAACCAAGAGATTGATAAATTTTCTGTTAGGTGGAGCTAGCACACTAATCTGATACTACCATTTTATTCATAAAACAGATTTTATTTACTTATTTTTTAAATTTATATACCACCTATCTCACTAACCAGTGAAACTTGGAAATTAAGGATATTTTTCTTTGACATCACTAATTCCTATCTCTGATTAATACATGTAATCTACCATCTCAGTTTTGCAATTGACTTTAAACTGTAGATCTTATGAATTTGGCCTAAATTTTGAACATTCATATTCCTTAGTTGTTTTCTTAGTTGTTTTCAGGTTGACTGAATTGAAAAAAAATGGTATGATACTAAGGATGCTGAAGTTTTATTTTTCTTTTATGAACCTGAATGTCCATCTCTTTAAAAGTGATATGCAAATGATTACTCCTGATAAACATTTTAAGATGAAGGAACATCTGTTAAAGCACTCAAGTTTCATGCACCTTTATAGAACTTTTATAGAAGAGGCAACCAATGGTGGGATTCAATTTTTCTACTATCGGTTCTGTGAGCATGGCTTGGTGGGCATGGTAGGGGAAGGATACTGTAAAATCTCGAGTCAGAGGTGGGATTTGCCAGTTCTCTGAACTACTCAAAATTTCCACTACCAATTCTCCAGAACTGGTCAGGACCTGCTGAATACCACCTCTGGAGTGAACCCAATGCTAGCAGAAAATTCCATTTATTGCATAAAATTTCCAGATGCTTTGTTCAGCTTCAGTACTAGTTGTGATTACAACCATAGTGTGCTTGATGCATGTTCATCTGATTTACCCAGGCAATCATTACTTATCTTTAAACAAAAGACCAAAATCACTTAGCAGAGATTAGTCATAAATTAATTATTAAGGAATCTTGGACTTGTATTCTGGCTTGTCAGTTTAGAATGTATTAGTATTTTATGGCTAATAAGATGAGATAAACACAAGACTGAGGGCAGACTGCTCCTGGAGATTTGTGGATTTGTTTGGCTCTCTGTTGGTTTTCTTCTAGCTGAGTTTCAGTTCAACCTCTTACTAACACCGGTTTAAAATGATTTTTAAAAACATCCAGCGCTGGTGCCTGCAAAACTCATTACAATATTCATTTCCTTATTTTCTCTCCCCCTCCCAAGTTTTATCAAGGCATAGATTTCATAATGAAATCTAGAATGCATGAAAAACCAGCATACAAATTCATGATTAAAAATTAGACATGTATGTTACTTTACTAGCTGGAAAAGTACAATCCCCCTGGGAAGGAAAGGGGAGGCTGGAAGATATTACCCATATATAGAGAGGTCAGTTGGAAAACTGACTAGAAAGAAAGCTTTTTCCTAAAGTAACATAATAATTTACATCTAAAATGCAGAGGTAGGCAAATCTATTTCCAGCTGATGTTGATCAATACCTTCAGCCAAGAATTGTGAAACCATTAATTCAAAGTTGAATTACTGAAGAAATCCCTATCCCAAAATCCACTGAGAAATTTGTAAGAAGAAAATATTGTAGTGATATTTGTGCATGTACAATGAGAGGCAAACTAAAGACATGGCAGCACAGATAACTAAGTATATGAAGGAACCAGAAAAGGGCAGCTGTAGACCATAAAAGTAGCTGCTTAAAGAAAGTACAAAGCATCTCCTTCCTTAATGAATATTTATCACAGGCTGCTGCCTATTATCGTTCAAAGAATTTTTATACAGTTCCCATGTCTTTCATCTGTTTTACGTTATGGCTTATCTAACTATGGAAATTACACGCACCAGGTAAATGTTGATTTACATACAAATTGCCTCTAGTAAACTTGCCTTTAAATAAATAAAAAAGTTAAAAAATATTTTTCTTATTAATTTGCACTTTGCAGAGGGAGAAAAAAAATCCTACATGACAACTGCCAATAATTTAATTCATTTAAGAATATCAAATGATTTATGTGGAACTTAAATCTGCAACTTCCTTTCCCTTTTATTTTCAGTAATTTGATGTTTACCCAAAGTAGATACAAGTGAAGGGTTAGGAATAGAAGCAAAACAAAAAAGCAACACTTCTCATATTTTTTTTCCTATACTGTCCTCTGTTTCACATGCATAAAAAGATAATAAAGCTTTTTCAGGCTACTTGGCACTCTGAAAAGACTATCTGTGTATCTATATGTATATGTAGTTGGACTGTGGTAAAGGAGAATTTCTATAAAGTATCCAGGCTTTTGACAAAGAGGAAAAATATTCAGCTAGGAACTTTATCTGAAGATTACACAGTGCCCAAATGCAGAGAAATTGACATGAAAACTGTGCTGAGGTTTTTTTTTTTTAAAGGCAGAGGATTATTATGATGGAGGCATCATGCTACAAATAGTGCTTAAGATGTATAAATTATAATTTTGAACAAGTATATAGAAATACATTACTTCAAAGAATAATTTGCTTCGACACTAGCACCCCCTTGAAGAAAATAACATGATTTGAGGTCCTGCTCCTCCTTACTCACAAGAGTGGAGCTGACACAGTTCTTCTACTTGACTGAACCAAATGGTTCCTGTACATGCACTTTAAATGGAAGTCATTTTTCTTAAGATAAAGTTCTGTTTGATATGATATACAATGGAGCACATCACCTTATCCATGCAAAGACTGTTTCATACACTAATAAGTTAATAGGAAGCAGAAGGTCTTCATCCTTATCTCTAATGTTCTGGCTATAATATAGTGCAGGACTGTCAAATGTGGATGTGCCACATGCTGGCCACACCTATGCCTGGTTTAGCGAAGGGGGAAAAAGTCCTGATACGTCATGTGATGCTGCCATGACAACGTGAGTTTGACACCCCTGATATAGTGTATAGTCTGGTTCTTTACCTAAAAAGCAGTGTTTAGACTCAAGCTTTGCTAATTGATGTCTTTTAGTTCTGTTTCATTTTAGTTTAAAGAAATGATTGACACTACCACACTTAATTTAAATTTTCCCATAGGACTGTAGAACACATTTAGGTTTTTTTAACCTAGGCCAGTGTTTCCCAACCTATTTGTTTATGGGAATAAATTAACTCTCACTGAAAATGCTAAGAAATACTGAATAAACTAGGGGTCAAAAAAGCAGTGGTTTGAATACAATGGCACATATAATCTCTAGATGGTGCCCAAAACACTGAAACTGAATGATTGTTATACTGTCACCAAATTTCAGGATCTTTATGTTGTCCACCCATCTCTTAAGAGTTTGTAGGCAAAGATGACAAATGCTCATGAGATTTCAAGAAGAATGTCAAAAACTTGCAAGTTTGGGTATTCTTATCTATTTTGGCCATATAGATGGTAGGCACAGCTCAGATGAATCATATTATGGTCAAAGACATCTGGAAGGTCTTCAAAGTCAGTTCCAGACAAAATGAGAAAAGTGAGGCTATGGCGACATGATGTGGTCACAGCTGATGTAGAATCCCTCACAAGGCAGGCACTTGTACAGAGCCCAGGTGGTCAGTGGCGCTACAGATGATTTTAAAAAAAGGAGTGGATGGATTGCTTGAAGACATGCGAATGTCCCGCTGATGCTGCAAACTGGATGAAATGGTTAGTGAAATGCAAAACTGTGGACCCTGCAGTATGACAGGAATAATGCAAAAGAACAAGAGATTTTTTGGGAAAAGACTTCACCCTTCCCTACAAAAAAAGTAAGTATATTTTGCCTCAGATTTTTTTAAAATTATCCTATTTCATTAATTTCATCCCATGTCCCATGTCCAATGAAAATTTGTACACATTTTATGTACATTGCTTTAAATAGAGGACTTTTCTACTGAATTTCTCTAATGTACACTTTTTGCATATGATTTTCTTTATTATTAAAACATTTTTATGTACACTACTTTCCCCAATATATACATTTCTGAGAGCATTCAAATTATATTTGCCTGCATGAACATTAATTCTGTTTCTCCTTTAGCTGCAAATTCAGTAAGTATGGAATTGGATAAATTTGCTTAAAAATGCAAACTAAAAAGCTGAACTAATTTCCCTGACATCCTAAATTGTAACTATATGGGTTTATTTCTATAAAAGGTTCCTTTCACTTCATTTATTTCTCTAAATTTAAAGTCTGAAGTTGCTTTTCTTTATGAGAAAACAGGACAAGATGTTTTTAGCTCATTCATTTGTTTCTCATTATCTTTGTCTTCCACTTGGTACCTCAGTTATCTTGAATAACAAAGCCACATTACAACAGCACACATTCACTTTACAAGCAATAATTGTTACCGCTGTTGTGACATTCCTTGATTAATCCCATGGTGCTATCCCTGCTTTTTGCCTAAAGTAGAAAGCAGCAGTTAAAAAAAGTACTTCTCTATCTCTTTTTGATTTGATGTTTAATCAGTTAATCACTGAAGACAAGCTCATATTTTCGCTCTAGATGACACACATTGCTGTGTCTTACATAGAAACATTGCTGATCATTTCTGGCATTCCTTTAAAAGCTAATTCTAATGTTCTGTTGATAGTTGGCACCTGGACACCACACCTCTTCTGCTAACATCTGTTCTAAGACAGTTGTAAATTCTGAAAGTTGTGATATCAATTTGGAGGGACAATGTCTCTTCTCCTTAGTTCTTCTTTCCATTTTACTGTAAAATAGGAGGATGAGGAACTCTGCCCAATTTTTTTCTGTATTTTTTGTTCTGTTGTATTTTATTTACATGTTACTTTTGCCCACTACTTCCATTGGAAAGATACACAACAATTATGAAAATTCCAAAGAAGACTTTTTTTTTACAGAATCATTGTGATGGAAATTTTCTTTTGAAAATTTTTTCTAAATTCTCAAATTGTTTTGCCTGTGCAAGTCAGAGATGGGCTGAGTCATGTTATAAGCTTCAGAAACTAAAACAAGTTAAAATCAAAATTAATTACATGCACAGCTGTCTTTTCCAACTTCTAAAGAATAAATAGTTTTTGTTTGCAAACTAGCATTTATCAGCATAGCCAATGTTAATTTCAAACTAATTCCCATTTTCATGTGAAATGGCACATGCACAACATCGTCATCATGTAAATGTTGCCACATATATGCTTATACCTAAAAGGTAAATAACTTTTAGGATTTGTGTGAAGTTATTCTCACACAATTGACATTATTTGCTTTTTTGTAGTTGGCCAGTTTAGCAACATCCAAGTGGCTACCAAACAATGGCAAAAGCAGTCATTTTTAAAGTTGTTCTGCTGATGACATAAGGGCAATGGCAGTAGCAAAACCAGCAGCTGTGGTGTATACAGAAAGAACAGACTGGGTAGTTAGTCACTGTGGCAGAATATTGGTGAAGGGTGGAAAATTGGTGGCTGGGGAAGGAAATGGTGATAGATAACCACATCCTACAATACATCATATACCCTCCATATCCTAGAACAGATGTATAAGAACTGCAGCCCAAGGGCTTCATTAATCTGCTATCAATCTTTTCACATCTTACTAAGCTTTTCTTCTCTTTTTTGTATTTTTGGCTGAATATTTGGAGATGGAGTGTTTAATGGCTACATGAAGTTTGCCAGAGGATTTAGCCAGCTGTAACTTCCAAAATCCAGATCCTATGAAGATCCTTCATGCTCTCTAAGCTTGTTTTCTTGCAGACATTTCATTTCCCAAACTAGGTAACAAAACCAGTGCTATTCAGATGATGTTACAGATGAGAAAGGGGGAGAAAGAGGGTGGGGGGGAGAGGGAGAAATGCTATATTTGTAAAAAAAATACATTTTGGTATTGCAATAAAAAAGTCTACATGAGACCATCCAAGGTCCAAATGCAGCACATAACAAATTGATACAAAAATATTTCACTGCAGCAAACTGAACTGAACTGAACTGAACTGAATTCTTTATTGGCCAAGTGTGATTGGACACACAAGGAATTTGTCTTGATGCAAATGCTCTCAGTGTACATAAAAGAAAAGATACATTCGTGAAGAGTCAAGAATCATAAGGTACAACACTTAATAATTGTCATAGGGCAATTATTGTCATAAGCAATCAAATCATACTAGGAAACAGTTAATATAAATCGTAAGGATACAAGCAACAAAGTTACAGTCATAAAGTCACAAGTGGGAGAGGATGGGTGATAAGGAGTGATGAGAAAATTAATAGTAATAGTAGTGCAGATTTTGTAAATAGTTGGACAATGTTGAGGGAATTATTTGTAAGTAAACGGCAATTTTAGAACACTTTGTACAACTGATCACTATTTTATTTATTTTATTTTATTTATTTTTGTCAAGTGATTATAAGATAACAGGTACAAGTATAAACATAGTTATGAATACATGAAATGGATACATATAAGAAAAATAAAAAGAAACAATATGACAGGGATGGTAGGCACATTGGTGCGCTTATGCATGTCCCCTAGAGACCTCTTAGGAAAGGGGTGGGGTCAATAGTGGACAGTCTAAGGTTAAAATTTTTGGGGTTTGGGGAAGAAACCACAGAGTCAGGTAGAGTATTCCAGACATTGACCACTGTTGCTGAAGTCGTATTTCCTGCAATCAAGTTTGGTGCGGTTAACCTTGAGTTTGTATCAATTGTGTGCTCTTGTATTGTTATGGTTGAAGCTGAAGTATTCATTGACCGGTAGGACATTTCAATGTATGATTTTATATACTATACTTAGATCAGACCAAAGATGGCATAGTTCTAGGTTTTCTAGGTCTAGAATTTCAAGTCTGGTGGCATAAGGTATTCTGCAACGAGTAGAGGAGTGTAGAACTCTTCTTGTGAAATATTTATGGACTTTCTCAACTGTGTTAATATCAGATATGTGATGTGGGTTCCAGACTGATGAGCTCTATTCAAGTATTGGTCTAGTAGATGTTTTGTTTGCTCTAGTTAGTAGTGTGATATTACCAGAGAAAAAGCTGCGTAGGATTAAGTTAACAACTCTTAATGCCTTTTTGGCTATGTAGTTACAGTGGGCTCTAGCACTTAGATCATTAGAGATGAGTATTCCAAGGTCCTTGATGCAGTTTGGATCATCAACAAGGTCTTGACTATTTAGCTTGTATTTTATTTTCTGCTTTTTTTGCCAATGTGTAAGACAGATCATTTATTTGTTGAGATTTGTAGTTGCCATTTGTTTGACCATTCTGATACATAGTCGAGGTCTTTTTGAAGGGTAGCAGTATTGTCTGTGGTGTTGAATAGCTTTACATCACCAGCAAAGAGAACACAGTTGCTCTTAATATGATCACAGAGGTCATTTATGTAGAGTATGAAGAGAGTTGGCCCTAGAACACTGCCTTGGGGGACACCACTGTTGACAGGTACAGAATTTGATAGGACCATCACTGAGAACAGCCTCCAAGCTCAGACTTTAAAACAAATCTATAAGTATAATGCCATTGTTCTGAGAAATGTCAATCTTTACTCTGCATCTCACAGAATTATAGAATTAGAAGATAAAATGCAGATCATCTAATTCAGGGGTATCAAACTCGTGGCCTGCGGCCCAGATGCATCACACAGTGGAAGGAGTTTCAGGCAAATATTACATCCCCCCCAACACACACACACACTATGGCTCATTCCTTGGAATTAAATTCAAAGTATTGCAGAGCCTTATGTATACATACTCAGATCTTTGCATATTTAACTTCCTTGGAGTACAATAGATATGCCTTTTAGTTGATGGGAATCCTCAGACCCAAGGAAAGAAATGAGACAATAAAGGGAGTTTCAAGGTTTACTGTAATCAGAGGGCAGGGCTTCACAGCTGGAACACTGCTTCTAACCAACAATTTTGCTTCTAATGAATATTTATCAGATATTTTAAACATGAAGACAAAGAAGAAAAAATAATGTTAAGTTTTTAAACAATTGGATGCATTATGCAGATCATTCAAGGTGACTTATGTACACATCCCTCTATTTGCTTCTCTTGTCAGAATCCTACAAGCTTAATATTCAGGCATTTAAGAGTATGTCTCTTACTGGCACCAAGGAAAACAATTGTACAAATGACAAAATCTCAAAGGATGATATTTCTGATCCTACAAGATTTTGGCATTTATTAAAAAGTGAGAAATGAGAATAATCAAGTGTCCCCACACACTATGGAGAATTCCTTCAAAATTCAAAGTACCACACAGCTTTATGGATACACATTCATCTATGCTCTCTACTCCAATCAAATCATTAGGCTAGTTGTAGGTAATGCTGCTTTTATTTAGAAAGCTGCATCTTTAAGAAAGGTGTTGTGAACTAGGGTTCTGCAATGCTTTGGGTTCAAAGGCAAAATGGTGCATCAGAATATTCATGGAGATCTGTATGCAAGAATATCCACACAGCCTGTAAAGTATCCTGGGACCTCTAAATTAAAAATCCCGAGTGGCCATGATAAACACAGTATATATGTAGAGCTTTGTTCATTTGAAGGAAGGGTGGAAAATATCTAACGTAATGGGGTAGTGTGATGACATAATGTAGCATACATGCAGAGGCACATAGAGAGAAATAATTATCTATCTATCTATCTATCTATCTATCTATCTATCTATCTATCATTTATCATTTATCTGTCTATCTCAGAACTTAATAGAAGATGGACCAAATGCACATTCTAATCAATGAAATTTGTTGTTTTTGGAAATATTTTTATTTGTTCTGTTATCAGCCTTAGGCTAAGATTGGGAACATAAATGTCTCCTAGTAAGCTCTAAGTCCATGTTGACAGGATGATTGGTTAGATTTGGGCAATCCTAAAGATGTATCCTTACTTGCCAGTATATCTTACTGAATTCAGGGTAGATTAACTTTCAATGTAATTTCAGAGTCCCTCCTTTCCTGAGAGCAAGATCCTCTAAGAGTAATAATAGTTGTTTTTTCAATGCTTTTGAGAAGAAACTAATAAGGAGGCTTATGGGATTTTTCAGATAATAGTTTTCTTTACCAATATATGAAGTGAGCATAAAGAGGCAAAGAATGTGTCCTAAGTTGCAGTACATGCACAGCTCCAAACCAAATTTTTACAGTTACCAAGTCCCCTAAAAGGTGGTGTCACTGTTCCTGACACTGGTCAGCTATACATGCTATGTGCATTCCCCTAACTGTTCTCATTATTGCTTCAGAGATAAATTTATTTTCTACCTTATGCATGTGAATGCATTTGGACTCTCAGGTGTTGATGACGTTCCTCCAGTTGTAATTAGCATCAACAGTGTTGGAAAGTTTGTTGCAGTTATAGATCAGAAACATCTGGAGGCTGACATCTTCTCACTCATGTTTAAAAGACATTCAAATTCTAGAGCATTAACTCTTTTCAAAGCATGCTTTATTATCCTAAACGATCAACAAGCAGTTGGCTGACAAACACTTCATTTGATATTTTATTTATGCAGTACTATTTTAAACAGATTTATAAACCAGATTCCTTCAATTCTATAACAGTTACACCGTAGTAAATTTATCAGCCAGATATTTCTAGTGTTTTATGTAATATAATGTGTACAACTCACATATTTCAAACTCCATCCTATGTCCATTTCCAGTGATTAGAATAAGAGTACCATGCTTATGACAACTAATCAGTTCAAAGCATTATCTTCAAAACAGTGACTAAATCTGGACAAAAGCAATGAAATCAGCAGATGTATATTCATGGAGTACTTACTAAAATCACAGAGTTAAACTACATTAGTTTCTCTTAACTGAAGCCGAGATACTTATGATCTGCATGATTAATCAGAACTGATTAAGAGAATGGCTTGATTAATTGAGTTCATCTCAAAAAGAGTCTTTGTAAAACTCATGATCTGAAAATCCAAAAGTATTTTTTTCCACAGTAGCTTCTCTGTCTTCTTCTCTCCAGTAACACAGGTTGGCATGGATGTATATGCAAATTTATCCCACAGAATAGCTATGTCACACATTTGTAATTAAGGAATAATTTATTGAGTTCTGGTAAGAAATGAATAGAATAGAGCAGAGCAGAGCAGAGCAGAGCAGAGCAGAACAGAACAGAACAGAACAGAACAGAACAGAATAGAATAGAATTCTTTATTGCCCAAGTGTGATTGGACACACAAGGAATTTGTCTTGGTACAAATGCTCTCAGTACATAAAAGAAAAGATACATTCGTCAAGAGTCAAGAATCATAAGAATCATAAGGTACATCTGGCTCCTTTTATTACTACTAGAAGATGTAGTACCCTAAAATCTGAACAAAGCAAAGATATCTCTCATGATGAGGATAAGGCAGATTACTCTGTATGATATGACAGAATCAAAGTATGCATCTTATTGTTAAGATAAACTTTTCATCTGGCAAGCATAGTAAACTTTTATTTGACCATTTCAGGTTAGAGAATCAACCATCCTAAATATACCCAGGTCCTGGGCCATATAGATTTTTAAGTAATGACTAATACCATGAATTATATGCCAACCAGACCAAGATAGAGGTTTTTATAGCAACAGCAATAGCAATTAGACTTATATACCACTTCACAGCCATCTCCAAGTGGTTTACACAGTCAGCATATTGCCCCCAAATTATCTGGGTCCTCATTTTACTGACCTTGGAAGGATGGAAGGCTGAGTTAACCTTGAGCTGGTGAGCCAGTGAGACTGTTGTAGCCAGGGATTGGCAAAGTAGCCGCAGTACTGCATTCTAACCACTGGGTCACCATGGCTGCTAATTATATTGTATTATCAATTAATAAAAAGGCAGCTGTATTCTGCACTACCTGAAGGCAGTCCATTACAGAATAAACAGCAGAAGTCTATTGGTGAGATCTGACAAAAACATATTATAAATGACTACAATCCTGTTTTCTACTCCAGTACAAACTTCAGGTGACATGCCACAAAAGCTGAGCGAAGGCCTTCTTGGCCATAGCTTTTACCAGTTGTTCAAGCTAGAATTGAGACTCAAGTAACACTTCCATAATGTGTACCTGCTTTTTGGGGGAATAGAATCCTAATTAGAATCAGCTGTTTCTGAATCAACACCTATGCTATTTGTTTAGGTTGAGCCTTAGATTCTTTTTTCCTATCTAATTGTAACTGACTCCCAGCATTAGGACAACCTTACAGTTGTATCGCTGTTGGTCCAAAATGGAGATCCAGTTCAATGCACAAATTGTAGAATAAGAATAATATGGTACATATAGGCTAGATAGGGATAAAACTAATGTCTTCAATTATATTTGCTCAGTGACTACAAATATTGCATTTATTCCAGAATTTTAAGATGTTGCTATTTATCGTCAATTCCTTTTCTTTCCTTGTAATTTTGGCACATCTTTACAATAACATGCATTACAGGTAGTCCCTGTTTAGTGACTACCTTTAATTAGTGATCATTTGAAGTTATGACAGTCATGAAGAAGTAACTTTATGACAAATTCTCACATTTATGACCTGCACAAGTCTGTAAAGCAAAAGAAACCTGACAAAAGATTATCTCAATTGCCATTTCACTTAGTACCTATTTTGTTTAACCCAATTACTAGTCATAATTGTGATTGCTAAATGAGGACTTCCTATATAGATGTAGAGATATTATTATTATTATGAATCTGAATCACTTCATTATAAAATGCAACATTTTCATTCCCAATAACTCCATTAGCTACCATGCTAATTTTCAATTTTCCAATTTAGGACTGCCTAAAGTCACCCAGAGAGCTTTTATATTTGAAGAACAACTAGAACCTGGATTTCCCCACTGGTAGTCCAGTATATTAACCAACATACTATACTGGCTCTCATATATATTGTATATACACATGCCTACAAAGTTAATGTGATTGTATATCACTGCATTATTTTTTTTATCCTATTTTTGCGATGTGCATATGCTAGATATCTTAGGACATAATTTCATCAGAACCTACAGTATATTTAGGGGGGTGTAGATATAACTGGGCTTTTGTAGCCAAAATAAAAAAAGTTTTCTTATGAGCCAAGGACATTCCAACTGCTGGATGGCCAGTGGAGGAGGAGAAAAGTAACCAGGCAACCAGCCAGCTGCCAGATTGGACAATGTGACTTATTGTTTGGGAGAACAGGAAACTTTCACTTTTAATGAGGTGGAAAAATCGGGAACTCTCAGAGTTGGTTTTCCACCAGTCTGTGCCAAGATGATATCTCCAAATAAAATTGTTCCTTGGGGAATCAACCTGCCTCAGAGTTCTATTTGCAATGGGTATATTACTGGGAACCCTGACATGTATCCCTTTTGAAGGATGGCACAAGGAAAATGAGCAGTGGTAAGTCCCATACTGTATGTCCCTCTCTCACATATTCCTCTAATCTCAAAAATGTCCCAGAAAAACATGTTTTAAATAAATTTAAAGGAAAACAAAAAATCATTGGGACACAAGAGCATTAGAATATTAAGAGGACTGGATAGAAAATGAAATTACTTATTCAGAAAAACAGGATAGCAAAGGTGAATAAGACAAACTATGAATGACAATATTGCTCCAGACTAAGAAGAGAGAGAAACAGGTCTAACCTTGCAATACTACTCTGTTTTGTTCTGTTATGCTTTTCCAATTCAGAATGACATCTCAAATTCTACTTTCCTTGTTAAAAAAGAAAAAAAAGTTAGATAAACATTGTTTTCCCTTACAGGCTTGCTGTATGTTCAAACACAATCAAGCTGGCACATAAACCAAGACAAGGCCATCTAAACAAATAACTAGACCATCTTTCCCAAGAAGAGTCCCATGATACAAGATTGTCAAACTTTTACTTCCAAAGGGCTTCAAGTGAAGTTACTTTGCTGAGAAATGTCTGGCTTTTGGTTTCCTTAATGCACCAGAGTTGTCATTGGGAATATCTGCAGAATCTGCAGGAGATTGGAATATGCACGTTTTGGCTAGGCAACCATACTTGAAACAAGGCTGAAGGGAGGTGTACAGGTCAAAATGAGGTTATGCTCTCCTGCTAGACAGTAGAGATATTTGACAAAGAACGGCTAGTCAGCTGTGTTGAGATTTTTTACACAGAACATGCTGCCAATTCAATTGCCCCTTCCTTGCCCTTTTGTTATTTGCCAAGAAATTGGAAACAGAACAAAGATAACACAAATCAGAAGGAATAAAGTTCAGAATTTCCAATTTGCAATTATCAAACATAGTAGTCTTATGCCGAGTACCATAAAGCTGTTTAATAAGTTACCACTTTTTCATAGTCATGTTGAGATAAAGCTGAATTAAAACCATTAGCTCTTAGCTGTCATCTTTCTTTGAAAAATTATGAGTATCCTTCAGGTAGAGACAATAATAAAATGGCATTCTTAAGAGGGTAACATGCCCGCAGAGATAGAGGATGAGTCAGGATACATGCTGCCTGGAATTAGGAATAATGCCAAAGATCTTAATTACTTTGTTTTTCATATAGATGTGTCTGACTCATAATGCTTGAATACATTTTAGTGCTATTTCCTCAATAAATTATTATCAGTTCCAAAATGCAAAATGGATTCTACACATCAGAGAACATTACACTTATTTTTTATCAAATTTATCAAATTCCAAACAGGAACAACTAAATAATGAATTAAACCACCACAACTACCAACAACAATAACAACATCTACTATGGGGAACTGTGCAGTTTTCCAAGCTATTGTGTCAACTTGACAGTTTTAGAATGCATATAAATTCCTCTACCATCCTCAAATCTTCATTGAGAAGGCCTGTAAAATAGCCTGTTTATCTCAACATAAGAATGTTTGTTACATATTTAAGGAGTTGTATAAACATAACCTCTATGTAGATAGAACTGAAAAGAAAATGTAGGGAAATAAATAAGTAGGGAATCTGCAGGTTTGTGCAGAAAAGGCAAGCAAACCACTAGAAAAGTCAAAGATCAGAAGCAGTGATTACAGACAATGTTCATGCTCTTTTACAGAAGAGATGGAAGACACATCATTAGCAGGAGATGAATTTAGACCAGAGGTTACATTTCTAGTGGCAAAAGTTAGGAAGGTCTTCAATTTCTTTCAAGAACACTTAAAAGCTTCTGAACAAGAATGAATTTTGCCTATAAGAATAAGAGCCGGAGCTGGTGGGATAAAGGAATATGCAGAATAGGGTAATGAAAATGTATAGGAAAGGTAGAGAGAGGAACTGAAGAGGCAGTCAATGAAAGATATGAAAATTCAAATGGTATTGGAAATTAAAGAAGACAGCAGAAACTAGAAGGGGAGCAGGATCTGGACTTGCAGATTATAGGGCACCAAATTTGCCTATTAGGCCAAATGTAATTTGCATACATTTTCTCGCTAGAGCTGTAGTTCATATAGATAATTTTTCTGAGGAAAACTTTAGAAACAATATTCACATACAGAAAGTATGAGAGAAAGTGAGTTTGAAATAAAATGGCATCTCATAAAATTAAACTGTAATTAGACTTCAATTTTAGATCTACCAGATTAAGTTCCTGAAGGTTTTTTAAAAGTTTTAAACAAGATTTTGAAGCACAATTTTGCAAAGCACTACTCAAAAATCATGATAGTACTTGGTCTGAAAAAGGTGCTTCCCTACCCCATAGTATGAAAACAATCACTTCCTATTTGTTTACATAAAAGCAATAATAGTATAATGTCTAAGATGTTGGTTTGCAAGCAAAAAGACATCTCTTATCCCTTCCTTAACCATAGAAGTCACAGCAATACTCCACACTAGTCTTTCTAAGCCCACGTTCTTCACAGTAATATTAATGTGGACCAAAAAATGTAGAGAAATCAACTACCTGCATTCTTCCGTGAGCAGTAGGAAGAAATAATCTAATATAATAAATACTTGCCATAAGGATGGTGAGTAGTTTGGCGAGTCTCTTTGGAGAACACTCATACTGATTTCTTAATAACTGTAATACGGCCATGATTTAAGATTCCGTTATAAAACAGTATCTTTTCCACTGAGAAAAAAACCTCTCCTGCTGAGGCAATTTTAGGAATTTCCTGATAGTGTGACAATCTTGTCTAAATGAAACTATGATAATCTTGTCTAAATGTGTCCAATTATGATCAACAGCAACTTTATAAAGTTTAAGACAGAAATAATTCAAATTGCTCATATCTGCCCACTTTAGCAAGAGATCTTAGGGGCTGATTCTGCATGCAACATGTACTGTATTGCTTTCTCACCTAGAAACGTTGTGTTGGAGGGATATGTCTTGATCTTTAACAGGTGAACTCTGCACATAGTTTTTTCTTCCAGCCTTTTCCCTCCAGCCTTCATTCACTCACTCATGAATTCCATTTATAATTTAAACAAAGAAAGAAGCTAGCGCAGATGTGTCCACCATGAAAGCACAGGGGGAAAAAACCCTATTTTTTCCCCTGAAGCCTTATTACATTCCTTCTGTCTTTTCACTTTGAAAGGCAGGTTTAACTCACTTCTAATCAATCTGACTTGTTTAATATGTGATTGGAATAATACTATTTTATTTTCTGTATGTATTCTGGCTGGGTGCAAGTCACTTTGAGCTGCAATTGACTTGAAGAAAGGTACTATTAAATGTTAATAAAAAAGTTTGCTGAATAATAGAGCCTGAGACTGAAATTCTACCTTATATACTTCAAAGACACAGCTGTGAATGAAGAATGGAAGTAGCTTCTGAAACTGAAAATCTGGCAAATATTAAAAATTCAAAGTTCACATTGAATATTCATTTCCAAACTCACTGGAAAAAATATATTTTCAGTCTCCCCTGGAGCATCCTGTTACATAATTTCCATAATATAAAATACTGCTAATAACTAGCTCAATACTTGAAAATTAAGAAACACTTGTTCTGGTTAACATGTTGGAATAGATCATGCACACTTAGAAAACCTCCTGTGGGAGATGATTATTATTGGTGGGGGAGGAAACCTCTCTAAAATAGGATTGATTTTGTTCAGCAGTTTGGATGTCAATGCAGAAATCAAAAGGAAATAAGGGACAGAACATGCTTCCTGAGTTCTGGGGTGACAGAATTCCAAATAGTATCAGCAAATGAAAATGTCATCCCTGTAACTTAATTGGTAGTACATACTGGTAACTGATGAAAGTAGTTTTCATTAAAGGGAGCTCATCAATTTCTTCACATATTATAGCATTGGATATGGCAAATAACGTTTTGCAGAACAATAATACTAAGAAGGACGAAGGCATTCTTAGTTCCTACTTCAACCAAAGCACTCAATTCAAGCATCACAAATTACATGCTCGGAGGGCATAATAAAGGCAGAGAGCAAGTTGCTTTCTGTTCAAACATATGCTTTTTCTAGTGCTTCCCACAAGAGTTAATGCCACATTGCACTACATTATCAAGTGCTAGATATTTTTAATGAATTCACAACACCGAAGTAACAGGCTGTATGGTTAGAGACTACATATTTTCTCTTTACTTCTTTCCAAATATATAGAAGATGAACAATTCCAGTAACAAAATGTACAAAAGCAGATAGACAAAATGTCTGTATAGGAAGGAATATGTATGCTGGGCTATAGAATGAAAGTGTCCTTTTTTTAAGACTCAGAAGCCCCAGATAGTCTAAAATTTAAGACACTGGGTTACCAACTGATAAATGTGTTTGATCAAATACATGACTTCCAGTCCATTTCCAGAGTCAATTTCCTCACTGCAGGGATGAGGCATCTGTTAGGTGTCTGATGGACCCAATGAAGTTTCAGTGGATATTTGGAGTTTTTCTTGAAGCTTTGGCAAATATTCAAGCCAATGCCTTTGTTTTTGCTTGAGAAAGTGATGAGGGCACTGGACTAAATTGCACCTGTACAAACTCTGTACACATGGATCTTGTAGAACACCATTTATCAGGGAACTTCAAGAGATGAAGCTACTCCTTCATGGTGAGGTGCAGCTTCTAGAAAATTTAAGTGGTATTCCTCAGTCCATTTTTTGAAGTTGGCTTTTCTAGGAAGCGCTCTTAATGATAGAGTATGAGTGTGCACTTAGTGCAGGCATGTCAAATTCATGTCGTCACGTTGTCATCACATGATGTATCAGGACTTTTTTCCTCTTCACTAAACCGAGCGTGGGCATGGCCAGTGCCCACATCCAGCCCATAGTTTGGGAGTTTGACAGCCCTGACTTAGTGCATTTAAATAATGTATCAAAGACCTGGAAGCCCAACGAGATTAATCTGTTCTCCCTAAGAACATTTTTGAGCAATCAAGTTCCTCTTTTCAAAGTGGCAAGATATTTACATCATGTAACCATCCCCGAATTCTGAAGGGCACTAACTTTAGCATGTTGCAATAGCCGTTTTGGAAGGCTCAAGCAGTTTTTGGAACTAAGACTGTGACCCTAGGGACAGGGCCTAGGGCCTAGGGCCAAGAGCCTATTGAAACTACAATTTATGTCCTACTGTATTCTATATGGATTCCTGGGCCTGTCTCATAACAATTCATTTGATAAAATACCTGGTAAATGCTGATCTTATTATGTACAATTGCTATTTTTGGATCTGTCTGATGTTTTGAATGTACTAAATTTTGTTATACTGAATGCAAAATTAGGCAAACTTTGACTGTCTACTGACAATCCACCACTAATTGTAATATATTATCTTGTCTTTTTTATTTTTATTTTTTAATGCTTATTTGTAATGCTGGTCTGTGGCCATAATAAAAATTATTATTATTCTTTTGAAGCTTATGTTTCTGTACTACTGTGTTTTCTCGAAAATAAGACCCTGTCTTATATTTTTTTGCCACCAAAAATGGCAGCAGGACTTATTTTCAGGGGAAATGTCATCTTTTTCACTGTCAGAGGCCTTTAGGAACTTCTTGGGCTGGCAAGGCATGCAAGGCTTTCCTGAAGGCCTCTGCAGCTGATAACAAAGCTCCGTATTGATCGAAATGGGCCAGCAAGGCAGATGTTGGGGAATGCAAGGCCTGGCTGCAACTGTCTGAAGGTAAGTAGTAGGGTAGCTCCACCCTGCCATCCCCACCCTAGCTTAAATTTTACCCTTGCACTCTGGAGTGGGTGGAGTTTTAATTAGGGCTTATTTTGGGGGTAGGGTTTATATTGGGCACATATGTAAAAATAAAGCTGGGATTTACTTTCAGGGTAGGACATATTTTTGGGAAAACATGATAGGTGACTTTTAAGTTTTTGGTTTGCTTAGGATAGCTTATTTCAATTTATTGCAGGCAAACCCCATTTGATGAAGAAATGGCCTTTCAACTGAAACCTTATTTGATATTAGGTTTAATGTCTAGTTCAAATCTCATCAGTCTTTTAAAATTACTTTTTGGCTTTTCCTTAACTTCCTATTATTTCATATGCTTATTAATATACTTAAATATCAATGCTGGATAAAAAACTATAAGGTATTTTCTCAAAGGACCTTTCAACTGGTAGGTATGTACATTAAATTCTAATGCATGAACAATTAAATAAGCCATGGTGACTGCCGAGGAATAGGAGTGCATGCAGGAGTACACAGCTGGGAAATATGCTACAGCAAACATTTCTTCTCAGGAGGAGGATCTCACTGCCTATTCTGCAAAGAGTCCTGGAAAAGCTCCTGTAAACACGGTCATTACTGAGCTGCGTTAAGACAAAACCTGGTGCATCTCAGTCAGAACATTGGGCCCAACCTCTCAAAAAGGTCGCAGCCTCCTCCTCTGACTCTGAAACGATTTGTTAGCCACAGACTATTAAAACAGCCTAAGCCCATCCTCCCCCTGAGGATTAAGCAAGCCTTAAATGTGGTCTGGCGTTCCAATCTGATATGGATGCCATAATTACCCTGATCTGCTGCCTGCCCAGAGACAACACGGGGCTGCAAAGTGACTGCATCCTCCCTAATTTAAAACAAGATTAAAAGATTAGATCTTAGTTTAAAATTTAGCCCATTGATTGCAGCATGCCACCTCTGATCCCAAGATCCGTCATTAATTAAGCTGTTGATAATTGGGCCAACTCAAGGACAAGAAGTGCAGTCCTAAGTGCCCAAATTGCATTAAAACCCATAAGATAGTTAAGGGGGTCAGAGTATAGTATGGCAATACATAGACCAGAAATGTTGTTACAAAAACCAAATGGAGAAAAAAGAATACAGGCTACAGCAGTCAAAGAATTTCAGTCTGTTGGAAATGCCATCAGATATCTGGATCATACTACCATATGTGGTGGACATGCATTGAAGTTAAAAGATACTGGACTAGAATACACACAAGGTTGGGAAAAAATTATAGAACAACATATAGATTTAAAACCAGAGATATTTTTATTGGGAATTTTGCCTGAAGGTTATAATAGAGAGATAACATATTTGATTACTAAAGTACTAACAGCAGCTAGAATTGTATTTGCACAAAATTGGAAAAATGAGAAAATCCCAACAGAGAAATTAAGAAAATAATGGAATGTGCGGAAATGAGTAGACTAACAATGGCAATTAGTGAACAGGAAGAAAAGTATTATAAGATTTGGGATTTATTTTATGAATGGTAAGATAGAAGAGTAAGGAACTGAAATATATGGTAACAGTAATAATATACTATAATTGATTAACCTTGAATGAGTAAGAGAATGAATATAACTTAGCAAGGATGAGATTTATTCTTGAAAGATAACAATTATAATGTCAATGATAATATAATAATTGAACAATATGGTATAAAATGTTGATTAGTATGGTCTGTAAATATAATTAAGAAATGTATAATAATATTATTATGCACACAAGATATATGTACCCAACCAACACACTGTAAAATTGAAAGATGGTTTTATTTGTTGTTTTGTTGTTAAAATTTTTTTCAAAAAAAAAAAACAAAGCATTTAATAAAAGTCAAGTTCATTTTAAAAAATAACAACAAAATCTATAATTTTCTCCATTCTGAATTAGAAAATCTAAACCTATTTACTGATTTCTTGGCCCAAGGTATTATTCCTTTGAAAACAAGGTCTATGGAGCAGAAAATTATTCTGAAGTCTCTATGTGCTACTTTCTTCAATTGCATTTCACCAATGAAAATTGAAGGGGAAAGAAAAAAAAAAGGTTATATATTTTGTCTTCTCAAAAACATCATAATTAACATAACAGTATGAAAAGCTATATATTTTTAAACCAAATATCAAAAATATACTAATTATTTATTTTCTAAATATAGGATTATGTTTACTATCAATTAAATATATCTAGACAATAGCAGAAAAAATACATTCTTTTTCAGATTCAAACAAACTATTTTAGATTGACTTATATTATTTTCTTCTCTTTCTCTCTATATATGGTTGCCTTAGGAAGAGCTCTTTTTAGAGTAGTGGAAAGCTTGTATAATGTATAATCAGTTTACACTGATTGTGTAAATCCCAAAAGATGTATTGCTGTATTTTGCTTTATTTAGGTTATTTAAAACTTAAATCTTGGCTGCAAATTTAAATGCAAGATTTTTAAATGACATTTCTCTCAAAAGAACCCAGCTTACAAAGAGAAAATCAATGATGATATTAACCAGGAATAGTTTTTCAAAAGTTCCTTCACAATTTGAAATGGCTGTTGTTCTACAAATGTGGAAAAGCTGTGGTATCAATTGAGAAATCTCAAAAAATTATATATATAGTCTTCAAAACATTGCATACAGTCTTAGAATCATACTATTCACCCACATGTTATAAGAAGAAAATGAAATGTTTTAGGGTATTTGGGTATAAAATATTGGTTTTTCCAACAAAATTCCAGATCTTTTGATTCAGGTCTGATCCAATTTGAACAGGAACAGAAGAAACAGAAATCCAAATAAATTCAGAGCTTCCAGGTGCATTTCCAGTGCAGTGTGAAGTTCCTCCAATATAATATAATTAAGTAACACGAATGTGCCTCTTCCATTTAGAATGCAGTTTTTTTCCATCTTAAAAAGATGGTTTATGTCTCTGAGCTGTTGCTCTTTCATCTGAATATGTGGTTTCTATGTGAGTACTCATTTCCTTTGCTTCTTCATCATTTTTTTCAAAGCTGTTACATATACCATGAATAAAAGTTATGAGGAAAAAAGCAATTCCTTTCTTGACAGGAAAGAGTTTAGAGGATTTTGCTGAGACAATCAAATTTGTGAACGACTTTCTGCTCAGAATATTTCCATATAAGCCACTATACATATCTTCAAGTTTATTTGTTTTGTTTGCTAGAGAATTTGATTCTAAATTGATCACAATCTTCTCTTTGAATATATAGTATTGAAAATGCAATCATAATGGAATATAAATGTTTATGTGACACCTTCTGTATAGAACTAACTTGCTATAATTAAAGATTTTGAAGGTGAGCTTTGGTGGTTTAGTTGGTTTGAGATGTTTTTGAAGGATGGGCTAACATTTGACAATCTCTTAAACTATCTATTGAACTTCAAACTACATGTTTGAGGGTTCTTTGCTTTTCAAGAATGGGGCACAGCAGAGCAAATCTGTTCAAAATACTTTATTGCAATACACAGCTTTCTCAACAAAAGATCATTGCTCTGGATCTACTATACTCTTCTAGGCTTTGCAAGATAATAAATATGTCTTAATAATCAATCCATTAATACTTATTATTTTAATACTCAGTTCTCCAATCTCAGAGTCTTTAAAGTAATATACAATCCTTGCCTTCTTCCAAATGTTCTTTCATTAGTTGGGATGAGGTCATTTCAATATGGTTGTTCCTGTTCTAATTGCTACAGGATTACCAGCAAAGCTTTTCACCAGAATATGCCTCTCACCTTAGTTTGTGGTCCTGGCAATTAAATGAAAGTCTTCTGCCTGCTTGTAATAGCTGCCAATCTGCACACATCACCTCTATTCCACCTGTAGGCCATTTGTTTTCATCTTTCCTGCCACAAACATTTCTCTTCCTACTCTGCTGAGTGTTTGCTTTCATATGGATGAGGCTTCCTCTGGACATCAGCACATCCTTGAAAACACCTAGATGTGGTTCAATTAGCCAGGCAGCTGGAACACCAGCTTGCCTATGAGTGCAGTTCTGAGGGAATTGATGAATGTCAGATGGAAATGGTAGGGGAAAGGGCTATCAGAATGGCTGCAATTACTTTTGAAAGAGCAGACAGCAATCCCAACTTCACTCTCTCACAACATGAGGATTTCGATGTGAATCGTGAAAAAATTACAAAGTAGAAAACAACAAAGTTTATTGGTAGTCCTGATTTAGGTGAGGCAGACAACGCTGTTGAATTTGAAGCCCTCTCTTGAATTTTTTTTTCTCCATCTGGTTTTCCTTTGTCTCCGGAGTTTCTCTGAATCAGTTGGTTCCCTTTCTTCTTTCTCCTCTAATTTCAATGAGGGCTTTATCACTTTGCAATGGACACTTCTTCATCTTATCTTTCCTTGATATTTCCCGAGTTTTGGGGTGCTTAACTTCTTTTTAAGCTCCCTCCCCCCACCCCCCAGCAACCATTGTCACTAAATCTAGCAATCAGTGAGATTGCCCTAATGGTCCCATTTCCCTATTCAATATCTATCAATTCCACCTCTCACCTTCCAGTAAGTTAATGGTGCATGAGCCATTGAATATTGTTTCCATATAAAGTCAGTCACAAGTGATTGATTATCTTCAGAAGAGACAAGTAGGATTCATCCTTTCCCATTCTTTCCAGTATCATTAGGGAATGTACCTGAATACCATCTATTAAATATTCAACAAACATACATCTGAAAATGACAACATGTCTAAAAGGGCTTTCTGTCACCAGTTTTAGTTTTTCAATAAATTCATAATTTTTAGGCAATGAGTCTATCACATAAAAACAAAACTTAGTTATTGTAATGATCTTTTTTACGTATTTTTTCCATATCTGGCCAATAGGCACAGTTAAGAGTTTATAAGAATATAATTAGGGCCTGCCCATCACTGGGTCCAGATATGACCCTTCAGCCTAATAGGCCCCAAGTCTGAGTAACCAGACTATCCACTTTCTTTCAAACACACACATATACTATTGATTCCGACTTCCCCATACTGTACTCACTCACTCTTCTTAAATGTAAACTTATACTCTTCTTTACCTTCATTTCATTTTCCAATTAATGATCAATCTCCCTTTTTTTCAAAATAGAAATCATTTCCAAATATCTCTTTTTAATTTTTGGAAGGGTTTTGAACTCTGCAGAAGAAAGGACTACCATGCCTGGAATTTTCTTTTTGACAATAAAACTTAGTAGAGAATATCTAATAAATCAAGAGTTTCTAGAATTGGGGTTTGGCAAATGGTTGTTTTGCCCATGGAACTTTAACCGTTGTTGTTCAAACACAATATGGTTAATACTGTTGATTGATTCATATAATATAAATTAAATATTAAGAGAGAAATCAGTTGTAGTATGGCTGACAACAGAAATATTCAATTTCTAGAATTTTAAAGGAAGAACACTTTGACCACTTGATGTGGCACATCTTGGCTGTTTAGTCATACTAATCACGTAGGCTACACAGCTGTAGAAAAAGAGAAATTAACTCCCAATTAATCTTGGTTTTAATTACAAACATATTTCAATATCAGTGCATCAGAGGCAGGCTTGTCATATGTATGAAAATTATGAGCAGTGAAGGTTCCTACTATGGACCTAACAATTATGTATTTTAGTAGCTTTTCTTTATGGAAAGCAAAGTAAAATGGTTTCAGTTTACACAAAATAACATAGGGCTGTATTCAATTAATGTCCTTCCATTGGCAAAATGCTCTTTGATCCCACTAAAGACAACAAATTTTCAGTAATGTCTTCATTAAGTTACAGAATTCTACGTCCCTTCAAATCTGCTTCAGAGATTGTCCAAAACAGAGAATATTAAACTGACTCCAATGCACAAGTTGTCTTCTTTTTGTTCCGCTGACTAAAACTTTTCTATGAGAATCTGCAGACAGTGAAAGATCCAACAATTAGATACAACATATAAAAATGTAAATTTTTTCTTCAAGTTAAGTTAGAAATGATGTCATCTATGCTTTTTTTTAGCAACAATATGAAAATTGTTGTACATTGAATTTCCCAGCTTTGGATTTCCTGTTGTACTAACCTGATCGACATAATCATCATTAGAGTGGAAGGACCTTGAAGATCTTCTAGTCCAACTTCCAACTCAAGCAGGAACCTTATACTATTTGAAACAAATGAATGTCTAATCTCTTCTTAAAAGTCTCCAATGATGGAGCACTCACAACCCCTGAAGGCACTGGTTGATTGTTCACACTGTCAATAAATTTCTCATTAGTTCTAGGTTGCTTCTGTCATTGGTTGGTTTCAATCCATGGTTTCTTGTTTTGCCTTCTGGTTCTCTGGAAAATAAATTGACCCTGTGGCAGAGGAACCTGTTTGACTTTTTGAGATCAGCAAACCCATGGGCTCTAACAACACCATCAGTAGCATTCCAGGAAATCTGTGTTTATAAAAAGGATGAGGTAGAAATGATCTCAGGATTGTCAGGCTCTTAAAATCATATGAGAGATGGCAAAACAAAGGGCTCCTCTTTCTAAATAGTTTCACAAACCTTTCCTTTGATTGTGTGTTTGGGAACTATGTATGACCTTGCTATTCTGCCACAAATTTGCACATGAAAATAATATATTAACTTTTTAAATAACAGCTAACTTACATGAAACATATTGTGACACTGGGGAAAGTGACGAAGGGAAATGTTATATTTGGACAGTTTTTTCCCCCATAATTTTATTTCATTAAAATTAATATATACTATATTGCAGTCATAAAGGAATTTTAAAAATATATACATTGGGGGAGGAAGAATCCATTGAGGGAATGGAGAATTCACCATGGGAATAAAAATTGACTGTGTTTCTGTCATACTTACATACATAGCCATGAGGACCCAAATTGTTGGGGGCACTATGCTGACTCTGTGAACCTTAAAGAGGGCTGTAAAGCACTGTGGAGTGATATATAAGTCTAAGTGTTACTGCTATTCAGGGTTTTAACAATGCTAAAGTAAATAGTAATAGTAAAAAATAAGCAAGTAAGACTAAAAATAAAAATATGGGAGAAAAGAAAACAGAAACAGAAACAAAATCTGTATCAGTATAGATTTAAATCAGTATATCTATGTCCATATTTTTCTTTCTCTTATTATTATTATTATTATTATTATTATTATTATTATTATTATTATTATTTATTAGATTTATATCCCGCCTCTCTTCCCCTATCGGGGAACTTGAGGCGGTGTACAACAAACTAAAAACATTTCCTATACAGTATAAAAATAAAAAAACTCATTCATATCATCCAAAATCACATTTGCTTCTGTCATATCAATATACCAATTAATATGGAGAGGTTTTTTTTTCTTTTTTAAATTTTTCATTTTTCTATTTTTGAAGACTTCAACAATCTCATATAAGGCACAACAGTATGGTTCTTATGTTCCCTTTAACACATTACACTCACCCCCCGCCTCCCAACTTTCTTAGGTGATTTGATTCTCATTAATTCTCCTTATATGTCCAAAGCACTTCACTGTAATTATTTCATGCTGGTTTCTCACTTTGGCATTCAGTCTGAATTCCTACATTATCCACTGATTTTTTTTATTATTTTTTCTCATTTTACTACACAGATTGCTTAAGTAACCAATTTTTATTGCATTCAACTAATTTTTATGTTTCTACTGAAATTCACAGCTGCCACTTTCTTTTATTTATATAATATTGTTAATTTTTATTTAAAAAAGCAATATAAAAACAAACAAAATCTAATATCCAGAGTCTGAGGAGATAAACAAAACCAAAAGTGCAGAAACAAGATAAAGAAATAAAATATAGGTAGTCCTTGACTTACAATCACAATGAGCCCAAAATGTATGTTGTTAAGTGAGAAATTTGTTAAGCGAGCTTTGCCCCATTTTACAACTTTTCTTGCTACATTAGTTAAGTGAATCACTGCAGTTGTTAAATTAGTAGCATCATTGTAAAGTCTGAATCTGGCTTCTTCACTAACTTTGCTTGTTAGAAGGTCACAAAAGGGATCACATGAGCCAGCAGTGTGCGGCAGTAGCCAAAAAAGCCAATGCAATCCTAAATTGCATTAATAGAAGGATACAATCAAGATCAAGTGAGGTACTCTATAAGACCACACCTAGAATACTGTATCCAGTTTTGGTCATTACACTATAAAAAGATGTTGAAACTCTAGAAAAAGTGTAGAGAAGAGCAACCAAGATGATTGGGGACTAAAACATATGAAGAAGAGTTACAGGAAGTGGGCATGGCTAGTCAAGGGAAGAGAAGGACCAGGAGAGACATGACAGCAATGTTCCAATATTTGAGGAGCTGCCACACAGTGGAGAGGGTCAAACTATTTTATAAGGCACCTGAAGGCCAGACAAGGAATAAAGGATGGAAACTGATCAAGGAGAGATTCAACCTAGAAGTAAGAAGAAATTTTCTGACAGTGAGAACAATCAACCAATGGAACAGCTTGCCTTCAGAAGTTGTGACAGCTTCATCACTGGAGTTTGGACTAAATGACCTACGTGGTCCCTTCCAACTCTGTTAATCTGTTAGACACTGAGACCCTGAAATCGTCATAAATACATGCATGTTGTAAAGCATCCAAACGTAAATCACATGGCCATGGGAATGCTGCAATAATTGTAAGTGTGAAAAATGGCCACAAGTCACTTTTTAGTGCCATTGTAACTTGAAATGATCACTAAACAAACTGTTGTAAGTTGAGAACAATCTGTATAAAGGAATGTTCCAAATGTACATAAAATGATCATTACAATAATTTAAGCCATAGTTTTACTTGATGGCCCCATTGTCTAAAAATGTTACTAAACGGCCTCATTGCTTAAAATTATGAATCTAATGAAGAACTAAAACTGGCAAGAGAAATCCCTCTTAGAGATGTTGACGTTTTCAGACAAATTTTAAACAGCCTAAATAAGGCTAGTTTGAGATGCAAGTAAAGCATTTATTAGAGTCTATATCAATCAAACTTAAAAAAAGAGCCAAGACAAAATACAGGCTATTTTAGATGACATTAAAAAAGAAAAGAAGAATTAAAGAACTCCTCGGGGAAGATAAACATCTCTCATCAGTTTAAACTTTTATAGCGAAAGTTATCAATTTTAACTGTAAGAGAAATGGTAATAAAAATGAATTGTATGATGAAAAAAATGAATTAGCAAATAAACCAGTCAAATGGCTGGTGGAAAAAATAAGAATTGAAAAAGAAAAAAATGATACTGATATTACAACACAGAACTATTGTATTAATGAACACAAAATCATTTGCCAATATTATTCCAATTTGTATAAAAGACTGATATTTCTTGGGAGAAAACAGATGACTATTAAAAAATGACAGAAACTACCAAAAATGAATGAATCCATAGTATAACAATAAGAGTAGTTGCTGAAGCTGTAGAAAAAAATTAAACCAGGAAAGGTACCTGAGCCAGATGAATTATTGGGCTCATATTATAAGTGTCATGAGGATGAATTCATGCAACCTTTGCAAGATAATACTTCTATTTTATATAGAGGAAAGAGCCCTGAGACTTGGAGAGATGCAGATATAGTATTAATATTTAAATAAAGATGAGATTTTACTTCAATAAGACCAATATCATTACTGAATAAGGGCCAGTATGGTATAGTGGTTAAGGAATCAGGCTAGAAATTGGGAGATTGTGAGTTCTACTCCCACTTAAGGCATTAAGCCAGCTGGGTGGCCTTGGCTCAGTGACTTTCTTTCAGTTCTAGGCAGGAGGCAATTGTAAAACAGTATTAAAAAATCATGCCAAGAAAATTTGTTCAGCCAGTCTCTGATCATTGGACATCATCTAACAGAAGAAAAATAAGTTCTTACTGAATAATGATTATAAGTTAAATACAACAATTCCAGCTGATTGATTTTTTTTAAATGCAGTAATTTATTCATGAGGACTTGATAGGGGTTTTACCTAAAGGACAGTCAAAGGACAATGATAGAACTCCACTGGATGTTTTAAAATATTTGAATAGTCTAATGAAAAACAAGGGACATTAATGGTTTTAGATGCAGAGAAAGCTTTTGACAATTTGAATTGGACTTTTCTATTTAAAGTTTTGGAAGATATGAACTTCAGGGATAACTGTATAAAGTTGATAAACTTGTTTTATATTTCACAGAAAGCATAAATAGTCATCAATGCAGGTTTAATTAAATCATGTGCAATACAAGAACATAAAGATAAAGTTGCCCAATGTTCTCCCTTCTGTTTATCTTACTTCTTTATATACTGAAAAAAGATAATACACAGGACGATAGACTTATGTGCCTAAAGATTAATGAGGGACTTATAAACTAAGAACCTTTGCAAATGACATTGCTGGTTTTAGAAGACCCTTTAAATAAAGGGATTTAAAATATCAATGGAAACACTAAAAGAATTTGGTACACTAGCAGGATTTAAGGTTGGCAAACAAAAGACAAAATGTAACAAAACTATGAAGATACAGTATCAAATAGAATTGATGAAAAAAACCCCAGACTTTGAGGTAGAGAAGAAGGTAAAATTCTTGGTAATACTATGATAAATATGAATTGTATGCTATTTTAATGTAATTATATTAAGACATTTTGCTTCTCATCTAAGGAGTTTCTTTGCTTCTCATATAAGAAGCTTCTTCCATTCTGAAGAAGCTTCTTGGATGAAAAGCAAAACATCTTCAGGAAAAAACAAAGAAAATCTATTTGTTTTTGAAAAGCATCTTGAGGTTAATGTACAAGGACGGAAATATTTGATTTTACCCACAATGGAAGATGATAAAATGATGGAACTTACTGAGTTAGCCAAATTAACAGCTTTGATTTGAAAAAAGATATAGTTTAAGTTTAATTCTGACTGGAAACCCTTTCCTGACTTTTTGCATAAAAGAGAAAAAATGAAATTAAAACACTAGGTTTTGATGTTGGAAAAATATAATTTGATTATTTTCACAAAATCCTCTTAATTTCATTTCACTGTTCTTCCCCTTTACTTCCTTTGGTAAGAGTGTTTCATTTAACACCCATCCAAATATAGATTTTCTTTTCTAAACCAAACTCATAGGGTTATATTCAGAAAAAAAATTATTTTGTAGAATCTCTACTTTAGAGATCTTAGTAGCTAAGTTTTTTGAGCTCTAGACTACATCTATTCTTGAAAAAGATACGACTTTCTGAAAAGTAGATATATTCTCCGGAATTACTATTTTTTGTCTCCATGTATCTACTAACTTCAAATTATCCATCAATTAAAAAAGAAAGCTGTTGGTAGTTTATTCTGAGTGATTTTGATATGTAAATATATTTTCTCTGTTCTTATAAACTGACATCTTTTGTTGATGATGCTATCTGTAATATTCATGTGTATCTGTGTGACCATGTTATTTTGTATCTTCTTTTTGGCTAGCTTATCTACACTAAAATTATTTTCTTCCTGATTAAAAAAAAGAGTTTACAAACTCTGGAATTAATTCCAATATGTACTAAAACAGTGGGCACTAACCACAGACACACTAAGACAGAGGTCAATAATCTAAGACAAGTAACTTTGTGGCACTCTCTAATAAATAACTCATGGCAAATGTGGAAGCCTGATGCTTCTCTGATCCCACACTATTGTGGAGGCAACATTTATCATAGTTTCCATAGTATTACAAATATTTCAGGGATATATCTAGAAAGAACTACAAATACATTGGATTTTTAGAAGCCCACTGTATCCAAATTTTTTGAATTCTGCTTAGTAGAGAAACTGTTTACAATAGTACTTAAACTAACATTATACAGTACTCATAGTTAATTTGTTAATTGGTTCTGGGAGCTGCAATGAGTACTAAAAACAATAATTACCAAACAAATTTTTCCATAAGGAATAATGTGATGAGCCACAAGGCAGCTGATACCAACAAGGTTGTGCATTGAGTACCAAACAAACATTGAAACAATTTTTTTGCATCAAAATGCATTGAGTACCAAATTTGATTAGTTTCAAAGCAATTGAATATACTCTAGTTTTGGCACTTTGGTTTCTTCTGTCTTTTAGGAATAGCCCAGGATTGTTTTTAGCTTCAAAACCTTTTATGTTAAAATCAGAGACATAATTTTCAGTGATCAATAATTTTGAGTTAAAATCCTATTACCATTATATATATTTAACATGGATCAATAATGGATTTTATTATTTTTTGAGTTTAGCAAGCATATATAAGATATTGTGTAAATAAAGAATAGAAGGTAAAGGTAAAGGTAAACATTTCCCTGTCCAGTCGTTTCTGACCCAAGGAGATGGTACCTATGTCTTGTTCTTAGACAAAAGAGCCAACGTTGTCTGAAGACACTTCCATGGTCAGGTGACCAGCATCACTATTTGCCAAGGCGGATAGAATGTTGTTACATTCCCACCGATGTGCTACCAATTTACCTACTCACATTTCCATGGTTTTGAACTACTAGGTGTGCAGGAGCTGTGGCAAGTAACTGGAACTCACCCTATTGCACTGCGGTCGGGTCTTGAATCTGGGATGTCAGCTTTCTAGCTGACAGTATTTTTAACTGCTGAGCCCTTGTGCCCCATAATAAATGGAAGGTGAGGGGTTTTTTTGTACAAATGTAAATACATATGTAGCACATCTCATATAGAGTTATATAATATACTGCAGAGTTATATAATTATCAATATGCTCCCCTTAAATTTTACTGTTCTGTAATATATTTTAATAATTTAAACACATAATCCATAGGGCATCTATGGTTCCCAAACTGTTTTTTTATTATTACTCTTGAAATTCACTTTGATAGCTGTGGAAAAGTTTGGTGACAAATTTATTATATATTTCTGGTTTTTTAAGGGCTATTTCTGATATTTTAAGCATTCAGATAGCTAAAAAGTTACAGCAATCATCCCATACCCTTAGAAAGTCCTACCCAATAAGGTCAGTCAAGTTACTGGACTGGCACTGAAAAAAACAAAGCAATAAATAAATAAATAGAAAAATGCACTACTTTCTAGCAAAGGTTTACCCAGCCATCCTTTACGTTTACATGAAAGCAGTGATGGATTCTACAAAGATAAATTGCTTAGCCTTTATTGTCTCCATAGAGAAAACCCTTCATCTAGAAATCATGTATAATACAAAGCTTCGTAATAATAAATGCAATAAAGAATGGTAAATGAGTGGTTTGAGGAAGATTTTTATTTTGTATATTAGCTATAAAGTGCTGTTCTTTAAAAACCTAAAAATTGTCTTTGACCTTGTTTACATTTCCTAGGATTTTTTAAAATGATTTAATCAATCAACAATCTCTGCCTAGAACTTTCAACCTTGCAGTGACACAAGCTCTTAACTGCAATTTCATCTTCTTAAAGTTAGGCATTTATTTATTTTGCCATGATTTATTAAGCATGGATTGTACTACACTGAATACCACAGGGGATGTAAATGTTAGATTGAAATAATAAAGGTGGCATACATTGTATATATATTCAATCTGCACCTGGTCCAGAAAAAAAAAACCCTGACAAAATAGCCACTTTCCTAACTCTGACAGCCTTGAGAATGTACAATGTGTATCCTGCACTACATTATAAATAAGCACGGAGAAAAGAAGACTTTGTTAATTCTCTTCATTTTCCAGTGCAAAAGTCTCTGTCATTCTTCTCCTCAGATGGATTTGTGTTTGCTATGAAAATGTCATAAGTAACTTGTATGAAGTATAATGATACCCAAGCAGTCTGTGTTCTCTTACATAGAACAACTCTCACAAGCATCATGTTCAAGTGTTATTTTGTATGTGTGTGCTTTCAAGTCATTGTTTATTCCTGGAAACTTCCTTGATGAGTTCTTGCAGTTTTCTTGACAAGATTTCAGAAGTGGTTTGCCATTGCCTTCTTCCTAGAGAATGACTGGTCCAAGGTCTCCCAGCTGGCTTAATGCTTAAGGTTAGGCTAGAATTTATAGTCTCCCTGATTCCTACCTGGTGCATTAACCACTACATCAAACTGTCTCTCTAAGTGTTGCAGAAAACACACAGAATTTTAAGAAATAAACAATTACAGAACACAACAGAATTTTAAGAAATAAACAATTACAGAACACAGCAAATTCTAAGTTGAATAGGCAACCCAGAAAGATGTTTTATCCTATCAGGTCAGGTGTTAATTAAAATTAACAAATTAAAATGAAGGAAGAATACAAAAAATAAAGGCTATCCTGTCTTCTAAATATTTCAAACCCAAATGTGATTACCCTGGCAGAAAATGAAAAATAACACTCAGTACCATGCGTGGTTGTAAGAACAGTCTACTTATTGCAACACTTTTCATTTAAGACAATAAATCTGACTAATTAAAATATATTTTACTTTACAGGAGGGTAAAACTTTATCACAGAGGTAAAGTCTTGTAAAATCTTCAGATCTGCTAAACAAAACAACTCTTTGGAATACTTATTAGCTACAGTGTTAGAGTTTAAAAAACAAAACAAAACCATAGATAGAAACCCAGCAAATACCATGGCAATGAAGCTCTCTCCAATGTCTATATAACTCATAAGGAGAAGAAAAATGTTTATTTTGTTTAAAATATTTTGATTTAAGGCTTATTGACATCATTTCAAAACTTACAATACTTCTGGAGATAAAAGATTTAAAACCTGTTTTAATTTTTATGACATATTTGTTGCTTCATTATGGCTTTCTGTCACCCAAGTGAAATCATGGAACATTAAATATGCAAATGTAAGCAATTTCATTGCCTTTTCCTAGGCAGTTTTGCTGTTGTTTTATAATCTATATACATTATTTTAGTGCAATACCATTAAATACTTTTAAAGATTTTGATATTGACTTATGAATGAAAATATGTTCAGGGTCAAAATACTAAAATATTTAAGAAACTATCATTATTTCCAAGCCAAAATATAAGTTTTCAATAATATAATTGGAGAAGATACGTTTTGCATCAAGGGGCATGATGATTTTTTTCCATTCTAAAATTCTCCAGGGCATGGTATTATCTTGTTTGCACTCTAAAAATATTCTAAACTCAGAAATGAGTTCAAATAATTTAAATACATAAATATTGCACTTTATCTTACAATGTAGTCTTCCTTAAGAATAGTTCTGTGAAGGAAATTATCTTCTTATCTATGTGAAAGACAACAATAATCTCTGCCACAGTTTTACTTATAGACTTTCTGACAGAAATGTGGAATTGTTTTTCAAAATCATCTTCCTTTATTGGAAATATTTTTTTTGTCCTATGCTTTCAATTCCTCTCATTATACAAATTTAAATTTGCATATTTCATTTGAATAAGCATAAGATTCTATGTTGTTTCTTATATTGCTAGTCAAATCGCATTAAAATATGGACAAAATTAAACAGAATAATAATGTAGGTAATACAATGTAAATAGAGGACTGATAAAATCATAGAACATTATCAAATACTGAAAACTATTGTCTTGTATTAGGAAGTGAAGTCAAATCTCACTCCTTGTAGTTCTCCTCCTAAAAGAATTTGTGTATAAGAGCTTTCTGTAAAGCATATAGGTCACTAAATTCTCTCTGATTGTTTCATCTATGTGGGAAACATTTTGCTGCCAATTAACATCTTAGGAAAGCTAAGTGGGAGAAATGATGATGGAGAGATTGAGAATATGTACATGAGTGTTGCATTTTAAAGAAATGTATTAAAATATGTTAAATGTATTTTAGATTTGTGTATCCTTTATTTCAAAATGGGAGGAAATTGTGCCATCAGTTTTCAGTGACAGACCTTTGAGGTTACTAGATGCATTAATTATAACCAGAAGGTTATAATAAGGTGAATTGTATTATTTTTGCTACCGTGAACATGGAAAATGCATTGGTTTTTCAGGAACCATTTGATACATTTTGAGGTAGTGATTGGAAAGAACCATGATTTCACAGATTGTTCCAATTTCATACAACTTTCTGATCTCTTTCTGATATCTGATCCACTGCATGTGTTTAAAAAAATGCTGAATGGAAACATTCAGTGCTAAATGAGAACTTTATTTTTTAACAAAAGTATTTTCATAATTTTCCATTCAACTCTGCCCTCACTCTAAATCTTTTAGTATCTCAATAGAAAAGTTTAAATAAGGAAAAGGTCAAAGTAAATATACCCTGATTAAATCTTAAAACAATTTAAATCAGTTAAATTGACACCTTGGATTAAGATTTTGCTGAAAAACTAAACAAGTCTAAAATAATAACCTATTACTATTGTTCAGAAATAGTAATTCAGAAATTCAGAAATTCAGATTGATCAATTAAACTTTGTTTTCTTTGTTTTAAATTAGTGTCCTTTCTCAACCATAAATTTATTTTTGCCTCTTCTAAATATGCATTATAGATTTATATTTGAGCTTCGGATGAAATAAGCTTGCATAAAATTCTCATTTTTTTCTTTCACTGTTAAAAAGAATGGATGCAGATTTTAAAATATTGATGCATTATACCAAAAGCATAAAATCAGAACACAAGAAGGAATCATCCCACTCTTTTTTGCTCTGATCAGGCTCAACTTGGAATACTGTATCTAGTCCTAGTCACCATAGTTCAAAAATGATGTCTTGTAATTAATTCAGGGGAGAGCTACCAAGATGAGAAATGGTTTAAAAACCAATCTCAATGTGAAACAATTAAAATAAATTTCCATTTAGCCTATAGAAAACAAAGAGAAAAAAGAATGGAAAATATGATAGCACTTTTCAAACATCTGAAAGGCTGCCACATGCCACAAAAGAAGTAGCCTTATTTTCCTTTTTCCAGAAAATGAGACTAGAATCAATGGAATAAAATGTGGAAATTGGTTGAAGTTAGATATTAGAAAAAAATCCTGATAATATAGGTCTCAGCTGTGGAACAGACTACTACAGTGATAAGTTCTTCATTGTAAGTTTTCAAACATTCAGAGATGCTGTAGTGAATCCTGCCCTGAATAAGGGTTTCAACTAAATCAGGGGTGTCAAACTCATGGCATCACGTTGTCGACACATGATGTATCTTGACTTGTTTCCCCTTTGCTAAACCAGGGGTAGGTGAGGCCAGTGTGTGACGCATCTGGGCCATGGGCCACGAGTTTGATACACCTGAATTAGATGATCTGCATTTTATCTTCTAATTCTATAATTCTGTGAGATGCAGAGTAAAGCTTGACATTTCTCAGAACAATGGCATTATACCTGTAGATTTGTTGTAAAGTCTGAGTTTGGAGGCTGTTCTCAGTGATGGTCCTATCAAATTCTGCACCTGTCAACAGTGGTGTCCCCCAAGGCAGTGTTCTAGGGCCAACTCTCTTCATACTCTACATAAATGACCTCTGTGATCATATTAAGGGCAACTGCGTTCTCTTTGCTGATGATGTAAAGCTATTCAACACCACAAACAATACTGCTACCCTTCAAAAAACCTTGACTATGTATCAGAATGGTCAAACAAATGGCACCTCAAATCTCAACAAGTAAAATACAAGCTGAATAGTCAAGACCTTGTTGATAATCCAAACTCCATCAAGGACCTTGGAATACTCATCTCTAATGATCTAAGTGCTAGAGCCCACTGTAACTACATAGCCAAAAAGGCATTAAGAGGTGTTAATTTAATCCTATGCAGCTTTTTTTCTGGTAATATCACACTACTAACTAGAGCATACAAAACATTTGCTAGACCAATACTCGAATACAGCTCATCAGTCTGGAACCCACATCACATATCTGATATTAACACAGTTGAGAAAGTCCATAAATATTTCACAAGAAGAGTTCTACACTCCTCTACTCGTTGCAGAATATCTTATGCCACCAGACTTGAAATTCTAGACCTAGAAAACCTAGAACTACGCCGTCTTCGGTCTGATCTAAGTATAATATATAAAATCACACATTGCAATGTCCTACCGGTCAATAACTCAAGGTTAACTGCACCAAACTTGATTGTAGGAAATACGACTTCAGCAACAGAGTGGTCAATGTCTGGAATACTCTACCTGATTATGTGGTTTCTTCACCAAACCCCAAAAACTTTAACCTTAGACTTTCTACTATTGACCTCACCCCTTTCCTAAGAGATCTGTAGGGGGGGTGCATAAGCGCACCAATGTGCTTACCATCTCTGTCCTATTGTTTCTTGTATTGTTTCTTTTATTTTTCTTATATGTATTCATTTCATGTATTCATAACTATGTTTACCCTTATACTTATTATCTTGTAAGCGATTGACAAATCAAAATAAATAAAATAAAATAAAATCAGGCCAGAACATAATGTTTTTATTCTAGCTGAGGATAGACATTCTTTTAAAAATTTCTCCTTTTATTTAGGAGTTTGGTGTAATGGTTTTTTTATAATAGTTTATAAGCATTTTAATAGTGATTATTTTTATAGTGATATAATGGTTATTTAGTAGTTTGATGTAGAAATTATGGTACTTGTCTAGAAACTGAGAGTGTGAGTTCTAGTCCCACTTCAGGCATGAAAGCCATCTAGATGACTTTTGGCCAGTCGTTTTTTCTTCCTCACCAAGTTGTTCTTGTTGTTTTTCTTGTTGTTGTTATTCCAACTTTTATTATTTTATCCAAGTGTAAAATATAAAGGAAAATAGAAATAGGAGATTAGGGAAGAAAAAAAGAAAGGAGGAAACGAAAATATGGTGTACAAGGGAAAAAAGAAAAAAGCATTGACTGCCAACTCTTTTTAGCACAGTACAACATAACAGCATTGCAGTCTCAACTTTTTACTTTTACACATTAGTATATACTAGTCATTTCTATAACAAAAATCTATCTTATTGGCAAAACCAAAGTTAAAGTTTTCTCTTCTTTGAATAAAGCAATCAGTTTAACCATTTCTGCTTTTTCTTCCTTGCTGTGGAAATAATATATATTTCTGTTTGTACTTAATAATCTTTATAAACTATCACTAATTATATTAACAAAATTCACTGTATTCTTTCAAATTATTTAACCTTAAAGGGAAAAATACTTTTTTTCATCTATTTTAAAACACTAAACTTTTCTTTAATTACATTTCTAAGATCAAAAAGTTCTAATATATCTTTTTAACTTCCTCTTTTAAAGTTCACTTTCAGTTAGACCAATAAAGTTCCAACTACCTCTAATTAACTCATTAAATTTAAATAATTCTGTCCAAGTTATCCTCATAAAATAACGTCTTTCTTAATTACATCCTTTTTAAAACTCTAAACTTTTCTTTAAGCTAAGACATCTTTTTCTTTAACTTTATATGAACATACATACTTTCAAATACTAATATTTTAAAAGCTTTAAGAATTACTTAACATTATATATGAAGGAAGAAAAATGCATTTTTTTGTGAAAGGAATGATGATTGCATGGGGTTGGAATGGACATACTATTGATCTGGAAGAATGGGAAAAGATGTGGAATGTGAATTATAAAATAACAAAATCGGCAGCATATAAGGAAAACCAACATAAAATGTTCTACCGTTGGCATTTGGCACCTTCAAGACTGGCTAAGATTTACCCAAACTTAAAACCAAATTGTTGGAAGTGTGGACAACAACAAGGTACCTTCTTTCATTCTTGGTGGACATGCCCCAAAGCAAAAAAAAAACTGGAAAAATGATTCAAACGTGGTTAGAAGAGTTAACTAAAATCAAAATTGATTTTGTCCCGGAATTATTTCTCTTAGGAATAATTAAAAAAACTATAATAGGAAGATAAAATATGTTATATTACATAAATTAACAGCAGCAAGAATTTCATATGCTCAGTAGTGGAAGGAAAATTCTATACTACCTGAAGGTTTAATAATCAAAAAAAAAATTAGAGTGTGTGGAAATGGATAAATTAACTATGGAACTAAAAGGGAAAACAGACACAGAATACAATGCAGTATGGGAAACATGGTTTATTTGGATAGATAATAGATATAAACACAGAAATTGTAAATAATGTATATAATAAATAAGAGGCTATGAAAGTATTATGCATTGTAAGTTTTGATAGGACACATAAATGTATATATAATGTCACAGCACTGTTTAATAACTATTGGTAATATGTATAAATGGAAAAAATTCAATAAAGCATTATTAAAAAAAATAAAAAATAAAACCTTTCAATTACAAATACTAAATTGATAAAAAACTTAACTAATGCCAATTGATTCATTAAGTCAATCATTGCAACCTATCTTCATAAAATTAAACCTTTTTTTCTCTGGAATATTTATAAAGTAGTTATAAACTCTTTTTCTCAATAATTTCTCAACTTTGTTCATGAAGAAGATGTCCCATACTTGTCCTTTTGAAAGTTACAGATTTTCTTGGAACTTTTCTTTCAATTGTATTGGGGGATTATATTTAAACCAACATGATAAAGATTGCAATTGACTCCTCTACATTGTCAGATACTTATGAAATTGTCTCAGTGGTTTGGTAACTTTCTACACATATTTGGATCTCTGAAGTAGTTTGAGTAGTTTTTTTTAAACATAGTGGCTATATTCACTGCCTTGAGTTATCTGTATTTATGGTTGCTCCGAAACAATTTTGTCCATAAGAAAAACTCTCCAAATATTATCAAAATAATTTGATAGAATCTGAGTTTATGAGTAAAGGAACCAGGATGGCCCAATAGTGAGACAAAATATTGAAACTGTATTCTTTATATTGAATTCAATATACTGAATATATATCAAAATTTAGTATATCATAATTTTATTCTAATTATCTCCTAGAACCTAGATTTGACAACCTTCTGACATTTCTGCATTGTTAACTAAAATTCAGTATATTGGTTTTTAAATCAAACCATGCATCATCATTTTCTGAAATTGTTCATTTACTGTAATATATCTTATTTCACTTATTTACATGCAATGTAGCCACTTAGAACCCATTCTTGCCTTCTTATTTGAAATGTTTATAAATGCTTTTTTATTATTATTTTATTTATTCTATTATTATTTTATTTTATTACCTCATCTATAAGGAAAATGGCATCAGCTTTGAGAAAAGAAGGGACAAAAAAGACAAAAAAATGTATAAAAGGGGGAAATAATTACAAGAATTTCATTTGAAAATAACTAGTACTTTGTTCTCTCTACTCTATAAGATGAGTATCTCCAGACAGCAATTCTGTTAACAAGAATTTAATAGAAAACAAAACAATTAATTTTAAATATATTTAAAATGTTAAATGATGCAATTGAGAAGCAGGGCAAAAGAAGGGAAGAACAAAATGTTTCCAGCAACAGCACCTGATATGAGTTCCATCTGGGAATCTGATATGTCTGTGTATATGCCTGTCACTGTGTGTGGGTGTCTCTGTGAAAAAAATCCATCTTTATTGTAGAGCAATATAGCAAAATGAAAACATTTTGATTAAGCTAATGGCAAAGGGCACTCTCAAAGCTCTTGATATGCTGTTCATAATTGCTCAGTTACTTTCAAGGAAGGGGCTATCTACAGGCATGCTCTCTTCTAAGGCATGGATATTGCTCTAATGAAATAATCTGTATTCTTCTTTCCCTTGTTCATAATGTACCTGATTTTCTTCTTTAGAAGAGCATCAGTATCCTATTTTCAAAGAAAGATGACTTTCCAAAGGATTTAGACATAATTTATGCATTTAAAAAAAACCTTTTCTCTATGCAGATCCCTTTCTAAAAATCTTATTATGGAGTAGTAATATCAAGGTCTCTTCTGTTCTACAATGTTTTATGATGGACGGGAATTCTGTCTAAATCCTTTGGAAAGTCATCTTTATTCTTTCAGTAGCAGCAATCTCTATCTTTCTTCCTCTTTTCAGATGCAATGCTCACAATATTCTTCACTTATCCCTCTCAGAAATTACCCCCATCACTTGTCCCCATAATAAGACACCACAGGCAGACAAGGGAGCTAGAATAATGTTAGCAATTTAAAAATAAACAATTTATTGGCATAAATTACCAGTGGCTACCACTCACTGAAAACCTTATTGAACATTCAAACATTCTTCTCCAAAAAGCAACTGGGCTTCCTTCATTTTTTTCCTTGAAAAAGTTTCACTTCTCATCCAAGAAGTTTCTTCAGTTCTCAGTTTGTTGGATAAGAAGCAAAACCTTTTCAAGGAAAACCACCCCAAGAAAATTCAGTTGTCTTTTGGAAAAGCACCTCTGGAACAACGATGACCTGGATGATTGAGAATCTCCATAGATCAAATGGCTACATGCATATGTGCTCCTTGTGCTAGTTTCATTTTCTTTACATTTTTCTTTTTCTTCGTTCATTTTTCTTTGTTTTGTACTTAATAAAAGCAAAATAAATAATATTTGTATTCATTATATTGCTATATGTATGTATGAGCAATGTATGAATCAATGAAACTGAAGGAAATATACCTTTCCTATCCCTATCAGTTACATTGCATTCAAATTGTCCAATAATTTTTTCTGTTATCTCTTTTCTTGATCTCATCTGTTATTTCATGTTACCAAGAAAGATATTTCAACCCAAATCACATTTACAAAGAACACTGCCTTACATCTAATATCTGACTTTTCCATTCTCATCTTTCATTGGATCTTCAGTCTATAGGAAGCTCTTTCATACAGTAATGGCTCATAATAACCTAGATGATACAAATTCATGCTTTCTGCACATATGGATATATCCACAAGAATTACAGCTTTTAGCTAAAAATGGCAACTTTGTGCCCAGTTCTCACTCACTTTCTTTAAAATATAACTTGCCCCTTTATGTTGAGAGAAATGAAAATTTTTCAAGGAAAAAATGAAGGAGTCCAGTTGCTTTTTGGAGAAACACATTTGGATGTTCAACAAGGTTTTCAGTGAATGGTAGCCATAGGTAATTGCTCCCATCCTCACTACACAAGACTAGATGGTGATCTCTAGAAACAGTTGAATTTTATTTTATTTGGTAAGATATATAAGTAAGATTTGTACAGAATTCTGATGCTGGATGAAAAATTATAATTCTTTCAATACATCCTGAATAAACATGTGGCTGAATAGGAGAAAAAAACTACCAAGCTGTTATAAATGTGAACATATTGTCATGTCATTAGAGGCAATGAAGTTGATCAAGAGTAGGTTTCAGAAAAAGATAAATCTGCACAGCAACTAAGCTATCATCTGCTCAAGTATTATAAAGACAGAAGGGAAAATGGAGGAAGGAGATGGATATTCATCCATTATTCAGCTTTGACCACCAGTGTTCTGTAAAAAGGGACAAGCAGCAATCAAGTCAGAGCGTGTGTGGCTTTCTAAAATTTGTCTGAGCAGGTTATATTATCATTAGGGTTTATGTCCTGATTGAATTGGAAAAGGAGGAGAAGAAAGTGGGTTAAAAAGTAACTAATGGGGACAAAATATGGTTATATTATAGTCAAATACTGCTGGAGTGGTGGCACCCAGTTAAGATGATTTAGGAAGGCTTCAGGGATAATTTATTTATTTAATTCCTAGTTTAAGCTCAGCAGCGTGATGTTATCTACCTTTTTCTAATGCACATATTTAGTACAGAGCCATTGTTCTCTGGGACGAAAAATAGATTTTAAAAAATCAGACTTGTCTAAATACAAGGATGAAGTATCCTTCCCAGTCAAAATATAAATAGGGCTTTATTTACCAAAGTTAATTCACCAAAATTAAATTCTTTTTGATTTTTCAGATACTTTTATTGGGATACTTTTTTAGTATCCCAATAATTTGCCTCACACATAGAATGATAGACTAATATTCTTCAATCTGAGAAGAATTTAGAGACTTAATGTTGGTAGTACTAGTAACCTGCAAAATAGAAAATAAAACAATCTGTGAGAATATGTTTGCTATGATTTTGGGAATAATTAAAGCTTAAGGCACAAATCAAGCTGCTGCTATAAATATGCAAACCACATGCTCAGATTTCTAGGCAGGTGTTGGCTGATTCAATTTTTGAAGTGATCAATTTATTGATAAGGTTTTCCTGGCTTTATGGGAGTGATTGTATATAAAAACTTTTATGTATCTATAAAGATATTTTTAAATAAATGGAGCATGTTAAAATTGTCTTTTGGCCTTTGTTTATAATAACTGTCTCTAATCTATGGTACAGGATAGATAAAATAATATATATTGCAAGAAATGTCTTTCCATTGTAAGATAAACAAGGACAAATAAAGTCATGATGAATAATTTGTTTACTCCTGGTTTAACTGGGTATAGATCAGAGTTGGCAAATTTGCAGATACACTCATAACAAAGACTGATACATGGAGTTCTGTTTCTGATTTGTAACTAAATTTCTAACCTTCTTTATTGAAGCTAATGTAATTGTCATGTGTCCTGAAGAAAAATAAAATGAGCTGTAAAGCTTTGTTACACTGAAAAACAACACCATTAGCTTTATCCAGAATCTAGTAATGCTAGATGATTCTTTTGGGGAAAAATCACAATCTGTTAGGATAATTTTATAAAGTAAATGTTTTGCTTTACATTTTCTTAGATAGCTTTCAATAGAAGGAAGAGGAGGATACTTTTCAGAGATGATGAAGGAAAAACAACTCTGCTATCTCAAAGAGTCAATCCAAGGAGCACACACTTTTCTGCATATTTTATTCAGCATGTATAAATGATGAATAAATCGGATTTAACTAGAGCTCTCCATCTTGTGAGATATATCCAGTGTGGCTCCCTTTTTTTATTCTAGCTCTCAACCTTGTTGAGATGGTTAGTTTAATGTACATAAATATTCCTGGAAACTTAATTCATCAGTTCAGGATAATTTATTTTCTTGGTACATAGCAGAATATGGTAAAATGCCAACATGGAAAAGCAATTTTTAACTTCTAAAAACACTGAAAAGTTTACATTCAAATTTTAGCATTACTCTAGGAAAGATTGCCAAAGAATAATAAATGACAGGAGAAAATATTGTAATCTACTACGGTACTTTGCAGCATCTCACTTGAGTTCTTTTTCAAAAGATCTTTCTGAAACAGGACCCAGAATCAGTCCCAAGCATGGTATAATAAGGCTGGATTCCCTGGAGCCCATTGGTTCCATATTAATTGGTCCAATTTTATTTTGATGCAAAACCCATAAAAGATATAACATCATATATTATTATGAAAATTGTTGTTAAACTAAAGGGTTTTTTTCAAGTTCTTCACAGATTAAGGACATTTGCAGATATGAACTCATATCTTCCTCAATCACTCAATACTATTGCAGTGTACATGTAGTGCAGTGTAATGATTAAGGGCTTGGATTGAAACCAGGCAGAACAGATACCATTAGCCACACTAGCTTACTTAATGACTTTTGGCCTGTCACTCTTTCTCAGCTCAGCTTATCCCTTAAGGCTGTTGTTGTTGGGAAATATAGGAAGAGGAAGCATTTGAACTCCTAAATAAAAAGGCAGAATTTAAATCTAATATTAATAGCCAAGGCAAATAGAATTCATAACATTGTAATATATCCTAGAAATTGAATGCTTAAGAGCAAGAGCACTTAGACTTACATATTGCTTTACAACCCTCTCTATGCTTACAGAGTCAGCACATCGCATCCCACAATCTGGATCCTCATTTTACTCACCTTGGAAGGATGGAAGGCTGAGTCAACCTTGAGCCTGGTGGGATTTGAGCTACAAAATTGCAGCCAGCTGATAGTCAACACAAATGGCCTGCAACACAGCACTCTACCTACTGTGCCACTGAGGTTCTTAAGAATAATTAGAAACAGGGAAAATGTCAAATGTTCTGGTATATTCTTATAATATCTTAAAACATTCTTACATCCTGCAGAGAAGCATGTTCAGTAGACTTTTTTTTTTGGTGGTGATAGTAGTGGTGGTGGTAGAAATTTGAATTCACCTCATAGAATGAAAGCACAACAATGAAAGATGTGTCTGTCTGTGTACAAACACACATACTGAAAGTTTCACTGAAAGTTCTAAAAACATTTTTTTTGCAAATTTTGTTATAATTACAAAAACTAATTTGTAAATGTACAGAACTTTAGAAGATATATATTTTGACAGAGTGAGAAAGATATCTGACAAAGAAATGCCTTGAGCTCAAATCTTGTAGGAATAATTGTTATTGTAGATACATTGGGACATATTTTTGAATAAATATAGGTTTTATTCAAGCACAATATATTTTGAAATGTATGTTAATGTTTGAATTGTTCAGACCATGCATAAATATAGAAACAAAACAATTGATGTATGAGTGAAAATATGAAAGAATAAATATAGGATGATCCACTATGTAGAATCTGTGCTATGTAATCTGGGTTTCCAGTTTTTAATAATGAGTATCAAATATAACTTAACCAAAGATTACTGAACAAAATATAGTTAAATTGTAATATAGTGGATATTGTGTTACACTACAACTGAGACCTCAGGTTCAAGTCTTTTTCATTTATGAAAGTTGGATGAGATTATCCAGTTAGTATGTTTATGATTAATCTGTTACGTTATTACATTATTATTTCAGACCCCTTAACATTGTTGCATGATAAAATTGAAGGAATGAATCCTAAGCATGGAAAGTTTAAGAAAAAAATTAACAAAAATTCATTTATTTTTATTTTTTCTTTCTTTAAAGAATAATAAATGAATGAATTGCTGAAAATTACAGGATGGTAATTTAGATTTGGTATATGCTACTTTTTTCTTTTGTTACATTTTGAAGTTTATATAAAAACATTTAACAATGTTGAACCTGTATTTCAATTTGTTTCTCTTTATTTTCTTAAATTATTTTAAAGAAAATATAACATGAGTATTGCCAGCGTTTGCAATGTATATCCACATCTTATTCAGAAAGTGTCATTTAAATGGCACCTTCTAAACCCTGCTAGTTTTATTCATTTAATTGTCTCCTAGATCTTAATTAAGTGGCCTTTGTTGTAGGTTCTGTGTGTGCTTTCAGAAATGTCAGTCTAGAAGATGGTAATAAATATAAATAATGTCAACTCATAAAATATTTTGTATACACGTTTTATAGTTGACAATAGATGCATAATTTTCCTGTGTTATTTTATATTTTATATAATTTAATCAGTAAATTAAGGTTAATGCAATTCTTACATTTCATTGATTGTTGTAGATGCCTCACTCCCATATACCTTAATACAATCAATATTAAGCATACACAAATATCTTTAGCATTATTATAGTTCAGATTTGTGTCATCACTTAATTTCCATCAAATTTCAACAGAGTAAGGTTTTTATAATCTTTTATAAAATTTATAAAAGATTTCCAACTTTTACCCAATTACTTGTAATTCAAGCATTCCCTTCATTTTAGCACAATTATTATAGCTGTCTTTTCTCAGTGCGTTAGGCAAAATCTCTGAAAATTCTATCAGCACTGTCATGTTGAAAAAGGATGGGAAGCACTAATTTAAACCAGTTGGAAACTATGAAAAGAAAAATTAGCAGGTTTTTTTCCCCCAGATTTTCTTCTATGTTTAAAAATGTTTTTAATACTTTTCTTGCCTACTTTTTTTTTCAGATAACCACTTTTCTGCTTTCCAACTTAAACCATTTTTCCTACTCCTGATTAATGTTCTAAACAGCTTGTAAAATCACAAAAGTATAACTCATGATGTCTATGGAATTTATTTGGATCAGTATTTATGCATACTAAATAATAAATTAATGCTTGATAATAATTAATGTTAATTAATAATTAATAACTTTATGTCTGTTAATAAATCAAAAGGCATATTTTTTTTCTGGAAAAAGTCATTCATCTTTCTTTTTCAATTTTAATAATTATATAGGAAAGTGGCTATATAATTGTTCAACTGACATTTAAAATACATCATTGTTGTCAGCAAGCAAATGAAATCACAATTCAAAAGAATATGCACAATAATACAATTGGATACTTCACATTCTGGAATTTCCCATTTTCCAAGCTATCATATAGCATTTTTCCAGCTTTTTGTTATCCTAAATGAATTTTGAAAGCATAGTTTGTCTTTTGCAGAGGTTATATCCAATCCTACAGTTGTGTATTACGTAATTCCAACAAGACTTATAGTATATTCCTGAACACTAATACATGCTTTCAAAAAATGTTTTCAAAAGAAACTTTCCTGATCTTTCATTTTGCACAGTCTATCTATGTGTTTTAAATACGCAAAGCCAAAAGACATATGTAGTAAGTCCTAAAAAAGCTATAATAGGCAAACCATTACATCCTAGATCTGAAAAAAGCTCATCTCTTTCAAACACCCATTCCTTCTTACTGTGTACAGAAAGGCAATAAAGGGAAGAAAAGGAAGGATATATAAACACAATATAATAGAATCCTTTCTCTGCATTGGAAAATGTGCCCTATCTAATCCTATACAGTTAGGTTTTCTTGCAATTTTCTCCAATTTTATATAGGAAAAAATACCCCCCAAAATACCCCCCAAAATATTCCTCTCCTCAAAGAGAGCATATAGATTTGTTTAGAAAGACTTCTAACACATGTAATAAAAGGTCCATGCCACCCAATTAGCATGAACAATCATAAAATTAGGGAGAAATGATAGAACAGTAGAACTGCTAATTTGCATATTTTCATTTTCTATTTTCATTTATCATCTTTTTTTTTCATTCTAACCTGGCTCTATAAAATGTTGTGTTACCTGTTGTAGTGGTGGAACCATTCAGACTCTTTTCTGAGAGAAAGAATTGAATATTTTTGTTTCTACAGATGTGCCTTATTCAGATATCTCTTAGGATCTAGGGAGGGAAGGGGGAAGAGGAAGTCTTAACTGCAAGACACAGATTATCATCTAGCAAATAAGCTACACCCATGGGCTCCAGAACAGTTTTTATAGTCAAGGTTTTTGCTATAATTTGTAAGTGCCGAAGGACCATCTTATATCTTATAAAATAAGGAACTCATGGATTACTTTCATAATCTACTTTACCCCCTAGTCTTTGTAATGTATGAGTAGGCATTTATAAACATTAGGTTTTTACTTGCTTGTAATGCAAACGTTTGCATGAAAATTTAATATTTTTACAGAATTGTTTTATGATAAGTAGTACCTTGCATCTCTGAAAACAAAAGAATGTTTAATATAGATGTTCATATATGCTTCCTCCTGCTACCTGAAGTTAATCACTGAAGCAGGGGTCTTCAATAAACAATGAAATGATTAAAAGACAAAGTTAAAAAGATTGCCATCTTTGCAATTAATTGCATTTGTTTAGGAAGTTATACACATAAAATGTTCCAAAGATACAGCTATTCACCAATCTTGTCATGCCAGTTACTCTGAGTAATTCTTACCAATATATCCCCTTCCAGAAAAATCACTTGTCAACAAGGCAAATCAAGTGAAGATTTTTTTTCTGACTTTCTGAAACAATTATCCTTCTTTGATAAAAAGAAAACAATTTCTCATGTTGCCTAGGAAACAGAACACATCGTTCCTATCAGAAACAAAGCATGGAAGTTAGTCTAACCCAGTTATTTCTTTTTACAAATGCAACAGCCTCCAACTTTCCTGGTTAGACAAAAAAACCCTCAACAGCTTGCATCTTTTCTGTGCATAGGGTAGTGGCAGCTATAATCTCAGGTGGACTCCTAAATAACCTTTAAGTCAAAAGAAGAAAGGCTTTTGTATGCTCAGGTATAAGTAGATCATGCATCATACAGCCGTGCACATAGATTGGGATAGAAGAATTGCTATATTGTATAGTTCATCTGTTCTACTGTCCCATTTACTGAAACAAAATTTTGCTCTGACAGATTTATATCCTGATCTTGATTGGAATATCTTGATACAAAATTGCTAATCCATTTATTTCCTTTGGTCACAAAAATCAGTCTAGGAAGTACTGCACAATGAAATAACTCTCAGAGACAGTCCCATATTGCAGTGAGTGTGTAAAGTGTTCTTAGATCTTTCTAGGAAACATTTATCCACCAAATTCATAAATCAAATTCCCCAAAGTGCAGTAGAATAATGTATGGAAACAGCATTTTTAACAACCTGCCCAGGGTAAATTCCAGTGCTCCTGGAGTTAATATCAAATGAGAACTGAAATTTGTAATACTGTTTCGGTTTTCCTGGAAATGATTTTTAACAAGATGGATCAGAGTAAGAAGTAAAGCAAGATTAAGGAAGGTTAACTTATCATTATTGTTTTCAAATGACCAAACAAAGTCAAATCAGAAAAAAAAATCAATTTTGTTTTTTAGTGTAATTCTAAATATGTGCATATACGAAGCTTAGTTAGCGGTTTTCTATAGTGAGTGTGAGAAGGCTTGAACTGCACAGCCAAATTTCAATTCTCGCTTTCATTAATACTTTTTTTATAGTTACTAAATCAGAACCACAGACCTGTTTCTTTTAATTTCTCTTTTGTTTAAAACACTCAGAAATCAGGCAACAGTTATTTTTTTCCTTCAGTTTCTGAGGTTCTATTTAATGACATGTGTAATACATATATTTTTGTTTGCTTTTCATAAACAGTATTTAAATACTGTTGAACACAACTGAGAACAAACTTTAATAACTATATGGATTGACTAGAGCAGGGGTATCAAACTTGCATCATCATGCGACATATCACAACTTTTTTCCCCTTCGCTAAACTGGGCATGGGCATGGCCAGCATGTGACATATTCTGCCCACGTGAGTTTGATACCCCTGAACCAGAGTTGCTTCATTGGATCAGCTTTAATTAGCTGGGTAAGTTAGAAGATACATTCATTTTCCTTTTTTTAGTTTTCAGTTATTGATAATAAAAAGTAAAATACTGACTATAAGATCATTTGTATTGAGCAATTAAGGTAATCAAGCACTAAATATCTAGTTTAGTGGCTAAGCCCAGGACCCCAGTGATTGAAGAGACCTGTTTCCTAATTACGTTAGTAATTATGGATGTTGTATTTCTTTGGCTGTTATGTATTTTAATTTTTGAATTTCTTGTACTTGGTTTTTTTTAAAATTTGATATCATTTGCCATTCAGTCACTTATTAAGCTGGATGGCTATATAAACTGATTAAAGAAATAGATTTTAAAAAAGCCAAATCCTTTCTCGACTGAGAACTTTATTTTTCCTTATACAATTTAGTAGCTTTGCAAAAGAGGACATGGGTTGGTCTGCATTTGAATTATAGATCACATTGCCCATTCATTTTGGAATTTGACTTTACGGAACTCTTCTACTATGACCTCCAGATTATAATGAACTATTGTAACTTCACAACTTTGTATAACTTTTGTGTTCGTGATGTGCCATAAACATTTGTAAGTGGCATTTTTTAAAAGCACTTAAAAATTTCTTTAAAGGAACCCAATTTATAGCACACTAACAAAAAAACTTATTGGCCCAAGATTATATTTTCCTCTCTCCCATTCCACTCATGCTTTTAAATCACTGGTGCTATTTCAGAGTTGGAAAGGTATAGAATTCCTGAGAGCTTTTCTATGTAGCTGTGTTTTTAAACCATTTTGTCTACTTAAGCAAAGAGGAAAATGGCAATTGAAAAATAAAGGCATGAATTCCTTCAGCATGAAGCCTTTTAACTCAAATGGGATTTTTAGAAGCTGAGTGGTAAATACAGAAGACAAATGTAGAAGCAAAATGTTATTAAAAGACAAAAATGCAAACAAGCAGCTTTCTACCACTTACTAAATTTAGAAATTTCTTCGCTTATTTTAAATCTCCTGAATCTTTTGAAACTAAAGATACTAGAACTGAACATGTATTTATCTGAATGTATCAAGTGCCCCATTAACTCAAGCCCTATTGTGATAACAACTGCCCTGGTGATATAAAAGGAATAAAAGGGGAAAAATTACTCCAATTGGCCTCTTCCTTATTGATTTGTTCCCCTGAAAAATCTGGAATTATCTTTCAGTGCAAGGTATCCATTTGTAAGCATACATTCACACTTGGATACATGCAAACATAAATGTTAACATTGTAGAAAGTTAGCACCCACCCCTCTCCTAGAAGTATGAACTATTTTGGGAAATATTAAAAAGCAGAATATTATATTTCCTTAAAGGGAGAAATGGAGAAACATGCTCTTGGAGAAAGAAAGCAGCCCCCACCTTCCTTAATAGCCCACAGCAGATGTCAGCACTTAAGAGATGAAGAAATAGATAGCTCTATTCATAAGCAAATACCCTCACTCAAGAGCCAACAAAAGTAGAATTAGCCCTCAGCCACAATAGGAATTTCCCAATGCCCCTTCATTGCTTTACTCTCAGAAACTTCAACCAAACCTGGGAGCTCAGTCAACCTGTAGAGCCAGCTATGATCCCTACATAACTCTTACATGGCCCCATGGGAGTCTGACAACAGCCAATAGAATACATTTTCTTGCATAGGAACAGGAAGCTCAAATGCAAAGCCCAAGAGAAGGTATTAAAAAAAACCTCACTCTCAACTACATTTGGTCAGCTTCAGCAAAACCATGTGCTTGATGGTTCTGTTGATAATTAAACCCTGGTTCCAATCAGCCTCCATGTTTCCAGTGTCTTTCTCCTGGCTTGGAACTGAACCAGATGGATATTTCTTCCAACCACATCAATTTGTGATCAATACTGAAGCAATATTGTCCAGTTATGTAAAGTTACACTCTATCTATCTATCTATCTATCTATCTATCTATCTATCTATCTATCTAATAGTATTAAATAAATGTATTCATTACATTACAACTATTTCTTAGCCTATTCATTACTCTGTGTAAATGAAATTAAAATCAAATATATAATTCATTTAAAATTTGATATGGTCAAAGCTCTACAATTCACTTCTAAAAATGGGTTTCCTCCAAAACTGCAACATTTTCCTTTTGAAAACATTTGAATGAATATCTTGCTTCTAGATTTTTCCCACTTGCTTTTTAGCTCTATTCTCTTTCTTTTGAATGACTGATAGCTAGCTTTCTTTTTGTGAAGTAGCAGTGAGTGTTCTTTCCATTTCTTTATTGGACATCTTTTACCACTTTGTATCATCTCTGGCTGAAGATCTCTTCTGAAAAGATTCATAGACAAAATTATGTCATGATGTCTTATTGAGAGTTTGACTGAAGAATAGGAAGTTATGGAGGGAATGCTGGCTGTCAGACACATAAAAATTTCTGCCACCTTATGAAGATTTCTTCATCCTATTGATGTTAGACGTGAACAATCGTAGCACAGGTATAGAGAAGCTACTTTATTGCTCGATGCCTGTTTCGCAGTAATCTTCCCAGATTGGCAGTGTGCCACTGGGAAGATTACATAAATTTCAACAACATTCAAGGGGGGGGTGTTGGACTTTGTGTCTACATTGTTATGTATATGTACACAACGTAGTTGGGTTGACAATATATAAACCACAAATATGTATGTTTGTAGCTTTAAGTAAAAACACTGTAATTGTTTATACTATGTTCTGATTGGTTGAATAAGCTGCAAGTTGCCATAAGAGGGAGCTAGAGATCATGATTTATTCTCTCACTGATGATCTCTCTTGATGCTGATACTGACTCTCCCTCTGTCCCCCCCTCGGACTGAATATGGACTGATACTGACTAACTCTTTTTCTTTGATATTCTGTTGATATCGAAGATTATCTGTTGTATTATGGTTTGATATTTGTCTGCTGTAAAAGACGTGAAACTGGTAAGAAGACTTCGTAACTGGATATTTCTGGACTGTTAAATGTGTATGACTTGGACTGTTTATTGGACTGTGCTATTTCTTCAAGTAAACATTAACACAATTTGGTGTATCTCTGTGTGGCTGTGTATTTATTCATAACTGTTCTCACAATGCTTCAATGTGCATATCCTTGCTACACAAGGGTTACTCTGCATATATCTAACATACATAATGATTTCAGACTGATCGTCTGCTTGACTCCTCCTCCTGACTGGAACAGTTTCTCTCCAATAATTCATAGAATTTAATTTAAATATTCTTCTTTGAGGAACAATAAAAATTGAAAGCAATTTCCATTAAACTGAAGAATGTGGGACAATAGTCTGAATAGGTTCTCTTCATTTTTATCATTATCTTCAAGAAAACGTTGTACCTTAACCCTATCTATAGTCTTAGTTATTGAATGAATACATACAGGCATTATCTCTCAACTCCCTTGCTAAGCTAAAAAGCTAAAAACTTCTCTGGAAAGATTTGCTGGCCAAATTCTTTTTTTTCCCTGCAGCAAGCTAAGAGGTTACATGATCTAGTGGCTGAGAAGAGGGAACTATGAATGTCAATAAATCAGAGTGCTGTATAATCACCATGGCAACTTGAGCTGAAAGAGTCTCTTACAACTGGTGAGTAGAGAAAATGTAAATAGTGAGCAGGTTGCTTTCCTGACTGTTTAACATTACATCTACAATTGTTTATAATTTCAAACCAGGAATGTTAAAAGGGTCCTTAAGAATCAATGAAAACTTCCTAGTTGTCTTCACTATTCGTTCCTGGATGTAGATTCTAAACTCTCTCAAATCTTGAGTATGGTTCGAAGGCACAGCTCTTCAACCTAGATTCTACAAGAATGCAGCAACATGAATAATTCTAATGTTCATAAATTTTCTTTTCTGTCATTATGTTTTGGGGAAAATTATTTCATTATGTTACATGTGCATATGCATATTCATATACATACATGCATACATGTATGTATATGAATATGCATATGCACATGTAACATACATGCATGTATTCCCCTTTCCCTTTACTCTTTTATAAGATCAAAGTTTTTTGCAGTCAAAAATAAGGCTTCCGACACATATCACTGTGAAATGATTGACAGGTCTACCTATCTGGGTGATCATTAAACAACAAAAAAGAAATTGAGTCTCTAGCAGATTTGTTTTTCAGGTATGAAGTTAGTTTTGACACTGATACATATTTGACACTGATACATATTGCCATGAATTTTCCTTTTCTTCTATGGAAGGAATTTGTAACTTTCAGTGAGAAGCATAAAGAAACCCAGCAGCTATTTCCAAACATAGCAGGCTGAAAAGAAAAATCCACATTTAAAATCTGTTTTTTTTTAAATTACATTTATATGCGCCCTTCTCCGAAGACTCAGGCGACTTACAATTCTGGGATACAACCCAGTGTGCTCAGCAATAGCCTTCATTCCATTGTATATGCCTGCTTATTACTAAGCGGCATTTTTACAAGGTCAGCTAATTGCCCCCAACAATCTTGGGTCCTCAATTTACCTACCCTGAGAAGATGGAAGGCTGAGTCAACCTTGAGCCTGGTGGGATTCGAGCCTACAATAATTGTAGGCAGCTGGATCTTAAGAGCAGGTATTTAACAGCCTGAGCTACCAAGGCTCTTTTTCCACTATGAACCCTTATTTCCCAATATTGTCAGTCCTTCATACATTGCCACCAAAAATGATCCACAATTTATTACATTTCCAATAATTTCTTTATAAGATGATGTACTTATTTTTGCAATCAATACTGGGATAACATGCCATTATAGAATCACATCCACCAATTTTCTCTAACTGTCCTATTGATTCTCCCATTGTCACATATCAATTGTTCTAATTCAAATATGCATCCATTTATTTTGCCTTGTTCAGGTTCCGAATTTTACTTCAAAAGCAATTTGCAAAAAGAGCTTAATGAATTGTCTAAATTTTGTATGATTTTTTAAAAACTCACATTACATCTTCTTTCCATAATTCCTTTTGCAATTGTAGTAGTATTAGTAAGTGTACCCAATCCATTTTGTGAACTTCATGGGGTAGCTGACAACTTCAAGTTGAATTTTTTTGCTTCGTAGTGCAACTATATTGCTTCATATCTAACAATAGCCTGGACAATAGCAATTCTTTGTAACATGGAAAACACCCCTCATCTTTTATTATTTATTTATTTATTTATTTATTTATTTATTTATTTATTTATTTATTTTTTGGACTTATATGCCACCCCATCTCCGAAGACTCGGGGTGGCTCACAACTAAAAACAGCAACAATAAATAATAAAAAAGAGATTAAACCAATATGCAAGCCCAAAAAATTACAAAACTAAAATTACTATAATTAAAATATTATAAAAACCCCATCCCCCACCAGGGAGGGGTCACAGCCCGGATTGGTCAAACAACCAGGTCTTCAAATCGGGGCAGAAGGTGCGGAGGTCAGGGGCCAGGCGGAGCCCCAGGGGCAGTTGGTTCCGGAGGTCAGGGGCCGCGACAGAATAGGCTCGTCGCCAGGGGACCACCAGCCGACATTGGCTTGCCAATGGGACCCCGAGCAGTCCTTGCCTATGAGCTCGCACAGGGCGGTTGGCATTCGATATCAGCAAGAGTCACTCCCTTAAATATTGAGGACCCATGTCGTGAAGGACTTTGTATGTTAAAACCAAAACCTTGAATCTCACCCGGAGTGCAACCAGCAACCAATGCAGGCCGTGCAGGAGGGGGGTAATATGGGAGAATTGGGAGACTCCCATCACCACCCGCCCCACCGCATTCTGCACCAGCTGCAGTCTCCGGATGGTATGCAAGGGCAGTCCTAAATAGAGAGCGTTGCAGTAGTTGAGTCTAGAGGTAACAAGGGCGTGAGTGACTGTGCGCAGGGCATCTCGGTCCAAAAATGGGCAAAGCTGATGCACAAGGCGGAGCTGGGCAAAGGCCCCCCTGGCAACAGCCCCCACCTGCTCCTCCAACCGGAGCCGTACATCTAGGAGGACCCCCAGATTCCACGCCCTATCCACAGGGGGCAACACCTCTCCCACTATGGCCAAAGATGGATATTCCTGACTGGGCCGAGATGCTGGCATGCACAACCACTCAGTCTTGGCCGGGTTGAGTCGAAGCATGTTCCCGCTCATCCAAATCCGTACTGCATCCAAACACCGGATCATCAGGGCGAGGGCATCACTGATCTGGTTCGGGGTGGAGATGTACAGCTGGGTGTCATCTGCGTACTGATGGAATCTCACCCCGAAACCACAGATGATCTCACCCAGCGGCTTCATGTAGATGTTAAATAAAAGAGGGGAGAGGACCGACCTCTGAGGGACCCCACAAGAGAGCACCCTCGGGGTCGACCTCTGCCCCTCTGCCAACACCGATTGCGACTGCCCCGAGAGGTAGGAGGTGAACCACTGAAGGGCAGTGCCCCCCACTCCCAACCCCCTGAGGCATTGCAAAAGGATACCATGGTCGATGGTATCGAAGGCCGCTGAGAGGTCTAATAGGACCAGGACAGAAGAAAAACCCCTGTCCTGCGGCCTCCAGAGATCATCCATCAGTGTGACCAATGCCGTCTCCATGCTGTAACCGGGTCAGAAGCCCGATTGGTACGGATCCAGGTAGTCCGCTTCATCCAGGAAGAGTGGAAACTGCCGAACCACCACACTCTCAACAACCTTCTCCAAGAAGTGAAGGTTGGAGACTGGACGAAAGTTGTCTAACCCGGTCGGGTCCAGGGCAGGCTTCTTCAGGAGGGGTTTCACCACCGCCTCCTTCAAGGCAGAGGGAAAAACACCCTCTCTTAGCGAAGCGTTGATAACTGCCCGGAGTCAGCTGCAGGTGGCCTCCCTGGAGGCGTAAGCCAACCAGGAAGGACACGAGTCCAACAAACATATGGTGGAACTCAGACGCCGCATAGTCCTGTCCACTTTATCCTCGGAAACATGTATATGTAGCATTGTCGTGTCTAAAAGGGGTTTTGATAACTAGCATGCTGATGTACTCAAGGATAAAGATAATAAACTCATTCAGGCCTGCCTATGTTTAAAAAATATGAAAAGTTTCACTGTTTCAGTAACATATAACAATAATTAATATGATACCTTTGTCCTTGATGAGCTCTTGGTTTTGTTTGAAATTTCTTTTCTCCAAATATGCTGCTTCCCTGCCTATACAAGAAGGTATCAATTTGTCCATACTCCTTAAAATGTGATGTAATTCCTTAAAAAGTGATGCAATTCCTGAAAAAGTGATGCAATTTACCTGACTCCAAACTCTAGATTTTGCTCGCCAGGAATCCAGTGATCACTGCATTCCTTTTCTGTATCTTAACACAGAAAACTGTTATTTGGATTTCTGGTGGCTGGTGAGGCTGACCGATGGCTCACTTATGTGTGGCTCTTGACTAATTCAGCCCCTCCATTGTTTGGCACCCTTTCCTCCAGGTGTTAGACTTGAGTTGGGTTTAAACAGGATGACCCTGAGTCTTGGGAAGGTTTCTGTCTAGGCAAACTTTGAAGGTTGGAAGGCAATTTTGCTGCAAGTTGTGTAGCTCCAAAAATGGAGTGCTAGCAAAGCCCCTTGTTTTCTGAAAGTAGTTTTCTTCCTCAGATAATTTCTTGAGCCCGGTTCTTATTGATTTGATATACTGATAACAAAGTACACTAATGTATACTTTCTATTATAACTTCTAAGAGGCCGTTGTATGGGTAATTCTAAATGCAGTTTCATCCGCTTGTAGTTTTAATTTATACTCTTGATTTGTTAGCCTAGTTCCATAATGGCAAACCTATGGCACATGTGCTGGAAGTAGCACACAGAGTCGTCTCTCCTGCCATGCCAGATGTTGCCCGTTGCTCTTCTGGTTTCTGACATGCGCCTGAGCACTGGCCACGTGTTCTTGCATGCCAGAAACTGGAAGACCAGGTGCAGCGCCGGGGAGCTGCTATTCCTGCTTCCGGTGCTTCCCTGCGCACATGCTCCCATTTCGGCACTCAGTGCCAAAAAGGTTCAGATTTTATTTGCTTTTCACATATCCTTTGCTAGTGGTTTTAAAGCTAAAACTGAAGAAGCAGAAAGAGAACAATGTCATTTTGTTTGCATTATAATACTCTTTTATGATAAAATTCCATTTAAAATTCTGTTGGCTTTGTGTTCTTTGGAGATGTTTTGTATCCATGCTTTGTATCCATTGTATCCACCAACATTCTCTTCTCCTCTTTTCCACCTTCTCTCCTCTCCTTTTCTCTTCTCCCCTCTTATTTATTTATTTATTTATTTATTTATTTATTTATTTATTTATTTTTTTCAGAGTCTTCCAAGTTTCAAAGACTTCCCCTCTATCTAAGATAAACTTTTGGAAATTTGTCTGATATATAACTTGTCTGAAATTGTAGCCAGGGCTTAGGTTTATATATATATATATATATATATATATATATATATATATATATATATATATATATATATATATTTGGGCTTCCCAATTTCTTGCTTAAAGTGTTTTGGGAGGATTTTAAAGAGGTGAAGAATTTCATGATTTGCATTTGACAATGCAACTGCATTCCTTCACTCTATCTATACTGTATATACTCACCTACTCTAACATGCTTCAGGAGGTCAGAGAGACACATAAGAAATGTATTGTTGGCCATCTTCATATGGCTTGTGACATGGCCTGTGGATAGCCCGTTTTGGGCTTAGGACTATAAGTTAAAAAACAAATTGATCTGCAAAGTCTAATGATAACAAGTACAACAATGGTCATGTATAGTGGTAGGATTCAAAATTTTTAATACCGATTCTGTGGATGTGGCTTGGTGGGCATGACAGGGGAAGGATACTGTAAAATCTCCAGTCAGAGGTGGTATTTGCTGGTTCTTCGAACTACTCAAAATTTTTACTACCAGTTCTCCAGAACTGGTCAGAATACCACCTCTGGTCATATAAAAATTACAACAACTCTGGGGAGTACATGAATCACTAAAATCCTATTTTATGAGTCAATAAAATTAAAATTAAAATGTTAAATAGAATTGATTTGATTCAATAAATATATTTCTGCACATGTGCAAAAATCAATTGCATTTCTTCTAATTTAAAAGCATTTAATCTGTTTTGATACATCCAATCAATTATGCAATTTAATTTGAAGTTTCATTTAGAAGGGATGATTTAAACATGCTTCTTTCAAACTGAATCTTTCCACAAGTCTAAAAGATGCTCTGGATGAGTTGTTGATGTCCCATCTTTTTGTTATTTAATATTATCTTTCCTATAGGAACAAGACCAGTTTAAATGATAGTTTAAATTTTACCCTGAAAACCGTCATTCTGTGGGGCAGGCTGGGTTGAGAAAAAGACTGGCTCAAGGGTAAGGGTATCTCTAGTCTTAGTTTAGCATCTTAAGTACTACACCACACTATCTCTGGAATGGCCCACTCAGGTGCCAGCTCAGACAATGAGGAAAAGCTAGCTCTGGAAAAATGTGACAGCGATCAGGTGGATGTGGAGGGCTTGGTAGTTGGTTTGGAGTGTCAAACTGTGCCATGAACTTCGAAAGACTTTGAAAGAATCTAAGAGTGAGTGTATGGCTTGCTGCACAGGCAGAAAGAGAGATGCAGCTGCAGCCAATGAGTGCAGATGACTAGCCAGCTTTGCAGATTAGAGAAGAGGCTCATCTGTGGCTTCTAGTCAGTAGTGAAGAGAAGGATTTGCAGGTCCCATCTAAGGTCACACACAGCCAAGTGGAGGGAGGTACAATGAAGGTCAATGAGACAACTCACAAGGAGACAGTCTCACCCCTCCTAATAAGTTGCACCAGTCCGCACCTATTTAGTTCAGCATTTGGAGCCTGAAGGTTGTCGGAGAGAAACATTCATAATCTGTCCATCCATGAAAGCTCTTGACTCATATCTTAAACTCTTTGAGATCATGTTGCAGTTGTTGTGCAGTGAACCCATTGATGCCAACTACCTGCATCGTGCCTTGAACCTGTTGGAGTCACACTGCTGCTATTGTGCCTTGGACCCAATCAAGCCATGTTGCCTTTGTGGAGTTTTGAACTCATTGAGACTGTTACTTTCATTGGGACTTGAGCCCAGTGATGCCAAGTTGTCTTTGTCATATCTGGAACCTGTTGGAGTCGTGTTGGCCCTGTTGCACCTTGAATCTCTTAAAAGTGGGTTGCCTTGTCTGCCAAGAACTACAAGCATCATGGGGCTATTGTGCTGCCATTGCACAAAAGAGACTGTGACCTGATTTCCCTCATTGCCTTTGTTATATCTATGATGTTTGAGAATGGACCTGAAAGGACTGCTCACATAGAGTTGGGACCTGGGGAATGACTACAGAGTGGGTTGTAGGAAATAAACATGCTTTCTTGTGTTGAATGTATGTGTGGACTGGGGAAAGACAGTCTCTCAGGGGCTTCCCTGAGAGAACAGAATGGAACAGAGTTCTGCATATGCATTAGATCCATTTCTTAAAAGATCAAAGTCTTGCATTTTAATTTACATGTAGACTGCAATGCATTTAACATTATTCTTAAAATTTCCCACAGTTTGGCACATTATATTTTATGAAAACATATTTGACAATAAAATATCCTTAAATCTGAGGAAAATATATTTTACATGAATAAATGTTTTCAAATGTGTTTCCCCCAAAAAACAGAATAATATAAAATAATGAACTATTTTATATGCACATATATAAAATCACTAACTCACCCATCCCCAACACCTCAAAATAGTAATGGAGGGTGTTAAAGAGCATGATAATAATACATTTATCAAAGATGGATGCCAGAAAACGGGGACTGAAAACATAACTGAATGTTCTAAGGGAAAGAATTATAGTTAGGGTAGTAAAGTAAATTTTCCACACACTTGAATCACAAGTACTTGCTGAAATTTATAGTCTTCTGTTTATTACTAAACATACCTAAGGATGGTTTCACATAAAGCAGAGCAGGTTCTAACATTTTTATTGTTATTCTGTATCGTGTTTAGCATTTTAAAGCACCTTGAGTGCCATATAGAAATCTACAAGCAATTCTCATCAGTGATATTTGAAAAAAAAAACATGATAATTATTTAAAATACTGTAACATTTCATAGTCATTGAGCAACAGAAATTACCACACAGATTGTTTTTTCCAAGATGTATGTACCATAGATATTGTGATGTATCACAAGCATTGCAGAAAAATAATACTGAAAATATTTCTAATTGTCTGATGTCTTGTACAGTATTTACGATATCTACTCTTTAAATTTTTGGCAGTGCAGAATTATAAGAAGAATCCCATTAAAAAAAATTGGCAACTCTCTAATTTTCTCTATACTGTAGCTGATTTTTAGAGTATCTAAGAAATAAAAGTATAAATACATTTTGTCTCTCTTTCTTTTTTAAACCACAAAGAAATTTTTAACATTTCTGCTGTGACAATTGTGAATACATACCTATTTTTATCCCTCCCATGTTATTTAGCTACTTTCTACTAGTGGAAATAGATACAGATTGTTCTTTCTATAAAAAGCAATACTTTCACTTATTCTTCAAAGCAAAAAAAAAATCTGGAAAAGTGACAAAAATGACCATTAAACCATGGCTATAATAGTTAACTCCAATGTGTAACTGCTGTTATAAAAATATTAATGGCTGAAAATCTACCTCCCATTGGCTCCATTCTGACAACCCACATCTAATATAGTTTATAGGATAAGGAATTCCACACATCAAGGAAGCAGTGTGATAATGATGTAGTTCCTAAATTCCTATAATAGCCCAATTATAGTCCATAATTGGACTATGTTAATTATGTCACATTACTTTTCTGAGTTTGAAATTTAACTGTATAAAGCCCGACTATGCCTGGAAACTGACAAGCTCCAATTGAATAGTTGAAGCTTTTGTCCCGCCTTCTCCCAAGTTTTCAAAGCAAGTAAACCTAAATTTCATACATTATTCTTTTTCCTACAACATTGAGCTTTTGTCTGAACTATGAAAATATATCATACAATCTGTACAATTTATGAATGTAGCACTCTATAGCTTCCCATTTTGAGTTATAGTGGGCACAATTGAAAAGAATATGGGATGGAGATAGCTTTCCACACATTACTTGAATACATCCAAAGAAAGGAAACTCTGATATCTAGTTGCAATTATCAGACTGTTAGTACCATTAAGAACTCACACCTTCACCAATGATGAATACATAGATACATACAATATATGTATAATAAATGTAATTACACACACACATACACACTCTTAAAAAAAACTATATCTTGTCTTCTAGGGTGGTGAACAGGTCATACCTTCTCTATGACATCGTTTCAAATTTGCCCTATATGCTTCTCCTTTAGTCCTTATAGTCAGGTCAGCTTATAGTAGCTTTGGTGGTGCAGGCTGTTAATAGCCTAGCACTTAGTTCCAGCTGCCTGTAATTATTGCAGGCTCGAATCCCACCAGGCTCAAGGTTGACTCAGCTTTCCATCCTCTCGGGGTAGGTAAATTGAGGATCCAACATCGTTGGGGGCAATTAGCTGACTTTGTAAAAATGCCGCTTAGTAATAAGCAGGCATATACAATGGAAGGAAGGCTATTGCTGAGCACATTGGGTTGTATCCCCAAAAAATTGTAAGCCGCCCTGAGTCTCTGGAGAAGGGCGGGAGATAAATATGAATAAAAATAAAATAAAATAAATAAAATAAAATATATGGTCAGCCTTAGATGGTCAGCCATATACTTTTGTTAAATGAATAAATAAGTGTATATATAACTTATTACTCTGGGACTGAAAGTTGCCCTAGAAACTTCCTCCATAGAAGAAGAAAAAATTGTGACATGTGTTGGTACTATATATTCCGTATAAGTAAACTGAAGAAATAGGACACTAATAAAGCAGATCAATAAGAGTAAATAATTGATGTTTGACTTTTACAGATACAAAGTGACTACTTAGTAAATAGTTAATTTGCGTCCTGTTCCAACTTTCCCTTGATTAAGATTATTAGACTAGGCTAATTGTCACATTTACAGTATAGGTATGGTTCTGTGGACAGTTTGAGCTGAGTAAGAGAATAAACGGGTCACATTTCAAGTTGTATGCATAAGGGAAACAGAGACAGAAGAGTATGAAATATGAAGTAAACATTTTGCATCAAAGAAAGCAAACATTTTGCATCATTAAATACTACAGAATTTGGGTAAGGTTCTATGGATTTCTTCATCTCTTTAGCCTGACCATTTCTAAAGATGTATTAGCAAATTAATGTAAGCAGAGCATAAAGTTGCTGACTGCGATGGTGTGAGTCACCTTGGGTCTCATCAGCATTGCTAAACATTGCCCATAACCTTTCCATTATCACTCCAGGCCTGCACAGCACCAAGACACAACTGCTCCAATAATTTCAATTACTTTCCCTGACAAATTTTATGTTTCATGTATTTTACTGGCCTGATAATTATGATTTCTCTCATTTCTCGCTATTGAGCTTAATGGGTTCCAGCACGAGTGTGCAGTTTAAGAAATGAAGTTCCACTTGAATTCACAAGTTATTATCTACTTTCATTAATGGAATTGGAAAAAAGAGAAAGAGTGGGAAATAGATAAAGGAGGGTAAGAAGGGTAAGGAAAAGGAAAAAAGTCACAATCATACATGGCCATGTAGCAGATGCACGCCCAAATATAGTGAAATAAAAAAGAATCAATAAATATTTCAACAAAAGGATGGGGAAAAAAGAAAGTAGAAAAGGAACAGAACCATAACTGTGATAAAGATGAAACACAGAAAGGTGAAAGGAAAAAATATATGTAAGAAAGCAGAAAGGGGAAAATATTCAGAAAGAGAGAGAGAATAAAGTAAAAGTATAGGAGCAGAAAAGCAGAACTGAGAAGTTATGTGTAATACATTTGTATTAGAGTCTATATGTATGCATAGAGCGTCTCTCTGTCTCTCTGTGTGCATACCTATATGTATGTGCATGTATGTATATATCCGTAAATCCAATTCACATTTATGAAAACACTGACTAATTTGTTTAGTTGAAGCATGGGAAATCTGTGCTGAAAAGTTGACATTGTGCATTTGGAATAATTTCAGAATTCCTGAATCCTATTATTAAAATTTAAAATGGAATTCCAACTTGAATAAAAGTTTAACTATGTGACCTATAGCTTTACTTAACATTACTTTCATAAAATCACAACATTTTCTAACTCACATTTAAGTCTTACACATAGACTATCATGTCGGGGGAGATGACGATGAGAATAAATTGGAACTGTTTTTTTCTACTAAAGCAAAAACATTTGAAAGAATTCTCAGCTTCACCAAGGCAAGAAATCTTTGCAGTGTCCTTTCATTAAAAGTATTCCTCCAATAGCTAGACTGTATAAGAATAAGTACCCCCAAAGAACTATGGAAGATTTTGTCCTTAGTCTCAAAACTGATTCAACACATATTGGTCAGCCAGCATCTCTTTCAGCTCTACTGAAAAAAAAGCCAAGCAAACAAACTTGATTGCACCTATCGTGTGGGAGCGTTAGCAATGCATTCAGTTAAATAAAAGAACCTAAACGTTTCTCTCAGATTTATTATATTCAGTGAAATTGAAAATTCCTGATGTGTGAAATTTGGTGAAAATCAGTGGAACAACCATATTTCAGTTTTTAAGCATATGTAAATACAACTGCATTACAGATTGGGACACCATGGGTCTATTAAATCATTTTCTCTAGCCATAGCCAATCATATCAAATAAAGAACACAAGAAGGACAACTGAGAAGAAGCTAAATTGTGAATAATATCTCAAATAGATAGCTACTGTAAATAAGCAAAATAGGCACAGGTTTCCTAATTAAGCAACACACATCAATGTGAATGTAATGTCATGTAGTCTTATATATGTGGAACAGATGTATATGTATGTCCAATTGGGAACTGGGGACAATAGGCAGAGTTTCATTTCTCAGCATATTTAAACTATGTGTGGAAAGATATCCGAAAAGTACAAAATATGTCAGCTATCTTTTTTTTAGATAGCATTAAAAAAAATATTTAGGGACTATATTTTGTTGAAGCTGAAAGAAAAGGAGAATGACTACAGGAACAATCTTGGACAGAAAAAGATTTTTGTCTAATTGTCAGCTTGTTTAGAAACATTAAGTGAGTGGGTTTTGCATTCAATATTTGAAAAAAAAAAGTACCAAAGTACTTTGGTCCCTAAGTACTAGAGATTGTGTTTCATTCATTCAAGTACCAGTTTTATTTCCTATTCTAAAGTGGACCAAAGCCCTAATCTAGGAACTCAAAAAAGAAACTTGGTTAGGGTTACGTACCAATTGTGCATCAACTTAGTTTTTATCTTTTTTCCCCTTCTGTTCCATAAAGAATTTCATTCACTCTAGGGGCAAAAAATTGGCATGGCACCTGGAGTCTCTGGGGTAGTACATGAAATTTCTGTTCATACATATTGTTTCCCATTATAGCTTCAACAAAGCTGTCGACAGTGATAAGATTCTAGCTGAAAGGCAGACACAGAGAAACATGCATATTTGGAATTAATAAATGCACAGATTTTGCTATGATAATATTAATGTTCCTAAATCTTTTCTCTGATACTATTGGTACTCTTTTTTTTTAGTTTTAGTTTAGTTCCCTTAATTATTTATAATATTTCTAATATATGAAATGTCAGTTGGATGGGAACATGTTTAATTTATGGATTTGTTTATAAGATAATTATGCTTGCTGAAAATTCTGTCACAAATTGAACCTTACTCTACAAATCCAACTGCCATGTTACTATTCTGGAAAATTAGCTAATTTATATCAAAATAATTTTCTTCAGTTCTTAAAAATGATGGTTGCATGACTACCAGGTACAGCTAAACTGCATCCCCCCACAACCCCCCACAACAATTTAAAAGATTAATTCTAAGGAATATTACAGTTGGCAAGAGAGAAAGAGAGAGAAACTCAGTATTAAAAAAACATTTAAGCCTTTTAACATATACAAATACACCTTTATGTTTTTTTACACAACTTCCTTAATATAATTAGGGAGCTACAGCACTATATATTGTATAAACTTTGGAGAAGCATGGAAAATTAATCACTAATTATATTATCAACTGCATAGATCTTGTTTCTTATTGAAATATAAATTTAACAGAACTAAAAAAAGCCTGTAATCTGTCTCATAAACCTTATTTAGCCATAGGTATGATTTATTAATAAACTACAGGTTGGGTTTCCATTGTATACCAAACCATCAAACATACTTTTTAAATTAAGTGACTAGGTACATGTAACCTAATGCATCTCATAATTCTTTATGTGAATCCAGTCTATTTCTCTTAATTCTAAGCATCATGTCACTATAGAATTTTATGCAAATAGAATTAATTGTAAGTTACTAGATTCACAATATTTGTTCATTAGCTATTGCTTCTTGATAGAAAACACCAAAGCCTGTGGAATTTTGCCTGAATTTTACTTGCAAGATTACAAGTGTGAAGGGAAAAGGTGTGCTGTTTGACAAAGTGCTAAGATCTGCAGACCTGCTAACAATCCTTTTGCAGTTACTTACATTCAATGTCTAGAACACTTTAAACATTGAATGCACATATCAGCAATTGGCAGCAAAAGCCCCCTCTTGACTCTTAATCTATTTATGAAGAAACTAAGTGCCTGAGGTGAATAGCCAGAAGCTTATTATGCCATGTGAACATTCTGGATAAGCCTGTTGCATTATTTAAGTATTTAATGTATTATCATATTAAAAAATAACTGGGCAAAACATGGATGACAATATGTGTTCCATGGGTGACCATTTATTGAAAGAGAATCTCTGTTTGAGCAAATAGTGTACACATTCTCAAAATTGCATTTTAGTTGCCCATTTGATTTACAGCAAAACAAACCTTTATCTTTCCCTGTGCAAAGATTATCTGGATAAGAAACAGTGTGAAATGGAACTGAAGAAACTTTCCAAAAATACTTTTTATATAACAAGAATATCTTTAACCTGTACTCCAAAAGCTAAAGATTTCTTTCATATAATGCGGATGAGTGTAATCCTTTCAAAAATATTAAAGTAAGTGAAAGGCAATTCGAACAGGAAGGAAAGAAGGAAGGAAGGAAGGTTATCTAAGCTTGAACCATGCCTTTAATTAATTTATTGCATCAAAATGTGCACTGAGATTAAACCTGTGCACAAAAACATGGGACAAGGATTGTAGAGGGGAAGTCTTTCTCTCCCATACATTCTGGTAAAGCCTGTTCTGTTCAGGCAAAAGTTATCTTCAGTTTGCATAAGGTTCATGACTTGTTATTAGAGATAATTACTTCTAATTTGATGCATTGTCTACCATGTCATTTATGAATATATACTCCAGAAAGACATCAGTTAATTTACTAGTTATGAATTCCAAATACCTTAAGAATATGTGTAGAATCTTGTAGTGACTCCCTGTTGTAACTTGTGACTAACACATTCATAAGAAGGGTGATCCCTCAAATGTTCCAAATTCCCTTACTATGTCAGAAAAGAGCATATTAAAAGTACTATGATGAATATAACTAAGAGTTTTAATCTCTTCCAGGAATGAATTTAGTTGAAATTGGGACTGCCAGATCAGGCAAAGAGGGCTGTAGAAATTAGATTATATGTATCTCTTAAATAACAACAGACTTGGTTGCAGGATATGGACACATTTAGGGACAAAAGTTAGATTTGGATTCTGCTAAATGACTATAGCATGCATAGCTATAACACCAGAAGTGGTATTCAGTAGGTTCTGACCAGTTCTGGACAACTGGTAGCAGAATGAGTAGTTTGGAGAACCGGAAAATGCCACCTTTGACTGGCCCCGCCCCCATTTATTCTCTGCCTCCCAAGTCCTAGCTGATCGGCTGGGTCTTCTTTTGTTGCCCTGCACAGGAGAATGGAACTGGAAAGGTTAGTGGGGTGGGGAGGGAAAGGGGATTTTGCAGTATCCTTCCCCTGGAGTGGGGTGGGAATGGAGATTTTACAGTATCTTCCCCTGCCATGTCCACCAAGCCACCAAGCCAAGCCCACCAAGCCATGCCCACAGAACCGGTAGTAAAAAAAAATTGAATCCCACCACTGCATAACACTGTTAATGGACTTTATAAAGCTTTTTTCCTTTGTCTCCAAGGGAATCTGTAGAGGGGACTAGGAGAAGGTTCTGGTACTAGAACAATTTCTTCAGGAAAATGCACTTTCTAACTTCTGTCAGCTGCTTTGTACATTTGTAGTCCCCTGTGCCACTCATTGTATGCTAATTCAGCAGTCTTCAGGCAACAAGTCTGGCTATTCAAAGGTCTGCAATAGAAAATATTGAAGAACTTCACAGGGCTATGTATTGTGGATGAAGAACCATTTTAGTATTCTGCTCTTATTTATACTGCAAAGTACCAATCAAGCACCTCTCAGATTTTAAGTAAGCATTTGCTGCTAGGTATAATTATGATAATACTTATTTCCAAACACACATATCATATAGGTATTCTTCACCTGAGAAACACAACTGCTGTCAGTCCTTCTCAGTATAATAAACTTTGATTTCTGTCATTTAATATTAGATACAGCTTATTGTTCTGCATAATTCTTCTTCTATAATAAAGGCTCCAATTTTCACACAGACAACTCCAACTTAGACTAAACTAGTGAAGTTATCATGATTACCTTTTTAAGTACCACTAATATAGAAGCAAACCAGTATTTTGTCAGTATATGCTTGTGGTAAAATAAGTTTTCCTTTTTTCCTTCCTTCCTTCCTTCCTTCCTTCCTTCCTTCCTTCCTTCCTTCCTTCCTTCCTTCCTTCCTTCCTTCCTTCCCACTATTAAAAAGGCACTTAATAAAAATTAGGGATAAAGCATTTTAAGTAATAGCTGCTACACAACTAGTTCTGCATTGCTACTTGGTTCCATTTTCTTTATGAGCTGAACAAACCACAGTACAACAATGTCAGCTTTTAGAATAAAAACAGAGATCAGACTAAGACGTATGAAAAAAATTAAAAGTACAATTATTCATAAAGAAAAATATACAGTATAGAAGTAGGAAGACTTGTGGTGGTGGGGGCAGTTCTTGATAAAGTATTTCTATAGATAGAACATCATTCTTCAAGGGAAACAAATTATTTCAGAGGCATCTGACTGACAGTCTGTCTCATCAGTTCAGGCATATCCCCTGGAGCTCTCACATTAAGGGGCTGTTTGATTTCATGCAGAGTCTGTGATCAGCTGTAGGAGAACAGAGTTAAAGCCTCTTGGGCAGCGAACAGAAAAAGCGATTGCTCAAAAACTCCATATACTTTTGATAAGAGATAGAGATGGAGAAAGGTAAAATAAAGCTATCTATCATTAGCATAACATTTGACATATATGTTTGCATTTGAAAATAACCATAGCCTTATGACTCTTTAAAGATTAATGCATTTACTATGAACTTTTGTGGACCACAGGTTTCATCACTGGATGATCAAAATACCAAAAAGAAAAGCTATTTTGGCTACCATATGCTACTAATGAAGTTTGCTAACCATGGCCTCATTGCTGTCTTCTTTTCTTAATTTCCACTTTTATTACAAGTATGCAATAAAAATAAATCATACAAGTAGCAATAAAAGTATGTAAAATCATACAAGTAATATGATTATATATGATTTAAAAATTAAATACATAAACTAAAATTGTCTGAGAATTAGAAGCATGACATTCTACAGAAACTAGCAAGAACTGAATGACAGAGATACAGCAAAACTAGCATAAACCCAGTGAGAGACAAAATATCAATATAGAAATATGATATATTAAATGTTGCCCCTTGAAAAAGAAATGGGTTGATGTCATCATCATCATCAAAATAAAGTTGAAATAATGAGGAAGGAAATAATACAGTTGTTTCATTTTGTTTCATGACATTATTACATTTAATTTATCTTCTCCACTATGTGCTTTTTCAGTATAATAATATAAAACCTCCTTAACATTCAGATCAGGCTGATTGGCAAGGAAAACAAGGGATGAAAACATCCAGAATTTCATTAGCTAATGCAATCTGAATATTTTTGTTGACATGAACTTTTAGGCTTTAAGCCAAGAGATCTAACATGTCAGTAAATTCCACTTATTTTCATGTGTATAGAATTGCTAAATTGTTCAGTTCATATTTTTGAACAGGATACAGAAATATTATAAAGGCACAGAAGACACATATTGTTACCACCCAAAGTGTGTCTCAAGTTATCAGTCCTACCTTTAATCCCCGTCTTTTCTATACTGAGGAAGATTTGAAAATGATGGCTATACATGACCCGAAATTTGGATGTATTAGGATTTATGAATCACATGTTTGGCCCATGCAGTGAACATTGTGATCTAGTAAAAACAAATCAGGATTGGACCTGGTTAGATTAGGAAATATCAGAAAGACTGGGAAATAGTATTAATACTACTTGTATTTTAAAAAATTGAAATTACATAAATATATTATGACGTCCATTAGCAGTCAAGTTTTTGATTCCAAATCTTTACCTTTTCTATCTGTGTTCAACAAACTATGCACAGAATCCCATTCAGACTTTCTTATTAGACTCAGAAATGTCAGCAATGAATGGATGGTGATATAATGGAACCAGGCCTTTGGGGGCGTCATTTCTATAAAAAAACTGTTATTCACAGTAAAAGCACAGCATTGCCTGTTTTGACAAGCATATTATGTATAATTAAAAGAACACAGACTTTACAAGAAGGAACATCAACATATAATTTGTCCTCACATAGTGTGAGATATAATGTACAGATAAGAACTGTGGCCCTTCTGATTTGATGGATCTCACATCAGTGCAGAAAGCATGGTTATTGATTGGGCTCAAGGGAGTGGTAATTCAGCCACATCTAGAGTGCCACAGGTTCCCTCAATACTTAGTGCTAGTGCTATATGAGGTCCTTTTAAAATATATGGGCTTATTGTCCAAACTATTGAGTTGACAATCTCTCTTGTTTGTTCAACTGATTGTTTAACCATTAAAGCAGTGATAAGCCATTCAAATGACCTACACCAAGCTGTGATGTTCCTTTTCTCTCATGACTTTGTTCTTTAATATACTTAATTTATTGCTGGGATTTTATATATATATATATATATATATATATATATATATATATATATATATATATATACATACATATCTGCTTTATTATTATTTTGGTTTCATTATTATGAAAATGATTATACTTTTGAAAACTATTAGAAAAGCACTTATCAATTTTGCAGCATATGCATGAAATAAATAAATAACTATTCAGAATTAGATATGAGTGGCAATATCTTTTATGTAAGATAGCAGAGAGCTGTGTCCCCTGCTAACAGGAGAAAGAGAATTGTCTTATATACGTGCCAGTTTGGATAATTTGCTTTTAACTAAATATGAATTAAAGGCCTGAAGTACATCCTGAACACATGAAAGCCACAGACCTTAAATATACAGCTGAAGGACCGATGTTCATTATAGCACAACCTTGGACAAGTCACCTAAACCCTCCTGTGCTTCATTTCCCCTGTCAATAAGAACAAGAATGTTATTTACTTACCTGACAGAGGAATTGCACATCTTAATTTCATTAATGTTTCAAAGTGACCCTGACAACACTGGGTGGTTCTAACTCTTGCTAAGTGTTATTGTCAGCTAAGAAACCTTCCTCCAGTGAATAAAGGGAATGGTTCCTCATTGGAATATGCTTTTTAAAAACCACTTCAGCGAGTATAACCAGAAATCACCAAGGTAACATTGCATATTTTGAAACATTTTGATTAGATGTCCACTGAAACCAACAGGAAAGGAGTGTGCTGCAACACCTGCTTTAGCGTCTCAATTCCCACTCATGGCATAATGTGGACATAACGCAGTTGTGCAAGGTTCAAAGTACATATTTATCAGCTGGAAATCCAGTTCTTTAAATGCTTGAACTTTTGCCTCACAACTGCAGGCATCAGCCATGATCATTTCCACTAATTTGCATTTGCAGATCTCACCATGCAAGGTGGAAATATATTTTCCATGATAGTGCAGTGGTTAGAATGCAGTACTGCAGGCTATTTCTGTTGAGTGCCGGTTGACTGCAATTTGGCAGTTCAAATCCCATCAGACTCAAGGTTGACTCAGCCTTCCATCCTTCTAAGGTGGGTAAAATGAGGGCCCAAATTGTTGGGGGCAATATGCTGATTCTGTAAACCACTCAGAGAGGGCTGTAAAACACCACCGAGAAGCAGTATATAGGTCAAAATGCTATTGCTATTGTTACCTGTTTCTGAATATTTCTCTGTTTGTCCCTATGTGGAATTACAAAGTTTTCTTTGAATTGTTTTAGTGCTATCTGTGGAAAATAATACTTGGTTGTGATCCAGCAGCAAATGTGAGCACTTGTGAATTCAAGATAGAGAAGAGAACACAGGAGAACTCTTAAGTACTAAATCTCACACAGTGAAAAATAGGCAGCTGTAATTATAAGTGGCAAATATTCCTTTCTCTCATCCTCCAGATCATTTTCTGCATTTGAAATGGAAGGGGAGAGTAAGGATCATCTCAATTTGCATATCAAGAAACCAGCTAACCTTTTCAGACTCACAAAAGGGTGTTTCAGATAATGGTATGCTCAATGCTGTATCAGAGGTACTCTGCTGTTGAATATAAATAGGGTCACAAATACTTCTAAAGCTTCCTCATTTATCATTGTGTCTTTTGTAAAATATTTCATCATCTTTCCAAGATAGCATTTAAAATTATCCTGCCTGAAAGCAAGTGAAGCCATCCCTAAACTGGACAGGGAAAAGTTCTTTTAAGTAGAATGCTATCCCAAATATCAAAAAGTATTTTGCATATTTTACCAACAGTTTGGGGAAATCTAGATCCATGGAAATCCTCAAAGGAGCATTTTGCCATCATCAGGCTCTTCCTTTTATCTTGTTTAAAAAGAAATGTTAAAGGTTGAAAAACAGTGATCATACAGTACTAAGGAAGCAAAATTATCTTTCTACTCCATTCAAATAAAAGTGGTAGAGCTATTACCAGCATAGAGGGGAGCTTGACATGCTTACAATATGTATGATATAGCTGTTAAGAACTAAGAAACCTATGAAAAAAGGAGTGGAAATCCTCATTTAGCATCATAATCAAGGCTTAGTACAGAGACCCAAACCCAGATTTTATCTTCTTCTTAAATTACAGCAATCTCTTTATCTAGTTCCATGGAGTTGTTTGCTTTTTCCACATTCCAATTAGTTTAAGGTTTTGTATTCTGTGTATGAAGATAATGATAATTGTGGGGTGTTCTTATACCCCCCCAAATGTGTAATTTTATCCTCTTATGCCCTCTTAGCAAATGAATTCCACAGTAGATTGTTGTAAAATTGGTGACTTCTGAATATTTGACAAATAATGAGTCATTTAATGGTCAACCATAACAAAACAGTTGGAAGTTAAAACCCACTCCTCTCCTAGAAAAATGAAATATTTTAGGATATATTTAAAAAGGCAGAATATTTCCCCTAAAAGAGAAGTAGAATCTCAGAGAGGCAGAAACTCAGCCCTCCCAGCTTTGTTAATGGACCATTAAGGCCTGGGCCAGTCCATTCTACATAACGAAGATCTACCTCCTTCAGGCAGAGCCATGTAATTGCCCTTCATTGCTCCACCCACCAAGTTTCAATCAAACTCAGCACACAGACAACCTATAAAGTTAGCTATGACCTTCCACAGCAATAAATCAGGATACTCTTCCTTTGCCCCAGAAAGTTCAAAGCCAGAGACGATATAAAACCCAGGGACTCTCAGCATTTCTTCCTTTTTCTTCACTCAAGAGCTCCAAGGTATGTGGAGGTATTCTGTCCACCATCAAATCATCTTTCCAAACAGCCTCCATGTTTCCAGTATCGTTTTTCCCACTTGGAACTGAGCCCAGATGGATATTTCTTCCAATAAAACCAAAATCAAAGAAACTTAACATCTTGCTGTTATAAACATTATTTTAATAGCATGGCATAGGCTACTATTGCCAAATGTTTCTCCATTTTGAAGTCAAAACAGTGGTTATCCTCAATGTATTGCATTTTACCGGTGCAAAGAAGATCACTGATAATGAACAGTGGTGCTTTCTGACCAAAAAGCAATTGGCAATATTTTTATTGAAGAAAAACATCAGAATGGAGAAGGTCCCAAAACTATTACTCCATCTCAAATGAAGTTTTCTGCTTCAGTTCTCTTTAAAAAAGTCCACAGAATCTTTCATTTAGTGTGAATTTATACATACTTACAAACACACACACATTTGCACATCTATGTATGTTTGGTATCCATTTTATACAAAATTGACCAATGTTTTACTTATTAAGCTTACCAGGGACTCAAAACGCAAGATCTTTGTTTTATAAAAATTGCAGTATAATCCACATCTTAAAAACTCAGAAATATGGTACACATTATGGCAAAGTAGACAAAAAGATAATACAGTGGGAAGAATTGCTTGCCTGTGGAAAATATAATAAAAGGAAATAAAAGCAGGACACATAAAATGTCTATTAATGGTCAAGTGGATTTTGTTGTTGCAGAATAGATAGATGGCTAAATTGAATGTGAAGTTGCTAAAATAAAAACAATTTAAAAATGAGTATGAGATTAACAGAATCACATTTTACTATCATATTTTTTTATCAGTAATTCCTGTGAAAAAAACCTACTTATTTGTGCTGGGAATTTATTCTATGGTAGAAATAAGTGAAAATTCAAAACCCCAAAATGTTTTCATAAAACTTCTTACTATTGACTCAAATGTGCATTTGCACCAAGCAGTCACAGAATTACCAACTGCCAATTGGTAAATTACCAATTTACCAAGTAAAGTACCTTCAAAATAAGAATCTATTCCATTGCTATGGATAAGTGCTAGTTTACTGCTTTTTAAAAATAAACATAATGAAATATAATGCTTCCATATTTTGCAGTTTCAGTGCCATAATCTTGGAGTGTCAAACACAAAAGAAAAGTTTTCCAACTTAGTTGTATATAAAAAAGAACAGAGTAAAACAATTTATGAAAAATGTGTCCAAATAATTTCACAAAGTCCCTTATACAGACTCAAAGCACTGTTTTGCTTATATAGCTTAAGATTTGTTCCATGATCTATGAATATTTATACATAATGAGTTGCTGCTGTTTGTGGATTGAAATGTGCATCATACTGTACACTATTGTAAATAATACACCATTGATAAATGTAAACACTTTGATGATGCATTGGAATAACATTTTGAGAAATACACTCTGTTTCACACACACACACACACACACACACACACACCAAGCTAATTAACTTTTATCAACCTTTGCATCTCCTGATATTTTGGGAGATTTTAACAACTTAAATTTAGGGGGTAGGCATATGTCAATTGTACATTTATACCTACTAATACCTCTACAAATAAAAAATTAAAAACACAATAGGACAACAAAGGAAAAAATTACCACTATTCCTTAAGAACTGCTACTATCAGAATCCTTGATTGATGAATAAATTAAGACATTGTTAGATGCAAGAGGGAATCAGTCACTTTGGTTGTACCTGAGCAGCAGTTCTTCAGAAAAACATAGAATCCATTTTAATGGAACCAGATATACAAGATGTAAATAAATATTGTACAGGAGCGTCTCCTGCCAGCGTCGACTTCCAATCGCCCTGTGCGCTCCCACAGGCAAGGCCTCCTTGGGGTGCCGTTGGCCAGACAATGTCAGCCCAGGGGTAGAGCCCAGGGGTGAGAGCCCTAAAGACCTGGTTGTTTCAACAGTCCGGCCTGGACTGAAGGGTAAGGGGTGGGGTTTTATTCTTATTTTAAATTTTATTGGGCTTTAATCTTTATTGGGCTTAGTTTACTTGTTTAATGTATTTTTAATTAATTGTATTGCTATTTTTTATTGTAAGTCGCCCTGAGTCCCTAGGAAGAGAGGGCAACATATAAGTCCAATAAAACTAAACTAAACTAAACTAAAAGGCCTGGAGGAAGGTTGTCCATAGGGTCATGATGGGTTGGATATGGCTTCGCAACTAACAGCAGCAGCAGCAGCAGCAGCAGCAGCAGCAGCAGCAGCAGCAACAGCAGCAGCAGCAGCAAAAGAATGGGCTGAATTTTAGTATAAAGACAAGTAAAATTTGAAAAAAAACCCCAGATGTTTGATTTTTTTCATTGGCACCAGACAAGGGATAGGACTTTCCATTCATAGCCAAATGCTATGGGAAGAATACATGATCATAATCAGAGGTGGTATTCAGCAAGTTCTGACCTGTTCTGGAGAACCAGTAGAGGAAATTCTGAGTAGTTTGGAGAACCGGCAGATACCACTTCTGACTGGCCCTGCCTGCATCTATTCTCTGCTGATTGGATGGGTCTTCTTTTGTTGCCCTGCACAGGAGAATGGAGCTGGAAAGCAGGTTAGTGGGGTGGGGAAGGAATGGGGATTTTGCAGTAACTTTCCCTCAGGAGAGGGGAGGGAATGGAGATTTACAGTATCCTTCCCTGCCAAGACATGCTACGCCCATAAATCCACACCCAAAAAACCGGTAGTAATTTTTTTTTGAATCCCACCACTGAAATATACATTACATCTACATACCAAGCCTTGATATTTGACACAGAAATTATCTGTCTTCATTTCTTATAAAAAGAGCCATCCATCTGACAATATTCTTTTTTATCTTATTCTTATATTCTTTGGGCATAGAAATGTGGACCTATGGATGTCTTCAAATCACTATTTTATTGAAGCCTGATTAACTTATAATTCCTAAGAAAACATCACGGGATGAAAGAGATTCAAGAATCATGTGAAGTTCAGTCCTGCCTCAAGCATATAATCTTTAATTTCCATATTCAAATATATTGATTGGATGACCCTAAACATAACACACACTTCTGCTATATATTCTATGTTTTTTTAATGTAGTGTTTATGTGGCTGAATCGTGGACTCGTGATTTAAGAAAGCAGAAAAAAGTTGTCCCTCTCTACTCTCCTGCTTTCAGAAGACCATAACAAAGGCATATTTCTCCAGGTTGTGAGATACAAATAATCCTTAAGAAAAACTCCTAGCAAAAAAATCATAACAAAACAATACACTGAGCATATTGATGATCCATAGCAATGAACAGGCTACAAAGGTATCAGGACAATGTTTCAAATTAAAATCCCAGAGCACATTTCAGTAACCTACCAAAGCTGTTCTAGCAAAGTTTCTAGCAAACTGGCTTTTATTTTATTTGTCTACAAGGGAAATGAAAGCCATGTTTGCTAGACATTTCTTTTAAAGGACTGGGTATTTTCACATGCATATGACAAATAAAACAATTTATGTCAGCTAATCAGAGCAGAGAGGAAAATAGGCAGTGCTTATACTTTGAAATAAAGAAAACTGGCTCTTATAATCCCTGAGTATTTGCAGTAGATGCCTTCCTTCCACTCCAAGTCAGAATATGAAAAATTTATTTAATAACAAGACAGTCAAACTTTGCAGTTGTCTCCCACTATTTTGAGATCTCAAAGGGAATTTATACAATTTTAGAAATAAAGTTTTATCGCATCTCTGCCAGTCCAAATGTTATTGCCCTCTGCTTATAAATGGAAAAAGAAGCAATAAAGCACTGAACTGAGATTTAGTCAAAAGAAGTATCTGATTATTGAAAATATGTATTTACAGAGCATTGCACTAGCTGCTATGAATTCTTTACAGATGGGTAGAAATACAGTACCAAGAAAAGGTAAAAGAAAAGTTCTGGTTCCCCTCAAAACGGTGGGATTCAGACAGCTTGCACCACTTTGGGAGAACCAGTTGTTAACTTTTTGAGCAGTTTGTGTCAATTGCTCCTTTTATGAATTCTATTTGTTTGATTTCTCTTGTATTTAATTATTTAAAGAAAATGTTCACCCAGTATATACATATATATATATATATATATATATATATATATATATATATATATGGCGATTTTGAAGATCCACTCGCCATCTTCAGGCTGGTGTCTTCAGCTTTGTCTTGTGCCAAGCACGAAGCCAAAGACACCAGCCTGAAGATGGCTAGGGATCTCTCAAACGTCGCCAAGGTATTCTCAATCTTACACGGGACAAGACCCGAATACACCAAGACCTACATACCTTTACCCATTAAAATCTACAAAAACATACATACATACATACATACATACATACATACATACATATATATATACACATACAGTATTTAGGTGTACAATCAGTAGACAAACATATTTTCATCTACAATTTATGAAGAATACAATGCTTGTAAACAAATTTCCCTAGCATGTGACTATATTTCCTTGAATTTATTTATTTATTTATTTATTTATTTATTTATTTATTTATTTGACTTGTGTACTGCTCCCTCTCCCGAAAGGACTCGGGTCGGCTCACAGTTAAAACCAATACAATAAATTAATTACCTAAAATAGAATTAAACCAACCAAGCCAAATTAGACTAAAACAAATTATAAAAACACCCCCCCACACACACCAAGAGGAGTCAGCACAGCGCAGCCTGCTCAAATAACCAGGTTTTCAAGTCGTGGCGGAAAGTGCGGAGGTCAGGGGCCAGGTGGAGCCCCAGAGGTAGTTGATTCCATAGGGCGGACAGCCACAGAATAGGCTCCTCCTCATCACCGCCCAACGACACTGGGTCGCAGACGGCACGCCAAGGAGTCCCTGCCTGTGAGCTCATACAGGGCGGCTGGTATTCGATGCAGGCAGTAGACGTTCCCGTAGATATATGATTTTTTTAACTTTTTCCCAATATAAACTAACTTAAATTTTCCCATTTACTTCGCCTAATTCTTATCCAGATATCTTCCTGTTGCCTAAAACACAGCATAACACAGAATAGGAAGAGCAACTGAAATCCTTGTATTTGTAATAAAGGTATATTGTGGGAAAGCTATCAGCCTAAGCAATGTTGCCCAAGGAATTTTCAATTCATGGTTCTTCTCCCAATTCAGTAGCACTTGTATATAGGAGTTATTTCTGGTGAATAATATTCTCCCAAAGCCTTTCTACAAACATATTTTCATTTTGACAAGAACTATAAAATAGTTGTTTTGAAAAAATGAGGGGGATTATAAAACATATGCTATAATTTTTTAAAGTGATGGAGACATGAACACATCAATATTTAAACATATTGAGCACACTAGGAAATGCTAATTTTAATCAATTTTTATTTTTCATACATCATGCCATATTTTGCTTTTCCTGATTAACAAAAACAAAAAAAACAAAAAAAAACACAGAAGGTGGGCTAATGGATTTCCCCTTGCTGGTGCTATCTTAGAATTAAAGTTAAAATTTTATTGTTTTTCACATCTTAAAAGAAGGGGACAGTGGGGGGAAATACTTAAAATTATTTCTGTAAATGCCTCTAAGGTAAGAAAATGTCCATAGTCTGTAACTTGAGCCAAATAAATGAAAAACAAATCAAATGCCCAGATTGTATATTCCTTGCATAGCAGCAATAGGATCCTACCTGTTCCACTACTAGTTCAGGGATTGTATGTGCATGCGTGCACACCTAATGCACATGCACAGCTTTCCGCACACACCAGCTGAGGCCTGCAGTGTCAATCAGCTGAGAGGATAAAGAATAGAAAAGTGCAGGGGCAGGTGGGTCTGTGCTTTTCTCTTCTTTCTCCTCTCAGCTGACTGTCCAGGCTTTTTGTCCTCCTCTCAGCTGATTGTTGGAGGCCTTTTTTACTACCGGTTCAGCTGAACCACTCTGAACTGGTAGCATACCACCACTGTTGCATAGATAAAATGGTTTGGCATAACCATAAGCATCTCTTAAAGGCCTGAAGATAGTGACACATTGCAATGTATGAATCCAGTCTCTGTGGAACATAAACTTTGTCAAAGGACCTTGTGAAACTTTGTCAAGGACCTTGGAGTACTCATCTCAAATGATCTAAGTGCTAGAGTCCACTGTAACTACATAGCCAAAAAAGCATTAAGAGTTGTAAACCTAATACTGGGTAGTTTTTCTCCGGTAATATCACTCTACTAACTACAGCATACAAAACATTTGCTAGACCAATACTTGAATACAGCTCATCAGTCTGGAACCCGCATTACATATCTGATATTAATACCATTGCGAAAGTCCAGAAATATTTCACAAGAGGAATTCTCCACTCCTCTACTCGTAGCAGAATACCTTATGCCACCAGACTTGAAATTTTAGACCTAGACAACCTAGAACTACGCCACCTTCCGTTTGATCTAAGTATAGTACATAAAATTATATATTGCAATGTCCTACCTGTCAATGAATACTTCAGCTTCAACCACAACAATACAAGAGCACACAATAGATACAAACTCAAGGTAAACCACACCAAACTTGATTGCAGGAAATACGACTTCAGCAACAGAGTGGTCAATGTCTGGAATACTCTACCTGACTCTGTGGTTTCTTCCCCAAATCCCCAAAACTTTAACCTTAGACTGTCTACTATTGACCTCACCCTTTCTTAAGAGGTCTGTAGGGGCATAAGCGCACCAACGTGCCTACCATCCCTGTCCTATTGTTTCTTTTCTTTCTTATTCATATCCATTTCATGTATTCATAACCATGTTTATACTTATACCTGTTATCTAATAATCGCTTGACAAAATAAAATAAATAAATAAATAAACCATGGCTTTATGAATCTAGCCAACTGCAATACATTCAATACATGGTTGGTAACTACGATAAGTGATACTAACAATAATGCTTTATACAGATTCTGCTGGTTCTAAATTTAATGCAGGTGGTCCTTGATTTACGACCCCAATTGAGCCCAAAATTTCTGTTGCTAAGAGAGACAGTTGTTAGGTTTTGTGCCATTTTAGGCCTTTCTTGCCATAATTGTTAAGTGAATCCTGCAATTGTTAAGTTAGTAATATGGATGTAAAATGAATGCAGCTTCCCCATTGACTTTGCTTGTCAGAAGATCTCAAAAGATCATCACATGACCCCAGGACACTGCAACCATCATAAATATGAATCAGTTGCCAACACCTGAATTTTGATCATATGACCATGGGGATGCTGCAACAATCATGTCAAAAACAGTCATAAGTCATTTTTTTCAGTGCCAATCTAACTTTGAATAGTCACTAACAAACTGTTGTAAGTCGAAGACTACCTGCATTTGTATGCTTTTTACTTTAGAATCAAGTTATCACATTTTCAAATTATTAAATGCACTTGCAACACTTGTATTTTCATCATACTGAATCATTAATGAGCATGCTGTATTTTGGCTAGTAGGCTCAATGTTCTCAAGTTGTATGTTTAGTTCATGATTAAATGTATTATGCACACCCAAGAAACGAGATGGATCAATTAAACATTTATTAATTATATAATTATACCTTGCATATGTTACATTCTTATTACCTGACAATTTTACCTGAATACATTTTAATTTAGAAAAATCAGCAGAGCCAGAAATTCAAATGGCACGAATGCCCCTCTCCCCATAATTGGACAAATCAAAGCTAATTTGTTTTTAAAAGATTTTTTATAAATTAAATTAAAATGAGTTATGTGTGAATTAGATCAAGGGTAGAACTGCTGATATGTAATAGTCTGACTACTACATCACAACTTTCAACCTTCCCGGCCTGCATCTGACAAACAAAATCACTTGAGAAAGCTGAATTTTCTTAACAACCATGTGGTTCACCTAACAACCATGTGATTCACTTAATGATCATGGTCAAAATGGTTGTAAAATTGGATCTGATCACTTGTTGACTCATTTAATGACCATGCCACTTGAAATTCCACTCCCAATTATGGGAGTTGTAAGTAATGGACTACCTGTAACAAAGACTAAGTGATTGAGAGATAAAATGGATTGAACAGCTGTGAGTAACATATTAATGGCAAAAAATACTAGACTCAATTAAATAAATTTATGTACCTTGGTAGACAGATTACTATAGATGAGAAGTGTTTAAGGTATGCAAATGCTGGTAGTAAGATTCCATAACAAGCACAAAAGTAAAAATAATAACAACCATAATAATCATAATCATATGCTACCCAACCATTAATGCTCTGGCAACAATCAAACAAAGATATCACAATAAAATCAACAAAAGATACAGGCAAACAAGATAAAATGAGTGATCTCTCAGGCTCAAGGAACCAAGAGTGACACAAGGAGTTACTTTAGAATAGTTTCTTTATTGTTGTTTACCTATAGACAAGAATCTTACTGGGCTAAAGCATTTGTCTGATATAACTATCAGATATACCTTGTGAATTTTTGCCTTTTGATACCAAAGATATGCATACCTTTTCCTGCTTACCAAAGATTCCAAGTTTCTTTATCTCTACTCTCTGGGGAACAGTTACTCCCTAGTGCAGTTCTTGACTATTTTCACCATAGGACTCACTTTCCTGTCAAACATCCACTTGAGGAGACATGTTACCATAGCTCTTCTTAAAGGAAAACAGTTCTTTGTAAGAAATGAAAGAAGCAAAAATGTTGTATGTATGTGTACTGTATACACACACACACACATGCTTCTGATCATTTTGTTAAATGAAACTGAGAGTTATCTTTATCCAGATAAAGATAAAAAGTAATATGAATACAGTGAGAATGGATTATCTCAGAAATATGAGTGGTAAAACAAGATTGGATTAAGAAGGAATAAATATTGAATGAATGTAGATTGAATAAAAATTGATATGATGACAACAAAAGTGGTATGAAAGAAATACATTGAGATGCTTTGGGGAGATAGAGAAAAATGAATTAGTATCAAATTATGAAAAAAGCTTATGAGAAAAAGAAGAAATAGGTCAAGAAAAAAGGAAAGATAGAGTCATGGTTGGATAAAGATGATAAAATCATCAAAAAGAGAACAGTGACAGGAAAAGCCATTATATCAAGTAATATATGGTTAGATCAAAGCAAGGATTAATTGAAATAACAGAGGAATCTTAAGGCATAAAGTGAAGACTGTTGATGAAAACTAATTTAGATGTCATGCCTTTTGCTTACTCCACTCACATACTTTGAATAACATTGATTACCCTGAAAAGAAATAATCAATGTATGTAATCCTCAAAAAGCAAGATAATTACATTTACTTTCAAAATACTAGGAATGACTGATATTGATATTCTCTAGAATTTCATGTTTTTAGAGGATGTAATAATATATTAATATCCAATGGAATAGAATAAATATTATAACAGATGGACGTCAATCAAATACAACAATATCCACTTTTATCACTACTACATAATTTGCACTGCCTGTGCTCTTATCCTGTAATGACATCTGCAAAATATAAAGTTGATTATTTATGTATTTATCATGTTTAAATGAAACACAAATCATAGAAAGACTTGGAAGGAGTATTTAGGCCACTGTTTGTGACCACCTGTTCCATGAAATTAAAGCAGCCATGGCAGATGGCTGTCCAGTGTGTGCTTAAACATAATGAAAGTGAGTTTAACATCTCCCTTGATAATTCCTTCAACTGCCAAGCTCTTACTCTTAGAAAATGTTTCCTAACAATTAATCAAATTCTCTTTCCTGTAAATTAAATCTATTCTGTTATTTATTGCACTGAGAACCAAAACATTCTTCTACTGTGTTTCTCCAACAATACTGCCCCTCCCAATAGGAAGGCCCAGCATGCTTTCTAGGCATGAGGTAACATTAAGCCCCTCCCCCAAAATTTAGGCCTATTTAAAACATGTGAAATGGGGGTAAGGGTGGGAGGGAACTTGCCGTTAGGAGCGGCCCACGGACAGCCACGCCTCATTACCAGCCGCTCCTAATGGCCAATCATGGCGGAGCATGGAGGGCTCCCTAGCCCTGCCAAGCACCTTTCCTGCAGACCTGGGTCTGATGCCAGATTTGGACTACTGCCATTGGGCAAGATGCAGAGGCCGGAGTCCATGCTGGACATCGCAGTATGGCGGTAGCAGAGAAGTAGCCCTTCCAGTGGGTGGAGGAACGGTTTGAGCTCATTCCTCTGCCAGCAGCGTTTCAGCCACTTTTCAGAGTCCTGCAAGTCATTCAGTGAGCCAAGTGAGTCATTCAGGATTTGGTGGGTGGAAGTGGCAGCAGGAGGGTGATGCCATCATTTCTCTCCCCCATGCCTCACTTTGCTTCCCACCCCAGAGCTTCAGATCACGGTCTCGTCCCCTGTATGGTCAGGTGCTCTCCTCTTGCTCCAGCCACCCAACCCCCCCATGGGCCTTTTCCCCATCTTTAAGTTTTCTTTATTCTCATTCCCTCCGTCAGTTACCTAAGAATACAGACTGGCTGGGCGACTTCCTCCCCCCCCTCCCAGTAGTTTTAAAAAGGGAACCATCTATCCATTTTGCCCTTCGAGCAGAGGCAAACCTTCCAATCCAAACATAAGAGAAAGGGAATCATCCTACAGACCCTTAGCACCCCCTTAGGAGTATGAATGAATGAATCACCAGGCAAATCCTGTGGGAAGCTTGGCAGGGAAAGAAGGAGTGAGGGAGGGAGAGAGGAAAGAGTGTATCTGTGATTTGCCAGGAGAAATCCAGGAGGTGGATTTCTGTCCTTCAAGAAGATGAAGGTGGGGAGTGCATTTAAGGGAGTGCTATCATGCCTCCCTCCTTCTTTCCCTGCCAAGCTTCCCAGATGATTCTCCCAAAGGATTCACCCCAAAGGAGAGATGTTGGAGCAAGAGGAGAGCACCCAACCATACAGGGCATGAGACTGTGACCCGAAGCTCTGGGCGGGAAGCAAAGTGAGGCGTGGGGGGGGAGAGAAATAATGGCATCACCCTCCCACTGCCGCTTCCACCTACCAAAGCCCATATGACTCACCGACTGGCAGGACATTGTCGATGCAGCCTTTATCAAGCAAAGTGATGCTCTTGTGAAGTTCTTGTTGGCAGCAGGGTCTGTCCCGCCACTGCTGCTGCTGTTGTTGGACATGGTGCTGGTGAGAGAGATGCCACCGCTGGTGCGAACTGTGGAATTTATGGAGGCGGCTCCCCTGCCCGAGAAATGGCTGAAACACTGCCGGTGGAGGAATGCATTTGAACCGTTCCTCCACCTGCTGGAAGGGCCACTTCTCCACTACTGCTGCACCACAATGTCCAGCATGGACTCTGACCTCTGCATCTTGTCCAATGGCAGCAGTCCAAATGTGGCATAAGCCGTGCTGAGGGCAGAAGGGAAAGTGATGGTGGCGGAGGAAGTGGCAGTGATGCAAAGTGACCTGCCACAGACGAGGACAACATCCACAGTGCTGCCACCCACCCACTGACCCAGCCTGCAGCCAGCACCATACCTGGGTCTGCAGCAAGGGCGCTTGGTGGAGGTAGGGAGCCCTCCGTGCTCTGCCATGATCAGCCATTAGGAGCAGCTGGTGGTGAGGCATGGCTGCCCACGGGGCGCTTTAGGTGAGGGTGCACGCAGGGGAGGAGAGAAATTAAGTCACCCCTGAGAAGACGGCCTAGCCGCTTTTTTGGGGGTCAAAAGAAAATAAGGATCAGCTTTATTTTCTGAGAAACATGGTATGTGGCATTCATTGATGAGTGTCATAATTTATCAAGGCTTAATATTCTTCAAATTCTTCAATCTTTCTTTATACTTTCTAGTTTTGACCCCTTCTCTTCATCTGTTCCCAAGCCTCAATACTTTTAAAAATATGATCCAAGGTATATATGTAAGATTTGAGGTAATACATAGCCAATGGATAATAATGAACTTAACAGTTGCCTAGAGCTTCTTATTGGATCAGAAGGTGACAAAACTGATGGATCCTAAATCTACATTTTTACTTCAGATGTAGAACCAAGGAGGGACACTTCTTGTTGAAACACAACTTCTTTCTTCTTAAGATTAAACAGATGGAAGAATTATTTTTGTTCGCTATGTCTTGATATGCCTTGGGACATATCACAAGTTTTCCAAGTTTCAAGAAGGAAAGAGAGCCACAAACATAGGAGTCATGGTGGCACAATAGTTATAATACAGTGTTGCAGGATAACTCTGTCCAAAGCCAGGAGATCAATCCTGACCACCTCAAGGTTGAGTCAGTCTTCCATTCTTCTGAACTCAGTAAAATGGGACCCATATTGGTGAGGACAATATGCTGAAATTTGTAATCCACCCAGAAAGTGCTGTAAAGCATTGTGGAGCGGTATATAAGTCTAAGTGCTATTGTTATATTTCTATATCAATTGAAGTTGTGAAGGATCACCGATTATATCCAATTAGCCATGGCATGAAAACATGCCTCCCATTAACTTTTAGAGAATGTGCTGCAGCCTTACTTTTCTGTCCACTGTAGAGGCATAATTCATTATTCATTCTTAGCTATTCCTATTCTAAAGTAGGGTTTGCTAACATTTCCTGATACAGGTTTTAGCATATGAATAAAGTATAATGCCTTATTCATGATATTAGTAATATTGGTGATCAAGACTTACTATCTGATAGTTGCTATTAACTAGTTGAGGCTATATATGCATCTCTACTTCTTTCTAGTCTTTGATCTTTATCACCATATTCACCTGAATTTCAGGAGAAAACCTAAAGGTTGTGGTTCCTTTCTGCTTCTCCAATAATATGTTTTGCATGACTAAATATCTATGGAGATTCTCAGTCATTCAGGTCATGGTTGTCCCAAAGGTGCTTTTTCAGAAGGCAACTGGACTTTGTTTTTCCTTGAAGATATTTAGCTTTTCTCCAAGAAACTTCTTTAGTTCTGACTGATAGAACGGAAGAAGCTTCTTGGAAGCTTCAAGGAAAACAAAGTCCAGTTGCCTTTTGAAAATGCACTTTTGTATGACTAAGTTTTCTACTGTTTTAATTACATTGGGAATGTTAGCAGGACCAATACACGTGGTTGCTTGGGTTTTATACTGCACAACAGCACCACATTGGAGCACAACAGCACCACATTGGAGCACAACAGCACCACATTGGAGCACAAGCAAACTACAGGGAATCAGTGGAATTTCCTTTCCTTGCAATACAAAACAAGCAAGCAAAATGGTGGTAGAAGGTTACGTGGGTGGACTGAATACTTTTACTAAGCAGAGTAGTAGATAAAATAATACGCATATTCAATCGCCGCTTTGTTTTTAGAATGGTTCCCTTTGCTATGTTGTGTTTTCTAATACAGTGAAGCATTATTGTGAATTTATTTACTGCCCCTTGCTTCTAGGAGGTGCCTCAGAAGGTTCAAATATCTGCTGATTATCAGCTTTCAATTTAAACTTTTTTTTGTTTTCTTCTTTTTTTCTAGCTGGCAAAAATGGAGTACACTTTCATTATTTTGGTCTTTTTTAACTCTTTGATTTAAGAGGAGAAAAGTTAAGTGAAAAGAAAGAAATGGCAGCAAAATCAGTGAAAGCATTCACTGCTGCTTTTATTCTAGAGTAAATTACTTGGATGGATGGACTTAAGTGTGGAAGAGTGATTGGTGTGGGAAACTACCTATTCTACAGAAAGATAAATTACATGTGAATTACAAGAATTGTAGATTAATTTCTGTAATCTAAAAGCTGTAATGCTGTAGGTAAAATCTAAAACTGTAATTGCCTTTACTCTAGCCATATTGTTGAAGATCCATTGATGAATGCTTTTTGAGTAAGATGTTCAAGTTAGATGTAGATCTAGTTCAAGCTTTAGGGCTCTTAAAATGTTATTCTACTGTGAGTCCAAGGAATAAAGAAAAATAGAATTGTGTTCTAAAGATGTTTGGAAGGCCACATATTCCCTACTCAGTCTAACCCAGGGACAGCCTCCTTTTCAGACCTTAAAATTAACCATGTTGACATATCCATTCTTTTGTGTTTTAGAGTCAAGTAACAATATATGGGAGAAGTCACAACCACTCTAATAGATTGGGTGGGTTTTGACAATTTGGGTGGGTCTTAACACATGTTGAATGATTGTTTCAATCTAGTTTCAAACTGAAATAAGCCCACCTGATCACTAGTATCACACTGATGTAGAATAGTTCACCTTAGGCAGTTAGAGTAACTTTCCCAGTGCCTTTAGAACTTTAATAGCCACCACATTTCAGTTTAAATTAAAGAAGTTTTAACAGGGCAGGAGACAAAACAGAAACTGAATTTTCAGAGCTGCCATGGACAAGGTTAATAAAGGGGAAGGGAGGGAGGGAAATAAACCTATTTTTGTTATTTAAATGTTTGACTGCAATAGTCCAACCTTTTTCAGGGTGAATAAGAAAATGATAACCCACTCCTACTTCAAATGTAAAGAGTAATTGAACAGAACGACATATATATCTCCAGAAAGTAAAGCAGACCTATGATCATATTAATCCACTCTGTTGGTAATGCATAATTGGTTCTCCTGTGACATTATCTCCATTTTATCATGCGGATGCTTCAATGAGACTACCTGAAACAGTATTATTGGTACTGTTTATTTCACTGTGACATTTTATGTATTTGAGTGGGAGGAAATCTGATTGCATGCATTCACTTTTAAACTCCAAATATATTTTGCAAGTCTTTAAACTATATCACATCATAATTTTAATTTAATGGAAGGACACAATGAAGCATGAAGCAGTTTGATAGCAAAACCTTCCAAACCCCCAAACAACAGAATTATTTGTTCCAGTAAGAAAAATGCCAGCATATTTTTTAGACACAAAGCTAGCTTTCTCATTAGATAACTTCATAACGTTATTCACATTTTGATGAAATAATGAAATGACACTACTTAAGGAAATATTGCTGAATGAAATGATGAATACAATTTCATCTAATATATTCCAGCTTTCATAAGATGAGAACTAGAGAAGGACCTATTTGAAGGTTGAATGGCAACATCTTGCATACACAAGCCTCACTAGAGAGTAAATCTTGTCCTATAGAGAGGAGAACCACAGGAATTGTAAACTAGATGCACACAGATAGCTAATAAGTAGTTGGTATACAAATGCAAGATCTGACATGGATGACACAGATCCAAATTTATCATGTGATTTAAAATGCAGAATGTATGGATGAACTTTAAGGAGGTACAATGGCCTAGTAGTGAAGATACTGGGCTTGTTGACCAGAAGGTTTGTAGGTCAAGATCCAAGTATTGTTTGACAGAATCAGCTCCTGTTCTTGCCCTGGCTCCTGCCAACCTAGTATTTTGAAAGCATGCAAATGCAAGTAGATTAATAGGTTCTATTTCATTTGGAAGGTAACAGCATTCCATACATCTCAGAATATAGTCATGCTGGCCACATGTCCACCGAAGCGTCTTAGGACAACGCTGTCTTCTTCATCTAAGAAACAGACACAAGCATCACTCCTTAAGTCAGACATGACTAGAAAAGGGAAACCTTTTCCTTTTATGGATGACCTTTACATCTTGAAGAATATTCAAATGTGTTATCGTGTTCCCTATTTCATTATTTTAAGAATAGCAATGAGAAGCATAATCGATAGCTAAAGTATTCATTCAGTTGTAAAATTCACAAAATTTTGAAAGGAAGTCATTTACAAAAAATATATACGTAAATTTCCCCATGTGTTTAATAATCTTTATTTTCTTAAGTACATTGTGCCTACACCCAGTAGGGATAAATATGTTTGGGTTTAAGATATGAAAGTCCTGCTTTTCTTCTACAAAACTCCAAGGTCAAGCAGGGAAGTTATAAATATATTCAAATTAAATGACTTCAAACTTCCATATGATTAGAAACTCTGTTAAGGCTGGTCTCCTGATTGTGAATTTAGAAGTGCACAGCATGGGTTAGTGCTGAATTTGGGAAGAGTGGCCCAAATACCAGCAATGCTGAGGGGAGAGGGAGAGTATTAGCTCTTACATATGCAAATTAAATAATCTTTTCCAAATTATGAATGGTGGTAAGTAGACATAAGAATGAATAGAAGAGATCATAAAAATAAGAAAAGTCAAGCTTTTTAGGCATATGATCTATTTAACACAAAACCATAGAAATTTAGTAGCATATGCTGTGAATAACCACCATATATTTTTAAGGGCTGATGGAACAGACCGTTTTGCTTGGTTTAGACATTTTCTCTGCCATTCCAATCTCCCCCCTGATGTTTTTTATGGAGGCAATATTTACAGCCAGGGCAATGCTGAGTAAGATGCAGTGATTATAGCTGATTTTATCACAGCCATATTACTTAGCTGCAAGGTGAAGCACTGTGCTAAAACGGATCATGAATCCCCAAAATTGACTATCTGTCACCTTTATAATCCTGATGGAAAGGCAGGTCAGATCAGGCCTGACAACTTTCTATGCAAACGAGAGCATAACAGCAATGCTTGCTCTCCTTAAACTATTTGTCTGAAGAAGAGAGAATAGAATAAGACTGGAATGTTAACAAAAAATGAATTTACACAAGGAAAGCTATCCTTGCAGAGGAAACACTGTGAGAACCCTGAGAACAATGGTATCTACAAGTCTGGTAACAGGGATAAACTAAGTTTGAAATTTAATAATAGGTTTGAAATTTCAAAGAAATACAATTCTATCTGTCTGTCTGTCTGTCTGTCTGTCTGTCTGTCTATCTATCATCTCTATCTCTCTCTCTCTCTCTCTCTCTCTCCCTCTCCCCTCCCCCCTCTCAAATCAATAAAACTACCTGGAGCAATTCCTGCAGTTTTTTTGGCAAGTTTTCAGAAGTGGATAGTCATTTCCTACTTTCTAAGACTGAGACAAGCCAGCTTTATGACTTAGGCAGGACTAGAATTTACAGTCCCCAGCCTGGTGTCTTAACCACTACCCCAAGCTGTACCATATTTTCCTCCATATACACAGTTCTGCAATTTACTTTCTACTGTTGATACTAGTATTTGCAATTTTATTTATGGCTGATAAAGGATCCCAGAAGGTATTCATTATTTAGATTATAAAATATAAGGGAAAGATGGATGGATTCATGTGCACCATTGCTGATGATTTTGACAGCGGATTTCTAATATTTCAAAAATCAATTGTTCTGTCATTGCCAGAGATGCTAAATCTAGGAATGGAACCTGTGACCTTATAAATACAGAACATATGTTGCCCCTGAGCTACAGCTTTTTTCACTAAGCTTTAACTATATAAAAAGAAATGTTTTACCAAGATCTTTGAAAGTCTTGTTTTCCCTTTAAAACTCTGGTTAGACTTAAAATCCATTGGCAAATAAGTAAACATGAACAATTTCCTGAGATATTTTAGCAATATAACCTAAACTATTTAAACAATTCTACAAGTGACCAGCAAGAGAGTTTTTGCTTTATCTAAAATAGACTAAATCTATGTTAGAGATTAAAATGATGGTAATTTAATCTGTAAATGACACTGCTACTAAACTTAACATCACTCAGTTTGAAAATAAAATATGAAATGACTTTTGATCAGTCAATCCTATGATTGACTAAAGTCTAGAGGATCTTGTTAAATCTGTCTATATGTTTAAATTGTACAAAGATGCTGAGCCCAGCTTTGTTCTTCAAACCAAAATCTTTATTGTACAAGCAGCTTAATTCAAATAAATTTACAGAAAGACTTTTACCAGTTTCTTGTGCATTCTTTAAGTTTCTTTTCTCTCAGGTCTTACTTGGTTTCTCTGCCTATGCAGTTAGGTTTTCTCAATCCTTTAATTTAAGAACAAACCCTATAGAAACTTAGACCTCTTTAAGAACTTAAAACTGTTTCAAGGCTTTTCCCTCTCTCTGTCTCCTTTTCTCTTCTGGCAAGAGGTTCCTCCACCTCAAGCTTTTTTTTTTTTTAAACAAATTTTATTCAATTTTTAACAATTTTTTAAAACAGCTCTTTTCAGTAGACAGCATGTTCCCGGGTCGTCACTTTTACATGCAAATATGACAGTAGGTCTATATTCATTTTAAGCATTTAACTTCACTTCTATTCCATTTTAACAGACAAAGGGTCAAAGAAATTAATCCTAATCTCAAATCTTAATCTCAATCTGTGTAACCCCCCAGTTCATTTCAAATTAATTGCAAACATATATATATATTTTAAAAACATCATTTATAAATCTTACAAATAACAATATATTTGCCCATCATATTAAAGATAAAGTTCATCCATGTCTATCCTTTAATTATCTTCACATTGTTAATACTCTTTTATCATTTACAGAATTCTTTTGTCCGTCAGATTTGCCCTTTCATCACATATTCTCTCCATAACTCTAAATCCGTACAAATTTTAACACTAAAAGAATGAGAAAAAAACCCTAGACTTGCCCCCTTTTACTACTTTGAAAGTGACACCTCAGTGGTTAATATAGTAGCATAATCATAATCATTCCCTTTAAAATGAAAGATAGAGGAAAAAGAAAAAGGAGAAAAGAAAAGCTCCCTTACAATATATCTCTAATCGATCGGGTTCTGCAATACATATCCCCTAAGATTTATTTATGGTTCTAAGATAATAATAAAAATAACTAATCTTGGTTATTGACAAATCTCATTTTTAGGCATTTTCTAAAATCATTTCAATTAATTCAATTTATCTAATCATCATTTACCTTTCTTTTGTAAATAAGAAATAAAATGTGACCTTTTACCAGTAAAATTGTCAGTAACCCCTATTGTTTTACACTTTTATAATTACAATATATTCTTATTACCATTTCTTCATGCAGAACCCCTTTTAATACATTAGCCATTATCTCTATGCAACAAGTTTCTTTCTTCATTATGTAATTCCTGTCTCTCTATCTTTTGTTCTTGTTTCTTGTTCCTTCTCCTCTCTTTTGTCCCTATCCCCTTCTCTATCAGTTTGAATCCTCTCTCTCTCTTACCTTTCTGCTCTCTATCCTTCTGGACCTTTCTAACATGCCTAATTTCATAAATGTTCCCCTTTTAATTACCTTCTTAAGTTTCATTTTTTGACCATCCTCCTTTCCTTAAAATGTTGTCTTTTTCGCTTGTGCTGGCTCCCTTCTCCTCCCTTTTATCCTGCTCTCCCCTTCTCTATCCAGTTTGAATCCTCTCTCTCTCTTTACCTTTCTGTTCCTTTCCTTCTGAACCTTTCTAACATGCTTAATTTCATAAATGTTCCCCTTTTTAGATACTTTCTTAGGTTCCATTTTTTAGCCACCCTTCCTTTCCCTTTTATTTGTATTGATCTTTGTATTAATTGTCTTTTTAAGATGGCTTTCTCTTGTGCTGGCTCCTCCTTTCCAAGGCTCCTTCTTCTTCTTTATTCAGCATTTGAATTCCCATGTTTTCTGCAACAAGCCAAGTTAGTTCAGACACTTCCTGTAGCAGTTCTTTCATACTTTTAAACTCCATTTTTAATTCTTTGGATGGCCACCAGAATTTTTATTTTCCTTATTTCTTCTTCTTTAAATTTTCTATGATCCTAACCCAGGTCCAGAGTCTATATCAATATCACCAATTAGCTTATCACCTCAAGCTTCTGAGGTACTCAAGCTGAGCAGAAAACAATATCAGCTAGAGCAGGCAAGGAGAACAATGGACCCCAATAGTGAATTTCTCTCCAGAAATTCTCCTCAGAACTCTTCTTTGGATTCTATTGGGCTGCCCCTTATATACCAAGGAGCGTGGCTTATGATGCCACTCCAGGGTATCTGCTGTTACCCTATCATTGGTGGATTTGGTTTGCCTTCAAATCCCCACAAGTTGTAAACTGCATAGCAACACCAGAAAGTTCCATTTTCTGACACTCAGGAACCCATATTTGAAAAAAAAATAATTTAAAATAATCACTGACTCTGACCCTGAAAGAACAATTCACAATGGTATACTAACTGCTCTTCTACAGTATAATATGCAATGCTTAAATGTTACATTACAGATAGGGAATTTTTGATTCACCAGTTATCAGTTGGTTTGGGTGACTAAAGTCACCTTAAATCCTTCCTTCCTTCCTTCTTTCTTTTTTTCCTTCCTTCTTTCTTTCTTTTTTACACCAATATAACAATTTTTTATTACAGTTAAATATAGATTTTGATCTTTCTTTCTATGGATTATGATGATTATTATTGCTAATGATCAGCTTATTAAATATCAGATGAATATATCCTTCATATAACTAAAACATGACATTTATTTATACATGGGACATGTTTTTCCTGCTGCAGAGCTGTAAATGTTGAGATCAGGTAATACTAATCCTAGGATACCCTGATTTTCCAAGGCACAATATAATTTTCTTGAACAAGAAATTATGTTTAAAAGTCAAATTTGTCATAGTGACAAACAAATATGCAATTAATTATGCAATTAATGAAAAGCTGATGGGATTAAATTCTTAGTCTAGCTTTCTACCAATTTCTTCCAGGAGATTTCCTTGTCTTAGTTAGATGAAGAAGTCTAAAAAGAAACATCCTAAAACCAGATTAATGATTACTAAAATACCAGCAGTGACCCAAAGCAATGACCTAAGAGGTTAATGCATCCCCATTTGCTTTAATAAGAGTGACAGATGGGAGTGAAAAAGGGCCATTTACTTTAATGTGCTGAATGTATGGCTGTAAACTGGTATTTATTGCTTATGATCTTGATTCTGAATTGAGTCAAGGGGAACCCTGAATTTCAACTGTCTTATTCCATACTTAAACACAAATGAATGTGTTTAGATAACCTTTCAAACCGTTATTCAAAAAATAAGGAATAGGCAGCAACAATTCTTAAATGTATGCTACTCTCTCTCCTCCATTCCAAAATAGGAAAATATCAGAGCTTTTGCTTCTAAATGGAATAATCCATGGCAAGTAATGTGTTGGGAGCTATGAAATGTGTAAGTACAAGTTTCCATGAGGCAGCAAAACCAAATAAAATGATAGCTTTTTTAAACTCGCACTTTCCCTGGTAACCATTTCATGGGGGGAAAATTCCTAGTTAAGCCTCTTAGTGGATGATAACAGCTTTAATTGCCATATATACTCTGTATAGTACAATCTTATCAATGTCTCACAACTTCCCCTTGGAGCAAAGTTGCTTGATCTACTGTCTCATAGCATCCCAGTTATCTGCTAGTAAAACTCTAGCTCCTCAGGCACCCAATGGTTGCATTTCATTCCTTTGTTGATCAAAGATTTAAAATATTTTCCACTAGAGACTTTGCAACACAGTGTAACATAAACTGTGGGTGTTTTGCTCATTCTCTACATGGATTAGCAGCCAATTCAATCACTTGGATGAACAACAGCTGCAGATTCAACCATTTTTGTGAAAAGAGAATCTGAAATTGTCCTTATCCTATAATCTCAATGGCACTGTGCAGGAGACCATGTTTGCACCAATAACTTGTTGTTCCAAAAGAAGAGATGCAATAAAATGCAATAACAAGGTTAGCACTGATTTTCTATTTTGGTGCAAGAGCTGAAAATAAAAACTGATGGCAAATATGTATGTATGTATGTATGTATGTATGTATGTACATGTACACATACACACACACACACACAGACACAGACACACAAAGGGAGAGTAAATTGAATATAATGCAAAAGGGGCTATTTAGCTATATTGTCCTGGCCAGAATCATTTTTTTTATAAAAGTGGACTATAGGATAAAATTAATAGGAATACCTATTATATACATAGTCACATACATATGTCACATTCATTATGTCTTATTTTATTATATTTCATTACGATTTTTCCATACCATTTATGAATTCAGTATTTAATGTTTCTAAATTCTTATTAACTCCCTAGTTACATCTACATCTACAGGACAGGCAAGAAAGGTATGGTGTGGGGCCTATCTATAAAAGAGTATCATCTGGTGGAACCCAGGAACAGAGCCTTTTTTGCTGTGGTGCCCACCTGGAATTCATTTTGGCTCTGATTCTGCAGCCTTTAGGAAATCCCTGAAGATATAGCTTTGCAACTATGCTTGGATGCCTGGCAATAGTGGAGGACTTTTATGCTGGCTTTGTTGATGCAAGGATGGATTTTGGCATTGACGAAAGTTGACAAGAAGGTGATCAACAGCAGTAAAAAAGCAGAACTGCTTAATTCATTCTTTGCATCTGTATTTACATTAAAAAAAAGTCTGGCCTATCAAAAACAGTATTGCAAAAGACAGATTAGGAACACAAATCAAAATAAGCAAGAAAATAGTAAGAAAATATCTGTCCACTCTAAATAAGTTCAAATCACCAGGTCCCGATGGATTACATTCTGGAGTTTTGAAAAAGCTGGCAGACATGATCTTGGAATTACTGAGCCATATCTTTCAAAGATCCCAGATCACCAGGGAACTACCAGATGACTAAAAAAGGATAGTTCCCATCTTTGAAAAAGGAAAAAAATGTACCTAGGAAATTACAGACCAATCAGCCTGACATCAATATCTGAGGAGATCCTAGAAAAGATAATCAAGCAAAGAATCTATGAACATCTAGAAGCAAGCGAAGTTAAAACTAGCAGCCAACATGTTTTGTTAAAAACAGATCATGCCAGACAAATCTTTTTGCATTCTTTGACAAAGTAACTAAATTAGTGGACTAGTGAAATGCTTGGGAATAATTTACTTGGACTTCAGTAAGGCATTTGACAAAGTACATCACAACCTACTATTTGGTAAGCTAGAAAAATGTGGGTTAGAGAAAATCACTACCAGATGGATTCATAACTGGCTGACCAAGAGCACTCAATATGTACTCTTTAATGGAACTACATCTACATAGAGGGAAGTACGAGGTGAAATATCTAAAGGTTCTGTCTTAGGCCTAGTACTCTTCAACATCTTCATAAATGATTTAGATGAGGGGTTAGAAGTGGAAGTCATCAAATTTGCAGGTGAGGGAGGTTGGGAGTTGGGAGGAATAGTTAACATTTCAGAAGATAGGCTCAAGGTCCAGACTTGAACACTGGCCCCTATCCAATAAATAAATTCATTTCAGTGGCAAGATAAGTAAGGTTTTACTCTTAAGCAAGAAAAAACAAATTCACAGGTATATAATGAAATTTCTGACTCAGTAGCAGTAACTGTGAGAAGGATATAGGTATCCTAATATACAACTATTTTAATATGAGCCAGCAGTATACTGCAGCTGCCAAAAAAGCAAATGCAGAGAGACAGAATCAAGATGATGTGAAGCATTGGTACTGCTTTATAATGTTTTGGTACCACCACACTTGGAATAATACTGCATATAGTGCTGGTTACCACAATACAAAAAATGTTGTTGAGACTGCAGAAAGAACACAGAGAAGAGCAACAAAGATAACTAGGGGATTGGAAGATAAAATATTTGCAGGAACTGAATATGTTCAGTCTAATGAAGAGAAGGACTAGAGGATAGCAGACTTCCAATATTTCAGAGCTGTTACAAAGAAGATAGGTTGAACATATTCTCTAAAGCACCCAAAGGCCAGACAAGAAGCAATGGATGGAAACTTCAAGGAGAGATCCAACCTAGAACTAAGGAGAAATTTTCTGATGGTGAGAATAATTAATCAGTGGAATGGTTTGTAGGAGCTCCATCACTAGAGACTTTAAAAAAATGCCATTTGTGTAAAATGGTACAGGTTCTCCTGCTTGAGAAGACCTCCAAGACCCCTTCCAACTCTTTTATTCTGTTATTTGTAATTTTTTTAAAGTGGTGGCCTATATATTGATAACTATCTTGTTTTTGTTATGTTATTGGTTTTAACAGATACATGCCAGAGTCACTTAGAGTTATATGAGATGGGCAGCGGATCAAATAAAATTAAATCAGAAAGACTGAATGAAAATTAAGTGAAGTAGACCAGCTAAGGAACTACCACTATTTTTATTATGAAATGAACAATGCTGTGCTTGTATGTCTAAAACTCCATGATGCCTTCTCCTTTTTCTTCTCTCGAGAGTTGGAAATCTTCCTTCTTTCTGCTACTGAACCAAGAAATCTGAAACTTGTTCCATGGAGAAGTCTGAACACTAAGAGTCCCACATATACAACAAACACCTTACTTACAAGAATCATTTAAAAGACAGCAGGCTTTATTAGCAGATACCTGGTAAAGGCTAAAGACCACTGAAGATTAGATAAAACCACAGGAGAGCTACATCTAATATAGCTATTGGCGGTGAAGAATGAGTAAAGGAAAACAACTACAAAAATCCTTTATAATTGCAAAATTACTGAATGCACTGATTGATTGAGATTTTTAAACATTAAGCATCAAGCATCAATGTTCTCTTTTTAGAAGCTTTTCCTGTCCTGTATTTCAAATTAATAAAAAGGAAACTTCATTCTTAGTGAAGTTATGAGTAGAGAAATTTAGTAACTACCAGCTGACAATATTGCACTATAAAAATATTTGGGCACATTCGTATTAATATCTAGAGATCTACTGGGTCAAGTACTGAGACTGAAAAAAATATCTCTGATGACATTCATGCTAATTTTTGCAGGTTTATTTATTTTATTAAATTTTTCAATCAAACAACATTTTCTTGACAAGCTTACTTGTGTCATACTAAAACCTAGCCATCTATTTTCATGTAGATTGCTTTTTATTTTAAGACTTTAAAAAAACTTCGAACATTGGGTGGCTTTTCATCATTAGAAGTCTGTTTTAAATCAAAACAAAAAGTTCTTAAGAGCTTCAAACTGTGACTCATTGATGTCGTCCTATTTATTCTGCTTCATTAATTTCTGCTTATTTATTCTGTCAATGTAAGCGGATATTACAGTGTCATTTTATTTTGCAACTTGTTTCGTATTGTTCCCATGGTACACTGTGACTTTTATAAAATGCACATTCATATACATCACCATTCACATTATTCACTTTAAAGACTGCATGTTTCACTCTTCAGAGCAATCTGGAGCAAATACTGATATTCAATAGAAGTTGTTATATTTAATTAAAAATAATGTGTTGCAGAAAAATACATAAAAATACAAAGCTCTGCAATGCAGTTTATAGACTAAAAAAGAAAGAAAGACTAAGCAAGATTATATTAGTAAGCTAAGATAAGCTAGTAATAATACAGGAAAAATAAAAGAAACATTATTTTAGTTCTAATGCAGACCTGTGGTTGTTCAGGTACTGCTGAGTTATAATTCCTGTTGCTATAGATCAGGTTGCAATAGAAAGGCCATAGTTTCTTAAGCCTGCTCTAACAACATAATAAAAACAGTCAGATTGATGACAGCCCTACTTCAGAATTGTATACATGCATAAATCTTTCAAGCAAACCAGGAAGAACAGTAAATCTAATGCGTAAACAAAGCAGAAGATGTAGCCATGATTGCTTACATTATCTATTGTTTCTCATTGTACCAAACCTGAATTTCAAAACTCCAGATGACCATTAGATTGATGTCAAGTTAGGATGTTCTATTTCTGCCTAAGTTTACCAAGGTGGCTTTTTGACTAAAGGGGAACTAGTACTCATACTCTCCCTGTTTTTAGCCTGATGCCTTCAGCAGCACACCAAACTGGTACAAGCTCTCTTTCTCTCTCCAATTCCCCCCCCACTCTTTCTTTCTCTCCTTTTTAATATGGATATTATCATTTGTGTTGTTATGTTTGTTGATTAGTTTTCAATCTGAAAACTGAAAGATGGGAATTATAAGTTGTTTGGAGTCAGTTTTGCTAGATAAGGTCATTAGCACTGTTAAATAAATAAATAAATAAATAAATAAATAAATAAATAAATAAATGGTTGCAGCATCCACATTTAAATTGGCTGTTTTTAACCAGTCTAGTTAATGTACATCATACATTTTCTCAGTTGACTCATACTTCCATCATATTTAGTTTGTCCTTTATTGCACAAAATTAATCCTATGGTCCATTGGCAAATACTTTAATGAAAACAATAAATCTCATTTTCCATCTGTCTCTTCACAAATTTAACCCTGCCTGTAGATCATTATAAGCCTTACTTCTGCTCCTCATTTACAAATCTTGCACTGAGCTGAAGATTGACCTGAAACAGAATAATGTGTATTATCACAAGTATCTAGCTATTTGGTGTGAACCAAGAACCCAAAACATATCCCAAATCCCTTCTTTGTTCTAACTGTAAAATCCAAAGAACAGGGAGTATCTCTGAAACTCTTAGATTCAGTCACCTAGTAATTTCATATGAGAAAAGAATCATACAAGGTATATTTCTGCTACTGTAATCAGCGGCACACTGACCTGAGCTAGAAAGACACTGTTCTTGGGCAAAAAAAAGATGGCACAAACAAAGAGAGAAATGTAAAGTTCAGAATATCCAGGCATAGAAACCAAGGAGATTTAATCAGAAAAAAGTGGAGTTTTGAACAGAGATTGGGAACATATTCCCAGTAGAGTATCTTGAGGAATATAATTTTTTTTGTAATCTTGGATCTTCAGCTTAATTCTACTATTCCCTTTCTCCTTGCTGTTTACTCTTAACTAAAGTAGTGAATCTTTTGCATTTTGTTCAAAAGTTTTCCTCTAATAAAATTGAAAATAAACACCTTCTTTAAATAAAGTCAATGAAATACTCATGGATGAGTTGCAGAGTCTGTTTTGCATTGATTGGGATGGCCAAATAACATTTCCATTTCTTCTTATCCAGATACTTGTCCAGGGTTCTGAAAATTTCCTGACTTCCCTACAACATTTACACTTACATTGCAAAAGAAAACAAACTATCGATATTTCTTGCAGGAACCTTTTATAGATAAGAAAATATGTGTAACAAAGCAAATTTACATTTTTATACACCAATAATATGATCGTGCAGATGTAAGGTCAAAAACCACTATCAGGCGATACATTAAAAATTTCTAAAGCTCTTGAGTTTTTCTAATTTGTATTTACTTACACTGCATAGGTCAACCTAATTTGTCAATTCTAAGCAGTGTATGACTCCCTAATACATAACTGGGATTCAAACAAACAGATACAAATCATATTAAAAGCAAAATAATATCCTCTTGGAAATAACATTTAGACAATCAAAGAGTGATGGTGTTATTTTTCTTTTGTAGAGTCTCCTATACAGATAAGATAATAGACAATCAGGATATTAGGGGGGAAAAGTGGACCTCATTCCATTCCTAAGAGGTTTGCAAGGGGGCGTGCATTAGCGCATGAGCGTGCCTACCATTCCTGTCCTACTGTTCCCATTGATTCGTACTCATTTATTATGTATATACTTATACCTATTTATACTTATATGTTATGCTCATACTTATACTTGTTTTCTCATACAAATAAATAAATAAATAAATAAATAAATAAATAAATAAATAAATAAATAAATAAATAGTTCTGGTCTCTGCCTTGTTCAGTGCTGGTCTCCAATATCAAGCAGCTCTATTGCATTTCACCAAAGTAAATACATTTCTCTAATCACCAAAGATCAAAAGTTTTCTGTCTTCCTCTGTTTCTGCTAACATGCCTTATTTCATCTTACATTCACATCTCTTACCAGCATTAAGACAATTTTCACCTTACTCCTCAGGCTTGTTAGGTCCCTTAGTTGTATGTATTGCTCTGAAGTTTTTCCCCTTGCAAAAGTACACTCTTCCCATTTGCTCTCCCCAAAATTCATTTACTCTCTGCTAATGAAACTTCTGCGTTGCTAACAAAGCAGAAAATAAAAAAGGTAAATAGCGGTCCCTAGTAACAATTTGTTGGTGGACGCAGTCTTGTTGAACAGTGTCTGAGGGAATTTTTCTCCCCAGCAAGTGGGGGTGGAAGAAAAGAGGACAGGAGGGTTACAAAAGCAATTAGTAGAGCCAGAGAGAAAATAGTAATTATGCTCATACCAAAGACAAATAGCAATTCAGACAGCTGCATCTGTGATCTGCACAAAGCACTTCAATGCAAAGAACCTGACTAAGAAGGATACCAACATCAGAGGGGCATAAATGTAAGTATCTGTTTCATATTTAATCATTTAGGGACCACTGTAAAACTGACTGTCCTAACTGGTCTTAGTCTGTACTAAGAGAATCCCTTCCCTTAAGAGGAGAGACATGACAGAACTAGAGATTCTTAAATGTGCCATATTATTTACAAGATTGCTACACAGATTTTTCAAGAAAAAAATATGGATGTTCTGATGAAATACTTCTCCTCAGTCCCTATAATTAAACCCTACAAAATGATGTCATTTCTGTTAAATTTCATCTATTCATCTGAGATTTGAAGGCTAAGGAACAAAAAATAGATGAATATAATAATATAAACTTGAAAAAGAAGTGTAAATTAGACGTCTCTATATTCAAAGATTAATTACTGTAGATTCACTAAGTTATCACTCAGAAAGATGTTACAGATTCATAGAAATCAACACAGATTCTTAAGAAAGAGCAGCTTTGCACCAGTTAAAATGCAAATCCCTAAGACATGACACTAAATGCTGCACATAATTCAGCTTCAGAACTAGGATGCTAATCCAAGCTCCAAAAAGCATTTTAAATACAGCCACCTTCTGCTAAACCCTTTCTTGAGATTTAACAGCTATAATTTATACTGTTCTTATTACTAAGTTGGGAAAACACTATCAATAATAATAATGGCAACAATAAAAATCAATTTGTACATATTTAACCTGCAATAGCTAACCTTATTATATCTAGAATGCTCTTTCTTGGCAAAATGAAGTACTAATTGCAGTGCTGTGGGACTCTGCTAGCTGCTTTACAGTAATACACAAATACATACGCATGCATACACACACAGAGTGTGTGTATGTGTGTGTGTGTGTGTGTATATATATATATATATATATATATATATATATATATATATATATATGTTTTCAAGATTTTCAATGGTAAAGGTATGTAGGTCTTGGTGTATTCGGTCTTGTCCGTGTGAAATTGAGAATACCTTGGCAACGCGTTTGAAATCTCATCCGTCATCTTCAGGCTGGTGTCTTCAGCTTCGTTCTCCTGGGAGAAGTGTGTGATTGTGGCTGTTTTCCCCTTTTAAACTCTAGAGTTGGCTGTGTTGTTACTTCTTGATTGGTTTGTGGAGTTGATGTATGCAGATTGGATGGCTTTTTCCTGAGACCCTGTGTGGCTGAGGTGCTGGCTGTGTGTCTCTCAGCCTTTGAGGAAAGACAACAACATAATCATCCTCCCAGCAGACAAAGGCAATGCCACAGTCGTGATGAACACATCTGACTACCAATCCAAACTATCCAACCTACTCCAAGACCCCACTTACAAACCTCTAAACACAGACCCCACCACCTATCTAGAAAACCACCAAATCCAAAATAAAAGCCTCAGCCCATCAGTGAAGAGATCCAACAAAGAATCATCCCCAGAGAAAAATCATCTAGATGCCCTAAGCTCTATGGCCTCCCCAAGATACACAAAGAAGGAACACCACTCAGACCCATAGTCAGCTCCATAGGCTCACCTCTACAGAACCTTGCCAAATTTCTCACCAAACAACTCCAGCCCTACACAGAATCCATCACCTCACATACAAAATTCTTTCCACTTCATAGAAACAATAAAGAAACAAAACCTACAACCCAGTGACCTACTTGTGAGCTTCGATGTCATATCCTCTTCACTCAAGTACCTATTAAAGAAGCCTTGACAGCTATCCAAAACAAATACAACCCCCTAAGCACATCCTAGATCTGACCAACCATTGCCTTTCCAACACGTACTTCATCCACAATGGACAAAGATATAAACAGATAGAAGGAGCACCTATGGGATCACCCCTCTCACCGTCATCGCTAACCTATACATGGAACATTTTGAAACCAATGCTCTAGACAAATCCGAATACAAACCCAAACTCTGGCTTAGATATGTAGATGACACTTTCGTAATTTGGCCACACGGAAAGAAAAACTGGACAACTTCCTCACACATCTCAACAGCCTACACCCCAAAATACAATTTACCATGGAAACAGAAACCAACAATCAACTTCCGTTCCTGGACGCCCTAATTTACAAAAAACCCAACGGCTCCCTAGGACACACCATCTACCAGAAAAGACACACACTAACCGCTACTTAAATGCACAATCCCATCACCACCCTGCACAGATCAACTCCAGAGCCAAGACCCTCATCTCCAGAACCAAACGCCTAGCTGACAAAGACCACTTGAGAACAGAATTACACACCCTCACTAACGTATTAATGTCCAATGGATTCCAAAGAAGCACAATCACCAACCTAATCCAAGGAGACTCCCCAAAACCAAGACACAGAACAGGACAATGGCATCGCCCTCCTCCCTTACATCAAAGGCACCACAGATAAAATCAGCAAAATTCTCCACAAACACAATATCAGGACAGCCTTTGGCACTGATCAAAAATAGCCAACATCTTAAGAAACCCCAAAGACAAGATCCAGCTAGAAAACCAAGGAGTTTATAAAATACCATGCAAAATTTGCCCAGCCACATACATTGGACAAACCAACAGGAGAATAAATGCACATCGCAGAACACAAGAACGCAGTCAGAAAAGAAGAAAAACTTCCTCCCTTTTCCAGCACCTTAAAGCCACAGGACATGAAATTGATTTTGAGGGATCCAAACTTATCTCCAATACTGAACACTTCAACAAGAGAATAATTAGGGAAGCCATCGAAATAGAGAAACACCCCATAACATGAATAAACGGGATGATACTTCCGCCTACCAGACATCTGGAAACTAGCCCTAATCAACAAACGAGTCCCAGCCACAAAAACCAACACCGGACCCAAAATAACACATGATGCCACCACCAATCTCCTTCACCAGACTCAAACCCAAGCCCACGCCACAGATGAAAGGCAACCACCATCCAGAAACCAGACCATGGCTGCAACACCAGCTGCTACACCCCCTCCAACCCCCAAACTAAGCAAACTGACACACGCTATAAACACATAGCCAGACCTCAAACTCAGAGCCAAACCAAGGCCCAGAATGCCACATCACAGCCTTCCACCCAGGATACTACATCACAGAACTCAGGAGATCACAACACAAAACATCAGGAGGTTGCAGCACAGACAACGACCCAGGAGATTACAGCACCACACCCAGGACATCACAACAATAGAACTCAGAAGGTCATCACACAGCCCATTACCCAGGTCGTTACAACACAAAAGGCTGAGAGACACACAGCCAGCACCTCAGCCACACAGGGTCTCAGGAAAAAGCCATCCAATCTGCATACATCAACTCCACAAACCAATCAAGAAGTAACAACACAGCCAACTCTAGAGTTTAAAAGGGAAAACAGCCACAATCACACACTTCTCCCAGGAGAACAAGCTGAAGACACCAGCCTGAAGATGACGGATGAGATTTGAAACGCTGCCAAGGTATTCTCAATCTTACACGGGACAAGACCCGAATACACCAAGACCTACATATATATATATATATATATATATATATATATATATATATATATGAAGCTACTGTGAGGATTGTGGCAACAAAGAGCAAATCTAGACGCCAGTTTAGAGCATGTATTCAAGGGAAAGAGGAATGACATAAAGAATTAAAAGCCTAGTTATCACCTTGCATGGGCAGCTTCTTAAACTTCTTAATGATTCTATAATTCATATTTTATAACAATAGTGCAAAATCACATATTATGTAGTAAGATAATTACATAATGTCTGAATTATTTATTTATTTATTTTATTTGACTTGTATGCCGCCACTCTCTGAAAGGACTCGGGGTGGCTCACGGATAAAAACATAGAACAATAAATAATTTTTAAAAAGATTAAACCTAACAAGCTAAATCCAACATTAAAAACCCAATTAAAATCCCACCCTCCCCCACAGAAGGTCAGTCCAGCCCAGCCTGTAAGAACAACCAGGTTTTTAGATTGCGCCGGAAAGAGGAGAGATTGGGGGCCAGCCGGAGCTCAACAGTAGTTGATTCCATAAAGCGGGAGCCACTACAGAATAGGCTCTTCCCCGGGGCACCGCCAGCCGACATTGTCGTGCGGACGGCACCCCGAAGGAGTCCCAGCCTGTGTGCTCGCACAGGGTGATCGGTATTTAATTCCCTAATGATAATATGGTTACTTCAATTTATGCTTAAGAAACTTACTTCTATTTTTTCAAGTTTGATAGTAGTCAATGGGTTTATTGCATATTCATGCCATTGACATATTAGCAAGAATATAGTCACCGTTTAGCAAAGGGGGAAAAAAACCTGACACATCACGTGAAACCGCTGTGACAACAGGAGTTTGACATCCCTGCTCTAAATGAATGATTATTTTAATTGTGTGTTTTTAGTGTTTTGTCTTTTTAATTTTCAATCCGATAGTACACTTGAATATTGACTAAAAAGAATCTAAACAATCTACTTCTATTAGGAGCTTCATTGTTGTTTCTTAAACACAATCTAAATAACTTTCTCTAAAGGGAAATGGAAAATGCTAAGAAGGTTGGAGAAAGGCAATAGTTGTCTAATTCAGTTAGATCCCAAGGGACTCCTTTAAGGATGAGACATTTGCAGCCTATTTCATAGTTTAAAATGGGACATTCTCTTGATTGTTTGAGCATTTTTCCCATTGAGCTAATTGGTTCCTTGCATTTGGAAAAAAATGCTTATTAAATTATAGTGGGTGTGCTGGTTAGACAGTATATAGTTAGTTGGGAATTGGGAGCTGTCCCCTTAAAGGAATGCTTCATGGGAAGTGTAGTTAATGCCTCATGGGAGATGTAATTCATGTCATGTGGTCACATCTGTAATCCTGATTGGTCACTGAATTGACCTCTAGTTGGGTTGGGGGAAGCCTTTGTTCACTCTTGCCTGCACCCAGCATCGTGCTGGAACTTCCTTTGATGTATAGTTATGGGATGAAGATAACCATCTTTTCACACTATGAAGATGACTATGCAAAGATTGGACATTAGATGAATCTCAACATAACTGTGAGTTATACCTTGAGGATGCCTAATATAATCCAATAAAGAAAACTTTGTATGGAAGTCTTTGTAGTGTTTAACTCCTCATCTCAGGTATTTTGGAAAGATAATTATTGCCTGGGGCATTCCTAAGACGAGACAGTAAAAAGATGGCTAAATCTGATCTCCTATGGACAGTAAAAAGATGAGTCCGATTTCCTCTTAAATTAGTGAAAAAGAAGCTTGATTCTGACTTTCTCTTAACCAAGTATGAAGCTGAGTGAAATCCTTTCAAATCAGAATGCAACAAAGGATTTAACCCCTGAATCCTCTCTTTCTCTCTCTCTTTCTCCCTCCCTCCCTCTCTCTCTCTCAGCAAGGAAGTTATAAAGCCTGTTTGAATTACTGGGAAGGGCCAGAAATTGCCCCATTTGCAAGAGACAAACAAGTGGCATTATATCTGTCTGTCTCTGCATCCATTTGTGTGCTACCTCTGTGACTGTATTTGCAAACAAGAGGCTGATTTGAGTAAGGAAACTGCATTATCCCTATCTCTGAAGTTGCTAAACAAAGGTTCGATCCTCACTGCTTATGCCTTGGAAGAAACTGCAATAAAAAGGGGCCCATCTCTACTATGGGTTTATGACACTGGTCTCCAAGCAAGCGAGTTGTAAATACCTTAAGCCATCCCCATGGAAACCAGTCATAAATTCCATTAGCTACTCTGCCTGTGAGAAACCCCCCCTAAAGAGGAAATCTGCCATTGAAAAGCTAAAAAGGTGTTCCAGCTTGCAGCGAAAAGAAAGTTGCTCTTCGATGTCCTGTTATCTTTTTCCAAACTGGAGAGGCAAATCCTTAGATGAATTCAGCAAGAAGTCAGCCTAAATTCTACACAAAGTAAATCACCCAAACATAACATAACATAGCATAACATAAGATTAAAGGACAGCATCCTTTGTGACTACTCTTCAAAGCACGAGTGCCCAAAATCAAGCTACCTGTTGCAGCACCCTCTAGTAGCCAACCAGTGTACTGCACCATCATCTTACAGAGCTTGCAACGCACTCTAGCAGCCAACCAGTCTACTGCACCAGCTTCTTACAGAACTTGCAACACACTCTAGCGGCCAACCAGTGTACTGCACCAGCATCTTACAGAGCTTGCAACGCACCCTCTAGTGGCCAACCAAGTGTATTGCACCAGCATCTTCCAGAGCTTGCAACACACCTTAGTGGCCAACTAGTGAATTTCATCGGCATCTCCTAAATTCAGCTACCTGCTTGCAGTGCACCCTGGTGGAAAAAAGGGGAATTGCATGGAAAACTGCTAAATTTTCCAAAGTTCACCTTTTGCCAATCTAAAGCATGGCAGCATCTTCAGCCATGACAGATGTCTCTGATGTGCCAGAAGACTTGGACCCTCCACCCACCCTTGACAAAAATGTGGAGCTTGGTTCCCAAAACCCAAAATCGGGTGTCCAAAGTTCTGAAGAGGCAAAGCCTACAACCTCAGACAGCAAAGAAAGCCTACCAAGGCCATGGAGTTACACTTGAGGGAGGATTGGCACAGGCAGTATCGACACTATGCAGACTCATGGTCGGAGCTGCTGAAGATCTGTGATACCCCCAAATGCAAGTTGTCTCTCAAGAGCATCCACTCATTGAAGAAGGAGATAGATGAGCTTCTTGCATGATGGAGAGACAGCGAAAGTAACCTCAAATCCATCCAGTCAAGGCTGGATGATCCCAAGCTCCAAGAGCACATACAATGCTTCAAGGAGTTAAGCAAGGAATGTGAGGACTATGTTCAGAGAGGCAAAGACTCCCTCCATGCAGTGCTCCATGCCATACTACAGCTGGAAGAAATGTCAAGGGAGAGGGCCATGTCCGACGTAGCCCCTTGATCACACGTGACTTCCTCCCACTATTTGAAGAAAGTCTCCTCCCTCCATCCTAAGCCAACTAGATCTCAAATAGGTTCCAGCGTCTCACGGCAATTCTCTGCCATTTGCTCTTCCCATTCTTCCAGAGCATCCTCCCATTGCAGTGATGCACCTAAGGCCTCAAAGGCAGCGAGTTATGCCGAATGAGCTGTAGAAGCTCAAATCAAAGCCGCAGTAGTGAAGGCAGATCTACATGCAATGATGGAGGTGACACAGCAGAAGGAGGCAGTAGCACCTCAAGCAGCA